>JAOQGH010000001.1:178393579-178464384 GCA_025769975.1 Gallinago jamesoni | reverse complement strand
CCTTTGAAGGTCCCTTCTGGCCCAGATGATTCTATGATTCTTCCAAACTGTGCTGCAAATGATACTCTCTTTGTAATAAATGTGCTCCCATGGCTTGGGTAGAGGTTGGAGTATGTTCAGATATTTAAAAAGACATTAAAATGCTTTAGTAGGCCTGAATAGCCCTGTTTGTTGTGATGTAGGCACTGTATGGGAAGACTGTGCATTATATAGTGCTCTGGACACTCTCAAACAGTCACAACATGTAGTGACGCAATGGAGCAGTACCGGGTAAATCTTAGGCACCCCACATACAAGGGGTGTATACCATGAATTGTATGGTGGAGGTATATGAGGGACAAATTAAGGTAAGCAAATGAAGGGGGAAAGGAGAGATGTGGATGAGCAGGAAAGACAGTGAGCAAGCTAGGAGGTTACCCCCATACAAGCCACGGAAAAGATGTGAGCAAAAAGCCAACCGGCAGAGAGAAGAGTTATCTGCTGCCATGGGTATCTGCAGGGCTGAAAGCTGCACCTCCTGCACAGAGAGGTGTGCTTCCACCAGCCAACGGTCCGTACTGTCCCTTACCTCTGTGCAGGGTAGGTGGCTTTCTCAAGGGGTTGTCTTTGTGCCTGTGTTTTCCTCCTGTTCATCAGTATCTGGGACAAGGAAGAGGGAAGCTTAGGCCATAAAGATTGGGCATTTATAGAACTAATGTAGCCTGGAAAGCATTGTTGGGTTTTAGTCTTACCTTTTTCCTGCACTGCTTCCTTAACTCCTATTTACTTTTGAAAAATAACATTTTAGTTGTAAATGTCTTGTGCTTAGCTGATACGGTGCAGATTTATTTTTTTTTTTTTTTTTTTTTTTTCGACTACATTAATATCTGACTACATTAAACTGACAATTAACTCAAGTATAAGGGCACAGACTCATTTTCTTCAAATTAATCTTCTGCTAACATTCTTCTGTTTCTCATGGCCAAAATTCAAAATTAATTTTATTTTGCCATCAAATTTCCCCTGGCTGAAGACATACAAGAACCTTCTACCTTGAGAAATTTATTCATCTTAGTTTAACCCTCTTGTGGTCTTTCAAACAAAAATACAGCGATGCGCGAAGGTGCAGCTCTTCCAGAGAGAAGCAGAGTGAAACAAGTACAACAGTCTGGACATGAAAGCATGTCTATGTTTAGTTCTAAACATTGAGGAAATTAATTGCTGAGGAATTGTAGTAGTGCATCACCTCAATTGGATTTTATTGCACAAGTAGAAGCAGCAAGTTCTTCTTTCCCAGCTCTAAATCAGCCTCACTGGAGATATGCAGCTGCACAGAGGAAGCTGAATTACGGTTGTAGTGAACTAGGAAAATGCCTGTGTTATCTTCTATGAATGTTATATATAGATCTCCTTTATTCATTAGTCTATCACTTGCTGCATGACTGTATAAGAAGGTCAAGGAAGCGACTGCATATTTGAGCTGATAAGGTAAAACAGATAACTCATCTTCTGTTGTCCAACTTCTACAGAGTTCAGACAAGGACTGGGCTGTTTGCTTAGACTCTCTGGGTTCTCTCTAGGCAACAATAATGATTACATTTTGAAGCTTTTAGAGCAGAGCAGGACTTGGTTGAGCTGGAAGCGGCTGTCTGGGCAAGAGAAAGCTTCTGTGCTTGCAGGTCAGACACACATGAAATACCAATGCTATTTAACAGTGCAAGGGTTTTTTTCTTCAGAGAAGAGGTAATAAATCATATCTGCTGGAGTCATAGTAGGAGAAAGCTGTATGGAGAAATACGTATCAGAGTAGATGCTGTGTTAAATCATTTCCCTAAGCACTGAGAACCTTTGGGCATGCTTTACTTTGGAGAAATTATTTCTATATCTGTAACTATCTGTGGTTATAGGTTCCCGGAGAAATGCTTGGCTAAATTAGATATGGCTGCTATATAGTTGACTGTAAACTAGAATGTGGTCCAAGAGAACAAACTAAATTCCCCCCTCTGCCTCTTGCCCCAGAATAGCTAAAGCGTGAAGGGTGACATGGGCTCAAGGCCCCTGTTTTGAAAATCTGCAGTTGTATCCCTCAGCAGCAGCATAGAAACAGTAACTTATGACTGCCTGATTTCTGCAGAAATAAGATGGAATAATATTAATTTGGGTTTTTTTTTTCAGATCTTCACATGCTGGGTGTTCCTTCCATCTTTCTTTCACTGTTTCTTTCTACCCTGGATCTTGGCTCTGGTCTAGGAAAGGATTGTGTAGGTTGTGACTGTAAAAATGCAATACTCTGAACTATAACATGCTTTAAATGCAAGACAGAGTCTTTGAATTCTTTATCCAATATCTGATTAACATTTATATAAGCTGTAGAATTGCTCATTAAGGTGTCTGAAATGCTTTGGAGTTTTAAATCCAAACTAGGAATATTTTCCTCTTGATTGACTTGTTAGTCTGTTTTCAAGCATAATGGTTGTTAGAGTTCAGTTCTAATTGATAATCTGACTTGTGAAAGTAGTTTATATCCTGATCCTTGGGCATATATGGGACAAAAATGAATGCATAAAGTAGATAAGATGAATATGTACAAAAATAATGCAGGTTAGAATAGAAAGTAAACTTTATGTGCAGAGTCCTCTCTAGTATTGTCACAATATACAAGTGGGTGAAGGTCATGGAAATGCTAAATGCGGGTTGGTAGTTGAGGCTTTTTAAGGTTTGTCTAATATTCAGGTTCAAACGATAAACTGCTTTGAGCAGACAGCGGCAGCTTTATCTGTGCTGGTGCCTAGAATCTTCAAAATGGGGCTCAGGCACAAATGCTATGTGGCTTGTGGATCTGTTGTTGCTGTCACATGAAATATCTTACCTTTTTTCCCATGCTGAATCCCCAAGGATTGTTGCTTTGATTGCTGGAGCTCAGTGAAGGTGCAGAAAGCTGAATAGATGTGGAGCACTTAGACCATAATGTGGGAGTACTAGCCAGGCACCAGTATGAAATGGCACATTGCTGATTGAATCATGCTTTCACTATGAAATTGAGCAACTGGCTTGGGGTAATGTGGGCTGATTTCCTAGGGAGCTGCCAATCCCGATGGGCAGATTTTATTTGTGTTTCCTTTAGCTTGTGTGTTGTTGCCCCTGTGTTTCCTCCTGAGGGCTGGCCTTGTACTCAGGGTTGTACCCAGGAGCTCGGTAGCAACAAACAATCATTTCTTCTAATGAGACTTGCAGACTTCTGAGTCAACACTTCTTTAACTTTTTCTTTTTTTTTTTCCCAATTTATTTTTTTTTACTTGTTTTAGTAAAACTCCCAACAAAGACTATTCAAACTGACAGTATTCAGTCATTACAGGGAAAAAAAAACCCTGTCAGCCTTGGTAGGCAAGTGGAGGCAACAGAAGGGTATTCTTATTGAAGCACTAGGCATTTAGCTGAAACAATCATTGTTCCTCTATTTTATAGGCTGCCTCACTTTACTTTTACTCAACACATCTTCTTGCTTGACATGGAAAAATGGCATATATGTTACATTTTTATTGCTACTTAGCAGCCAAGGGGATGCTAAAACACACTCGGAGATAAATAAATGATGCTCCCAGTATGCATCTTTTCTTCGGTCTAGTGTGCTTTCATGTTTTAATGATATAGCCATATACATTTCCTCTATGTACAAAAAGAGGTAGGGCCAGAAGAAATGAAGGTGCTTTTCTATACCACAGTACCAGTATGGCCTGTCTATTGCAAACTATCTAATCTGTATGAATATTTGTTGGTCTCTTCCCTACACGTAAACCATGTCTAACTGGTGTTTCACAGGAGCCAGCATTGCCTGGTAGACTGTGTTCTGAACTACTGGGGAGTCAGGCAGTTTGGGTACCAGCTGTCTGTCTAGCATAAGGTCAGTGACTTGTCTTTGGCAAGACCACCTTGCCTGTGAAAGGAGACGGTGGTACCAATTTTCTTTCTAAAGAGCTTTGAGACTTATGGATGAGAGGTGTGATGTGAAAGGATAGGATGAATATACTTACACATACACTAGCTATACTGAAGCCTGGGTTCCCAGGGTACATACGAACCCTTATTGAGCTGAGCTTTGTAATTCAAGGGAAATGTAAACCTTTGTTTTGTCTTTCATGTTCATTAGCTCTTCCCATACACTCTCAGTTATTGGTGGTGGGGTGGAATTGGCCCTCAGAGACAGCACACTAAAATCTTCATTCCTGATTTTGTACTCAGGAAACAGACTCAGGGATGTCTCTTGCTTAGAACTGAATGAAGGCTTGAAAAGATAACTAGGTCAAGGAAGAATGTGAGTTTGTTGGTGGTTTTTTTGTGGTTTGTTTTGGTGTTTTTTTTCAAGATTCGGACATAAGAAAAGCAAGCCAGTTTAACTGATTTTACCAGATGAATGAGCTATTGAAATCTGTACAATAAAACTTTAGTTTTTGTTCCCACTTTTTTCACAGTTGAAATAACACTGTTCCTAATAATACTGCAAAGCTCAGGCAAATGGAACTTCACTGAGTGTGGTGCTGGCTGCCTGCCCTTATCTGAATGTTAGCAGATTAAAAACCTCACCAACAATTTACCACTAATTGCCAGATAGAACATCAAGTGAAAACTATTCTAGAATCCACCAAGACACTTTGGGTCTGCAATAATTGCATTATCAATTAATTTGATGTTATACTGTAAAGCCACTACCTGTTTATTGCTTCTGCTGAAACCATGATTTTCCTTATAATTTGATTTTAAAGTACAGGTTTTGGGGTCACTTTAAATCTGTAAAGAAGATAGGAGTATGTGTTTATGTACTATTATTATACGTGATATCCTGCTGATTTTCAAAATCTGAAGCATATGAATCCTAAGGAGTCTTCCAGGTTTTAGCAGGCTAAACACCAGCGTTTTGGAAATCTGCCTTCACAGTGGTTGTTTATATTTTCTGTTAGGGCTGTTCTAGGTTTTGTTTAGTTTCATGTTCTAGTACAGAAAGATTTGTGGCCTTCTATGAGAAAGACAAGTGTCTAATATACTGTAGGCTTCTGTTCCTTTCACTTTGGTTATGCTGTGGTAGAGGTGCTGAGATTCATGGTGAACTAACTGTTGCCAGAATGTGCAGAACTACCTTCCCACAAGACCTAACAATAACATAAAGTCCCCTCAGTTTCTACTTCAGGTCATGTGAAAGTTAATCTCATTTTATTTAGGAATTTATGAAGCAGACAGGCTGATTATTTTTTTTTTTTTAGGTTTTTTGGTGGTTGTTTTTTTTTTTTTAAAGCAACTTGGTGTTCAGATTGGATGTTTAACTCCGTAACAACTCCTCTTTTTTTGCCCTTGCATCATTAAAGTTTCACTCTGATCTTGGAAACCACTGAATTACTGCTCATACAGCTGTATGGGGTTAAAAATGGGAGTTGTTAATTAGAACTTAATATCAGATTACTCACCTACATTGAGACTATTTCAGAGCAAGTGGAGCCACAAGGGAATGCATAAATATATATGTAAAATAATAACAAAATCTATTTTTATATATTTTATATATATATAATGATTTTTTTGGCAAGTAAACATGAAACTTAAACATTAATGTTATCAGCACTTGGGAGGGTGTGTATGAACAAAGTGTGTTCTCATTAAGTGTCATTCTCGTTCCTTTTACTGGAATTACTATGTGTAATACACAGACTGACAACCCACACTGTCTATCTACCATACGATAGAGTTGGTTGAATGGTGTGTAATGGTGGAGTTGCTGTGTCCTTATAGGGAGGTTTTATGTATTACACTGTACTATACACTGTCATATTTCCCATTATGTGAGCTCAGCTTTCAAGACATAAAATTTACAGGAATTTTTCCGAAGAAAAATAAATGTTGAGAGGTTGTTTATCTTTAAAAGAAATTGTGCATCAATTCCAGGAGCCACTTTAACTGGAGAAAACATGGCCAGCAAGTACCATGTCAAACCTCATTACACAGAACAGGGCTGTAGCCTGTCCAGTAGTTTTCTCTGGTCAACTCTTCACCTCACCAGAGTTCAGCAAGAGCAAGATGAATTCCTGTGGGGGGGGGGTGTGACAGACTGGACAGTTACTCACCACCTCCTGCTTTGCTGCTGCTTCTGATCAAGCTCCCAAATTCATCATGCTGGATTTCTTTGTGGCACAGCAAATATTCTTTTTCAAAGGGAAGTGTTGTATACCATTTCACTGCAAATTTTACTGTTTTTTTTTTTCCCCCCATTGTTAAACCAGTAGGAGTCAAGCTTTCAGGCAACATAGGCAATATACTTTCCAATGGCAGAAAAAAGTGATGCGTGATGATGCTCTAACATGCTCAAGGCAATCCTGCTTCAGCAGGGGAGTTGGACTAGATGATCTCTATGGTCCCTTCCAACTCTAACAATGCAGTGAAATTCAGTGAGACTCCGGCTTCTGTCACGCTGTCATAGGTGTAGGTAGCACAGCCATGTGTCCAGCACTGCCTTGTAGGTGTACTCCTAGCTCCCTGCCTTCTGGGTCTGAGATGTGTGTGAAGGAGAGGCTGCTGCTTGAGTTCCTGCCATGTGAGTAATTCAGGATAGCCTGCAGTTTTCCACACACTCTCAGATCTGGGCAAGAAATGGGCAGTAGTAGTAGAGTCATAGAGTGGGTTTAGGTTGGGAGGGACCTTAAAGATGATCTAGTTCCAGCCCCCCCTGCCATGGGAAGGGACACCTCCCACTAGAGCAGGTTGCTCAAAGCCCCATCCAACCTGGTCTTGAACTCCTCCAGGGATGGGGTATCCACAACTTTTCTGGGCAATGCATTCAGTGCCAGGCACATCAGTGTTGAACATAGTCTTTCCCTCCATGCACTTTCGTGTTCTCTCCAGATCTTTTTAAACAAGTTTAAAAAAAAACACCAAATCCAAGCCCTCAAAAAATCTGTACAGTTGGAACACAGTGATAATTAAGCATTAATCACATTTGATATGCTTTACCATTTTTAACTAAGCTCTGTGGGAGGAGGTATCTCTTGTAACAGACAAAAATGATTTTTGTGCTAAGGAAGCCTACTAGAATGCTGAGGAGTTCTTTTTGGAAAGGCAGAGCTCCAGTACACTGATATTAATAATCAGTTATTAGCAAAAGGATATTTAATTTGGGTGTTGTCTTGACTTCCTTAAATGGGGGGAGATGGGAATGTAGTTTTTTCTACTAAATCAGTCTTGGTTTCCTTTGGAAATTTATTTTTTTTTTTTACTAAAAATAAGAAAAAATTCCTTTTTATGTTTTTATAAGGACTGTGGCAGGCGATGCATTCATTTGCGGCTTCCCCTTTTACTTAGAAATTCGTTCCTGTCTTACTGCATGCTGCAGCACAGCTGTGATACATGTGGGGAGGTGCAAGGCTGTGCCAGGCCTCTGCACTGGCTGTACTTTGCATTGTTCAGGCCTGTTTGTTTGAATGTAGCTATCAAACTACATGCCAGCTTTTACATGAATAAAAATGTGGAGGTTTTGGTCATGGAATCACGGAATTGTCAGAGTTGGAAGGGATCTCTAGAGATCATATAGTCCAACTCCCCTGCTGAAGCAGGGTTGCCTAGAGCACATCACTCAGGACTGCATCCAGGCGGGTCTTGAAGATCTCCAGACAAGGGGACTCTATGACCTCCCTGGGCAGCCTGTTCCAGGGCTCTGCCACCCTCACCGTAGAGAAGATTTTCTTCATATTTGAGTGGAACTTCTTATGTTCCAGCTTGTGCCTGTTGCCCCTCATCCTGTCTCTGGGAACCACTGAGAAGAGTCCAGCTCCCTCCTCCTTCAACCCACCCTTTAGATACTTTTAAGTATTGATAAGGTCTCCCCTCAGCCTTCTCTTCTCCAGGCTAAAGAGTCCCAGCTCTCTTAGCCTTTCCTTGTAAGGGAGATGCTCCAATCCCTTAATCATCTTTGTTGCCCTTCGCTGGCCTCTCTCCAGTAGTTCCCTGGAGTAGAGGGGGAGAGTGACCTCTGTTAACCTACTGGCCACACTCTTCCCTATGCATCCCAGGATTCCAAGTTGATGGTGTATGTCAACCAACAATATACCTTATTAATAGGGAATATCTATTCTACTATTACTGTGCTATATTTCTTGTACAGGCTATTTTGCCTGACAGACAAGTATAGTTGTGAAAGTATTAAGGAGTTTGTGTTTGGACACTCAAAATGGGGACAACAGTTGGTGAAACATTTAGTAGTGGGAGAAATGAAATGCTTTGACCTTAACGCCTGATGTGTCACATCTGTGTGTGTTTTGAGATACTCGTGCTTACTGTAAGAAGCTGGGATCAAAACTGGTCTTTTTGTGCTCTGTCTTGAAGAAAATTAGCAAAGTGGTTTTGTGGGGCAAAAACAATGAATGCTCTGACTCTGTGGGATTTACTGAATTCTTAATAAACTTGAGGAAGAGAGGAGACGCTGGCTTTGCAGTTAGTTTGTGGTTTAAATAAGCACAAACTTCTGACAAGCTGTAGTTGCTGTAAGCAGGATTTTTGGCATAGAATATTTCTCTCATCCAGCTGGAAAACAAAACAAACCCCAGTTGTTAATGAGGCAATGTTAATGCATTCATCTTTGCATCCCTTTAGAATTAACAAACCGACATGAAGCCCCTGAAAAGTGTAAATTAATCTGCAGAACAGTAAAATGAAGCATGCTCATAGCTGGTGCATTGCAGCTCTGCCTTTAGGAAATGCAGCTTCTTTAACTGAGACATGATGTTACTTTGCATTTGAAGAATCCACAGCAAATCAAAATTTAATCCGGGCGTTCAGCTTGCATTGAAGTGATCAATTTATTTATTTATTTATTTATTTATTTATTTACATCATGGCAGTCTTCCATGACAATCTGCAGTAGTTCTTGTCCTAATGATGTCATCGTTTAGTCTCCCCACTGCTGTCAGGGGAGACGTACGGGCTCTCATTATTCACTGGCGACTGCCTTTGCTTGCATTTTCTGCTGAAGACAGGCTGCATTTACTCATCTGCGGTGCATTCGCTTTGTTTGATTTGCTGGGGTTTTAAATATATTGTGTGTGTATGGATGTCCCTCCTGTTATATAGAGAAAACGAAGACTGCTCTGACTGATGGGGGAAATGAACAGTTTGTTCACCAAGCACGTAACATGCTTGATTCTGGTAGCATATTTATAAACATGCTGCATTTTAGCTGGGTGATCTCATTGCCTCTGTGGAAGAGAGGTTATAAAGACACATGCTGAAGTCTTCATGTCTAGTGAAAAACATGGCCTTGGTAGATCATGGAAAAAAACACGTTTATCACTGACATAGAATTGTTGAACTAGAGCCATTTGTGAAGAGATGAGAGGGGGAAGTATTAAACTCAATGAAGAAAAGCTAGACTAAATGGGGCTAGATTCATTTTGAATTAAACAGATTTTTAGAATACAGCTTAAAGAAGGAAAAAAATAAATATCTCTGAAGAGATAAAGACAAACAAAAATTCCTGTGTTGCACTTGAGTGGGTGAAACATCGCTGGGTGGGTCTGAACCAAACACACTAGCAGTTGAACAATGTTTTGGATAACAAACTTTGCTGCTCATAGTAACAGCTGTAATGGAATATATTTGTGTGGTGTGTACAAATCTATGCTAAATGAACACGACTACAGTGGGGAAGGACACAGTTCAGCTTCCCCACGTAATCTTAGCTCAGCCTTGGGCACACAGCATTAGGATTCTTTTCCCCCAACGGTTCCTTATCTTTTGTAATAGCTGTGGCGAGGATTTAAGAGGCAGTTTTTGTGCGCAACATAAATCAAAAGTGTTGGGGTACTCTGACTGATTTCAGAGTGAGAAGGTAAAAATGGATCAGTCTTAAGTGTACATGCAAGAGCCTAAGAAACACAAGTGTGAGCACAGTTTCTTTCCTTGTTTGTGACCCGGCATAGATATGTGCCACGTGGAGGGGAAATGCATTCCCTATTTCTTCACTGGCATCGCCTCCGAAGAAATCCATACCTGAGCCGTTTTGCCTTCAGAGTCATGGTAATGTAGTGAACAGTTTGCTGTATAGGTACAATAAACATATAAGTCTATAAAATAACTGTTGTGCCTTTTGATAAATATACAGCAATGTGAACTGCTACAAGTTGAGTTGGCATATTGCAGGTAAAGCAGCAAAAAAAAAAATCATTAAATTTAGATCAAGTTTCAGAATAAAGAGACTTTGGATTTGGGTTGTTATAGAAGGTGGAGAGAGAGAAGAAAGTTTTTTTTTAAAAAGAAAAGTTAATGTTGGTGCCTATCTGTCTTGTAGGTACATACGTTCTGACAACTGCCTTGTTGCCCATCCTGGAAAAGGAAGCTGATGCCAGAGTGGTGAGTCTGTGATGCTGCTGAAACGTAGTGTTTTACTATTCTTACCTTCGGATTTGTGACAGCCTTTCTTTTACTGTGCTAGCAGTGTGGGATTAGCTATAATGCTATAAGCATCTCTAGAATCCTTTTGGATTTTGCTAACAACAGCCTCCTTCTCTAAGGCAAAGCTCTTGCCTGCTCTCAACTCTTCCCTGGAAATCAGAGTAAAACACTTCCTTTGGAAACTTCCCCTTTGACTTTGCATGGGGCAAATTATCTCCTGCAGCATAGAGCAAAATATGTATAGCAGGAGTACGGGCTTAAAAAAACCTTTCAGATCTTGGTGTAAAATAGGACAGCAGGTGCTTTTTAAAAACAAAATTTCCCATGTTTTGTACAGTCTCATTTTCTAACTAGCTTCCATAGATGCTAGACATATAAATTACAAATAGTGCTATTCTGCTATTTTCTTTCTCCGTATTGCTTTTCAAAAGGAAGAAGCATAAAGTTTCCTGAAGGAGTCAACACCACTTCAAATGAGAATCACTTTCTAAAAAACATTCTTGTTTCCTCCACCTCATCTCCAGGTATGCTCCACTCATGAGCACAAGCATAATGCAAAGAGCACGCAGAGGAATCCTGCTCCTGAGAGACTTCAAAATATGGCTTGGAGACCACATTACATGTATGAGTGTGATTGTGGCATGTTCCTCGTTTTGTTTATTCATTCGTTTGCTTTTCATCCATTTGATTACAGATAACTGTCTCTTCTGGGGGCATGCTAATTCAAAAATTAAACATATCTGACTTGCAGTCGGGAAATGGGACATTTGATGGAACTATGGTGTATGCACAAAACAAGGTACAGTCCATGGCTTTGAAAACAAAGCCCAGCACTTGTTTGTGAGGCGGCTCATGCCATCTGCTTTGCAAAAAGCCTGTTGTTCACTGTTGCTTTCCCATTGCATCCAACCCATAGAGAGACGCACAAGCAATAACCTTCAGGAGTATGATGGCATGCACTTAGGAACGCATGCCATCTTGCTTGGAGAGCATGGCTAGACTTTCACTTGACTTGATTTAAGTCCCAAGGTGGGAGAAACTGTCTTTTGCTGACAAACCCTTTCTGCCTGCTGAGTTCTTACTGCAGTCTGCAGCAAGTAGCCGTGGTCAGTAAAAGCAGAGTAACTGCTTTAAAAATAAGCTTGTGGCCAGGATATGGATTGTGATGACCGTGGTGGTCTCTGACAAAATGATCCAATAAATCACATCAGGATGAGTAAGGTTATATACAGAAATGTCCTGCTGTTTGCAGCACATTTGATGTAGTTTATGTCCCTGGGAACTAACTTGGTGGTCAGCCTGTTGAACTTGATGCTAATCTGCCTCTTTTTCCTTTCTCCTAGAGACAGCAAATTGTCTTGACAGAGCAATGGGCAAAAACTCACAGAAACATCCATTTCTCTGTTATGCACCCCGGTTGGGCAGACACTCCAGGTAACATCTGCTTGACATTCTGACTGTATTATTTTTTTTTTTTTCAGGTTTAGCCTAAAAGCAAAGAGAAATGAGACTTTCTGGTAGATTTCTCCAACAGGTGCACTGATTTCTTGGCTCAAAACTGGTGCTTGACAGTAGTTTTGTACCCCCTTGGTAGCTCTGTTCTGTGCAGCGTCTGCCATCTGTATATAGCTAGAGAATAATAACGGGCAGCGGATGAATCCAACCTGGCACAAATGCCCAGCAGAACCATACTGCATTAAGCTAACCTTCAAGTTACAAGTGTAGTGGGACTGTTAAACACACAGATAAGAAGAGCTTTTGCCTCTGTGAGTACCAGTGTGCAGCTGTTGGGAGTTTGCAAGGGCATATAGAAAAACAGAACACGCCCCATCGTGCGAGTCCTGTTCCTCTCCTCTTCCTCTAAACATTTATTGCTGTGGAGAAGCAGTGTGTTTGGGCAGACAGCTCTTTGTCTGAGCTGCAGCTGTTCTTCAACAAGTGTGTCTCAGCAGGGGGCCAGCATCAGTTACCCACTGTGCGTGTTGCGTTCCACAATACTTTACCAGCCCCTAACACCCAGGCTTGGGATGCAGACTAGCAATCCAATCTCTAGGTCTTTTCTAGGGACCCAGTTTCCCAAATTTACTTCTGATGACAGAAGCATTTAACCCATCTATTTTATGCTTGAAAGCTGCCTTTCCAAATAAATATCCCAGTATTTCTTTTCTTTAAAACACATTTATTTTTGCACACCCCTTGCCGATTTCAAACAGAATGAACCATAAAATTATCCCACCTTAAAGTTCAAGGACTCTCCAACCCCACAAATAAACAGCTGCAGGGGATGAGCCTTCAATCATCATCTATTGGACGAAATAAAAAGAATCCAGAGTTTAAAAATGAATGATGTGGTTGGTTTAGTTACTGTTCATCATACAGTTTTTAAATACAATGTTGCAGCTGGGTCCCTAAAACTGATGAGAAAATAAGAGTGAAAAATCCTGTTACAATACCTGGATTTTGGTATTTCTGTGTCTCTCATGTCTTAATTCTTTGCAGTTTAGAGTGGAAATGGGCTCAGCAACCTCTTGCTGATCCTATTTTCAGTTCCTGCTAGTTTTGTCCCTGTAATTTGACCCAAACAAACAACTGGTGGATCATCTGGCAGTTTAGCATTATTCCACCACAAGTCATTGTATGGGGAAATATGGGGAAATACTCGTTCTCTTTCATAAACTGAGATGTCTTCTCTTCTTCCTATGCTCACAATGGCAATTTTAAGCTATTCTTTTTTTAAATTAATTAAAAAAGCCTTGCATGACAGACCACCATTTCATTGTTATTGTTTCTAGCTGTGAGATCAGCAATGCCAGATTTCTACCAGAAGATGAAGAACTCTCTGCGCACAGAGGCCCAGGGAGCTGATACTGTTGTATGGTTGGCAATATCACCCGAAGCAACAAAGTTGCCAAGTGGCTTGTTCTTCCAAGGTAAAATGGGGTTGCACTATACAGGATTGTGTCCAGTGAAGGTGAATCACAGAAGTCAAACAGCATCTTTTATAATGTTGGGAAACTTGCATGCTTCTCACAGGGCACTGGAGTTTGGCTTTGCTTTGACAGGCTCTTCTTCCTACTGTTCCATGCTAGTTAAAACTGCCAGTTCTTCCTTTCTCTAATGCTGGGCTTGAGCACAGAGGCATTTTTTTTGGCACTGTAAGCATAGGGAATGGAAAAACAGGGCAGAGCCTTTCTTTTCTCCCAGACAAATGACAGGCATCTTAGTAGGAGCAGCTGGAAGCACAGATGTCTTTGTGGTGATGTAGGTCAGTCACAGAATCATAAAATAGTTAGAGTTGGAAGGGACCATCAAGATCATTGAGTTCCAATCCCCCTAATGCTTCCCACTAAACCACTAAAGCCCCATCCAGCCTGGCTTGAACGCTTTCAGGGATGGGGCATCCACAGCTTCCCTGGGCAGCCTGTTCCAGTGCCTCACCACCTTCACAGTAAAGAATTTCTTCCTAATACCTAATCTCAATTTCCCCTCTTCCAGTTTGAAGCCAATACCCCTCATCCTAACACTATACTTGCCCATAGAGTCCCTCACTGGAAGGCCACTATAAGATCTCCCTGGAACCTTCTCTCCTCCAGGCTGAACAACCCCAGCTCTCTGAGCCTATCTTCATAGGAGAGGTGCTCCAGCCCTCTGATCATCTTTGTGGCCCTCCTCTGGACCTTCTCCAACAGGTCCGTGGCCATCGCGTGCTGAGGACTCCAAAGCTGGACGCAGTATTCCAGGTGGGATCTCACCAGAGCAGAGTAGAGGGGCAGAATCGCCTCCTTCAACCTGCTGGTCATACTTCTTTGGATGCAGCCCGGGATGTGGGCTGGCAGCATGCACTGCTGGCTCATGTTGAGCTTCTCATCCACAAGCCACTCCCAAGTCCTTCTCCTCAGGGCTGCTCTCCAGCCATTCTCCACCCAACCTGTATCCAGTGGGAGAAAAGCAAAGCTCAGGGTAATTGCTTACTGGTACTTTTGTTGGATGTGGCACTCAAATCCTGATTCACTGAATTTCTAGGCGGAGCATGCAGAAAATTCAGACTGTTCTGGAGCTGGCTTGACTCTGTCCCTTCTCTCCCCTCCCAGACAGTCACACAGGGTTGGTTGACAGATATTTAACTAGACCTTTTTCATGTCATCACATGGTTGATGCCAAAACCCTACATCCCAGCTGGTGTGTCTTCTTTGTAGAAGCAGACTTTGCCTTTTTTGTAGTCCAGTCACCTTTCTCTGGTTCTAATGCTTCTGCTCAGATATTCTTGCTCTAGATCATAATTCCACCAGGCTCTTACCTTTGCCCTTTGTTTACCCCCAGCTTCAGTTAACAGAGGGCATGCCCTGGCTCTTTAACTGTAGATAATGACTTTTGAGAGCTTTGGTCTTGGCATGACTGCTATTAAGACTGCAAGAGAAGTCCTGTTTCTGTGTCCTGTGCTTATAAAATACTGAGGAAGGCAGTTATTTCTCTCTCCTACTGCCCTATTGAGAAGCCACACTTTAGTATGGGCCCTCTTCAGGCTCTTTCAGTAAAGGGCTTTGTGTGCAGGAGCACTTTACCCTGCTCTTCTGGTCCTAGATGGTCATTTCCTCAACCAGCCACACCTTCCCTCCATTTCCTCTGTTCTCTTCTTATTCTGTTCCCTCTGAGTGCAAACCACACCACTTAACTCCGTAAAAGAAAAAAAAAAAAAGGGTGGGAGGAAGGGGAAGTGAGAACATGACTTGTACAACCACAGTTCTCTGCATCTGCCAAAATACAAAAATGTTTGAGAGAATCCTGCTTTCCAAAGACTAGAAGCATCTTGTCCGTGGAACTCTGCTATCACACGTGGTTCCCAAACTTCAGCACAGGCTACTGGAAGCACTACAGTTAAGTAGGAAGCAGTTCCTATTTGCTGATGGAGAAGGGACCGTTCCTCTGCATGTTTCTCTCTCTGCACTGTTTTCCATAAGCCGAGGTTATATGGTGTGTGTGCAGCCAGTTACAACACTTGCTTTTATGAGAGCAAACATCTCTGCTCCCCTGGGAAGCCTGATGGCAGCCTGAGAGGTTTTCAGAGAGATCTGCTGCTCAGTGTTGCAACAGCTCGTGCTTTTAGTCTCAGCTACCTGCCACTGAAGTTGGACTTATTAAAATAGACTAATGGTGCTGCACCAGCTCTCTGACGGTTGCCTCATAGACATCTGAGAGCATTGTCATAAGGTTCCCAGGCTCTAGACACCATATTTTTTGGAGAGAAAAATCCCTTGGAATGGATGGAGATATAGCTGTATTTACACAGAGTGAGCAACGAGGACGGGATTTGGAAAACCAATCAAAGCATCAAATTGAGCGAATTTGGTCAGACCTTTTTATGTTGGATACATGTTACTTATGGCGATTGAGAAATTGGCTTAAGTTCTTTAGCAATTAGAATTTAAGTATTTATTTTTAAGGATGAAAAACCTTAGCTGGGGAGTTTGTGTAGCACTAGAAACATTGTCCAGGAGTCAAGGAAAAGCTCTGTCTCAGGCTGAAAAAGCATCCTCTGCCTGCAGCAGTAATCTTAGTTATTGGTCTTTTTCTATAGGAGTTATGCTAATTATGGTAAGGCCTTCCTTTATCTATACTGTCCCTAGCTGCAAGTGAGCTCTTGCTCCCCACTCTTAAGTCATATCGTGCTAAAGGACAATTGCCCTAGTTCCAGAATACAACTTAAATTAGTTCAATTTCTGTTTTGGAAGAGATGTTTAACTCACATTGTTTACAGATACCTAGAAGGTAAGTTTCCTGGCTTCAAGACCATGAGGTATGTATGGGGAGTAGAGAGCCTTGCAAAAAAATCTCCTTTGTGCTCGAAAAGGTAGTTAAGTATACCTGTAAGGATTTATTTTATTTTTTATCTTACAGACAGGCAACCAGTCCCTACACATTTACCCCTGGCGAGCACCCACAGCCCACCGGAGGATGAGGAGAAGCTAATGGAGATGCTGGAAGAATTCTCCCAGAAATTTAAACCCACTTCTCCAGGAACTTAGTGTCCCTATTGACAAAGCATAGCCACAAAGCTTCTAATTACAAGGTAACAGTACTTTAGCGCGCCTGCCACTGAGGGGAAGTAGGATGGCATAGGCCTGTTAAAAATAAATTGCATTCAGGTGTTCTCATCAGGGGGGAGAGCAGTGCCTGTGACTTTTTTTCTGCTGCTGACTGTCTCTCCCATTGTGAATATGCACCTGCTGGTCTCAAGATGCAGTAAGGTTGAGTTCTTTGAATTGGGAAGAAAAATTGGGAGGCATTAAAATAAAACCCGAGGCTTTGTGAAGTTCCCCAAAAGCTTTTAATGCACTCAGCATACAGAGAAATGCAGGGGAGTGCACCTTCAGTAGCCCTCATGAAAGAAGCTATAAATGTTTTAAGCAACGTTTAACCACTGTGTTTGGCAGGTTGGTGGCTGCCTTCCCTGCGTGAAGGGGACTGGGCTCAAACCTGTAACTGGGAACGCAGAAACTCTCTTGCATTGCCTGATTCATTTAAACGGAAGGATTCCTCTTGGCCTTCAGTTTCTATAAATCAGTGCTGGTATGCAGAAGTGATCTGCTTCCTCATGTTTAAACAGCAAGAATTTAGGAACGCTGCCAAATGCCTTCCGCTTTACTTTATGGAGCCAGGGCTGAATATTATCCCGTTTATGTCAAGACACCATGAAGTAGGAGTTTTCAACACATACCACACCCAGACAGGGCTGGATTCAGCAGAGGAATGGCTGGATGACTCTGGGCACAAAAAGAAATAACACTCTAAGCCGTATGTGCTTGTCATTTCTCTGAAACATCAAAGGGAATTGCTTTATTATGAATGGATAAGGAGAAGGAAGGGAGCACTGGGGGGTACAGGTTTTAGAGGAGAAGCCTAGCTCCTGGTGAGAGGGTTGTATTTTGCCTGGAACTGCTTATTTGCAAGACACAGAGGATGGGTTTCATCTTATCTGACCTGTGGACATTTGAATTATTCATTGGGATTCTCAGTGCAAATCAGTAGAGAGAAAACAGGCTTTTTCACGGTGATTTACTGGATCTAGTTTAAGCAACAACCCCTGACATTCCTACCTCTTTCTACTGCTGGTGAAGACAAACCAGCTCAGACTACGACATTTAGGTGGGATTCATTTTGTCTTATATATTTCAGGTTTACTACAAAGCCAAGACCCTTAATAACACTAGTGGTAATGCATCTCTTTCCTGAACTGAGTGTGTTTGATTGCAAACTGCCTACAGAACCCAGCCGGGTTGCACTGCTGTTTTACACGTGGCTGTGGACCAGTGTGGGAGGACAAAAGACCTAGACACAAATCCAACACAGGTGTTCTTGAGACCTCTGCAGTGACTGGTAGATGAAGGCCACATGGATGGGCAGAAGAGAACTCGTTATGCCCACTTCATATAATTTAGTTTCCCAAAAGATATCCTCCTGGCCGATGGTGTTTACTCATTATTCAAAGACATCCTGTTAAGTATCAATTTAGAAGAAAAACGCTTCTCTTTTCAGCCTATCATCAGTCTCCTTGGAAATAAAGGCTTTAGTTTCGGAGAGGCCCTGAAGTAAGTTTTTCTGTGACAAGCGGTGCTGAGACACATCAGGCTGTCACGGCTCTTCCTGAAGAGGTTGGATCAAGCTGTTGCTTCATTTTCGTGGCTTAACTCCTCATGCTACAGTGAAAGAAAACAACAGCAAGGCTTGTACAAATGTTTACTTCCTTCCTTCCTTACTATTAACATTGTACAGGGTCCAAACTCTTAAATATAGTTACTGAGCGTGGCTTAAAGCATCTATAGTAACTACATTTCTCTATCCAGTAGCCACAAAGCTAAAAAAGACATTTGCATCCTTTAATATTAAAGTTGTGTCTCAGCTCTGCAGTATAGAAGGAAAGTTTAATGACTGGTATTTAAATAGCTCATAAAAATAACCAAAAGTGCAGAATATATGTAAAACTTGTATTTTAGTCCATATTCTGTACTGATGTATTTGAATAGTCTCTATATATTTAATCTTCTTTTTAAACTCATAGCTTAAAAATTAAGCCAAAAGTATGAAAACTGCTTTAATTGAAGTTTGGTCACAGTGCAAAAGAGGCAGATACTATGGCGTAAGAGCACTTGTGATTTAGAAAGAATTAGAACTAGAATTAGAACTAGAGCTCGATGCTTTGTGTTAACGCAGTTCAGAATGACTTATGCCTGCGTGCAAGCAAATGCATTTAGTGCCACCTATAAAATTTTAGGGGCAAAGGGAGAGAAAAATGTGTCCGGTGACAGATTAGCAGAAACAGGAGGTGGCACAAATCCATGTGGAGCAGGGCACGCTGAGGGCTTCGCTACACACCCGGTTTGTAGGAGCCCAGTGACAAGCACAGCAGCTCTTCTCACGGCCCTGCCCTTTCCATGCTCAGCCCAACGCTGCTGGTGTCAGCTCCCAGGCTTAGCTGGCTCTGACCTCGGCTGCTTTCCACATCCTGAAGGCTTTCGCGTTGCTCTTCCCTTGGGGAAGGTTTTTGCTCTCGGGGGTTTTGCACAAAGAGGAGTGCAGTGCCCCACACCAGGTGTGGAACCGCAGACCGCGTGTAGAGTCCTTCCCCGTGGCCTAATGAAAAGGCTCAGCGGGACTCACTGCAGTGATGCAGGTGCCATTCGAGATGTTTCTCTGTCTTGGTGAAAATTTTAGGAGGTCAGTTTAACAGGTATCAGACAATTTTGTAAACTGCATTTTATCTTCTCCTAGGTTTCATTTCTGGGCTATATTTATTCCTTTTTAAAAACAAAACAAAACAAAATAAAACAACTTGATTGATTAAAGTTAAAAATGATGGAGTTTTGTCTGCCTTTGAATAGTGGGACCTTCCCATATGTATCTCCTTATTTTGGAGGAAATGGCAAACACCAGGTATTTGCATCCACACCAACACCCCCACCAGCTTCTGTGCTGTCCTAACGCTCCATGCTCTCTGGGAACAAGGTGCAAACAGGGACACCCTCTCCTGTTCAGCGTGAGTGGTGGGAAGTTGGACAAGCCTTGCCTGGGCTCAGAGAAAGAGGAGAGATTTACTATGGTTCTTCGATGTAAACAGACGAGTCAGTGCTGAAAACTCAATGACGTGAACAATTTATTTGGTGGGACACAACCCTGAGCCGGAGAGTTCAATTTGCAGTTCAATCACATATTGTATTTTTGGAGTGACACAGTTGTGGTGGTGTTTTTTTGTTCCAAGCCATAACAGTACTGGTTTTTATTAACATTTTAAGTGGAGAGTGAAGATGGAGTTATTCTTCCAGAGAACAGCCTGGTGGTCACTGACTCCAGTGGTGAAGGACAGCTACAACCTTGTTTAATCACCAAGTTCCTTCTGCCCATGCCCTTCCATTCTCTCATGCTCCATGCAAAAACAAACCGCTCCTTCCTTCTCGTGACACCAAACCCCACTTACCTAAAATTAGTGCAGGTCAATATTCACCCAACTGTCTTTTTAAATGAGCTGTTACCACTTTGAATGGCAGCAGGGACGCTTCAGGTCACCCATAGCCCAGCTCTGAGTATCTCCCTGTTGGTCCCTCAGGGTTTGAAGAACACCTCTTGTTCTGGGTTGTAGCGGTAGTTCTGGGTGCGCTTGGGCAGATCTGGTGACCGATTACGGGAGGAGATGATAATTTTTGAAATGCAAGTAAGATGACTTGAAACTCTCTTTGTTCCTGCAGTCATCCTAACAGCACTGAGCTGGACAAGGAGAGAAAGTGGGTATTGAGAAGGCACGGAGTCTTAACAGGGAGCAAACTAAGCAACCCACTTCTGCAATTAAAAAAGTGATCAAATCAAAGAACTTTTTACTTGTGATGTAATTTAGAATTTGTTCCTCTCTCTAGAGGGAGCCATCAGATAAATGATGTGTCCAATAAGAAGCTTTTAACATACAAATCCCTCTATTCTGAAAGACAGCAAAGCCCAGAAGATACTGGTCAGTATGGTGAAGGTAACTTTCCAGGCAGAGAGGCAGAAACGGTGCTCAGCCTCTGGAAAATTAAACCTTACCTGAAACTAGTGGTAACAACAAAGATGAATGAAGTTTTTGTAACTTTTTTTTTTTCCCCTGAAACTTTCTTGATTACTTGGTGGTGGCAACCCCATCAAATTTTCTTGGGACAGGACAAAGTAGAGGTGTTAATGATGGGTCTTCTACCCCTGACCTGTTATAAAGCATTTGTATTTGGTTAATGTCTGCAAAGATGCTAGATTCAGTGAACAAGGATGAAAAAATAGTAGTGTAAAGAAGCCTGGAAAGCACCAAGGTGATAAAAGCTTTAATAAATTCAGATTATTTAATGTACTGGAAACAAGTAACTGGAGAAAGGCAAAACTTGTATCTTCAAAAGGCCTGACGCCTCTTCTGCACCATCTCAATAGTGATCTGTCAGTTCCCCATCATTTTAATGTCAAATTTACGCATTTAAAGCATTTCTCACAGTGCTACTTGAGGTAGATAAAAAATTGGGCAATTAAACAAAGAACAAAAAAAAAACGGAGATCTTCATAGACTCATCTACCACCCCATCACTAGAACAACTCTATACGCCTTGTGGCTTCTGGATCCTGACCAGGGCTATGGGTCAGGTTACGATGCAGGACAGGGTGTGGCTCAGATTTGTGCAGGTCTGGTGAATATTCATTTCTACACTACTGGCTTTTTTTGTTTCTATGCCGATAACATTCTCTCTTGGCATCTCTTTGCAATGACTGTGGCAGTAGACTGTGCTCTCTCATTTCCATTGTGGTTTGAGTTCGGTGCCCCCACATGGCACCAATTTCAATGCCTTGGAACTCAACCTCTTTGTGCTGCTAAGAACAGAAAGTTGTCCTGCAGCAAACAAAATTTCAGAGATGGCTGAAGATCAGTCACAAGGGAAAACCCCCCAAACTTGGAAAATGCAAGGAAATGGCACATGTGTCCACACAAGCTTAATCTCAAACTTAAATTCCAGAACTTCATGCTATTGTCAAACCAGGGACCACTTTTTTTCATCTGAAGAGCAAAGATTTCCTGCCAAATTTCACATCCAATTTTATAGAGAAAAAAAATCTGTTTCTTCCTCAGTGTTACACAAGAGGTCAACACGAAAAGGACTTAGCACATTAATCCAGCCTGAAAAAAGGATCAAGTTTGTTCCTGCTGTATACTATTGTCACATATAGAAACAGAGTCTCCTAAATCCTAATTGAAAATATCCTGGGTGCTCAGTGTAGTCTCCTGGAAAGGACATGACCCTGTAAAACCCCGCATTGTAAACCTATTTCCTATGTATGTGCTACAAAACAGAATTTTGGTTGTTCTCACCCAAATCCTATCGAGAACAGTGAGGATGGACACATGTAGTATTTGATATTAGCCCAAGTATTTTAGATTTAAATAAAAAGACATATTTTTTATATTTTTTTTTCATACAGTAGATGCAGATGTTAAGTGGACTTTGAATTACAGAATGGTTGAGGTTGGAAGAGACCACCAAATGTCATGTAGTTCAACACTCCTGCTCAAGCATGGCCACCTAGAGTCAGCTGCACAGGACCATGCTCACTTGGCTTTTGAATATCTCCAAGGACAGAGAATCCACAAGCTCTCTGGGCAACCTGAGCCAGTGCTCTGTCACCCTCACAGTGAAAAAGTGTTTCCCAATGTTCAGAGGGAAATGACTGTGTTTGTTTGCACCTCTTGGCACCACTGGAAAGAGCCTGGATCTATCCTCTTTGCACACTCCCCTTGGGTGTTTATACACACTGATGAGTTTGCCCCAGAATCTTCTCTTCCATAGGCAGAGCAGTACCTGCTCTCTCAGCCTTTCTTCATAGGAGAGATGCTCCAGTACCTTCATCATCTCAGTGGACCTTCGCTGGACTAGCACAGAATCACAGAATGGTAGGGGTTGGAAGGGACCTCTGGAGATCATCTAGTCCAACACCCCTGCCAGAGCAGGGTCACCTAGAGCAGGTTGTGCAGGAATGCATCCAGGCAGATTTTTAATATCTCCACAGAAGGAGACCCCGCAACCTCTCTGGGCAGCCTGTTCCAGTGCTCTGCCACCCTCAAAGTAAAGAATATTTTCCTCATATTGAGATGGAATTTCCTGTGTTCCAGTTTGTGCCCGTTGCCCCTTGTCCTGTTGCTGGGCACCACTGAAAACAGTCTGGCCCCAGTAGCTTCATCTCTCTCTTGTACTGGGGAGCTAAGATCTGGACACAATTGGGAAAAAAGGTTGCATATTCTTCTCTAACAGTGACTTCTTCAGCAGGCATAAAGCAAACTTTTCCCCCCTGTACCTTTTTTGGATCATACACAATCCTTTTTGTGCATCCAGCCATCCTCCTTCTTATCAGCAACCAGCCCCATGCAGAGGGAACACACCTTTTCCCAGTACCGGAGATACTCGTGTCCACCTCTCAGGCAAAGTGCAGCTATCACTTTTGATGTGCTAAAAGTCAACGTGCTGACATTGAAGTTCAAGAGGATGAGGTTGGGAGGTGACTTGGGCTTCACTGTAAAGAGCAGCTGTAGACAGGAGTGCTAACAGCTGAGCACACTAATATGTCACCATCCAGGATGGTTCTCTGTTTCAACCATGTCAAACCCTGCTGTTAGTCTCCCACAGACGGAGGGACCATCAGTGCTGTAGTTACAAATGGTTACCAGCACTCTTTTCTCTTTACTTAATTATTTTCAGCTCAAAAAGACTGAAGTTTGGGGGTCAGGTTGATCTTCCCTCAGCCACCTGAAACACAAATGACTCAAGCCAGCTGCTCAGGCACTGTGTATGTGACCAGTGCTACAGATACTGTTAATTTTAAAACCAAGAATGCTCTGAAGAACACTGCTTCTTCCTCCAAGGAAACACCAGCTAAGTGAGAAATGAAAATCAGTTTTTCTAAAGTGAAGAGCAGAGGAAGGCCAGCATTGTTTGTACGCCCCTTGGCGCAGCAGGAGGTATCACTAAAAACCTGCTGCCGCACGTCGGCAGCCCTGGGGAAAAAGGGACTTTGCTTCGTTTGAGTGTGCGTGGGGTGCTGCACAGTTTACATCTGTACCAAAACACACCCTACCCCTTGCTCCCCAATAATGCAACTCATAAACATAGCTCAGATTTATTATTCAGCAACTAAAATGTTAATAAAAGGAGCAGGCAACAGGGATCCCTTTTTGTGTGGATCTAGAAGACAGAAGAGATTGAGACCATTCCCCTAACACAGCAGAGCAGGAAGGCAGGCATTTTAACTCGTCCAGTGTCAAATCCTTCCTGTTTCTTTTGGGAGGAAAAGGAATTATTTTTTGAACTAGGGACAATGATTTTCCCTTCATATCTCTACATTACAGCTCTTAAGATCATATCAAAGGGACACTTCCCCTCCTCCGCCAGCTTCACTTTCTAAGCAAAGACCACTCTGCCCTGGGACTGCAAGATAAGGGAATGTTCAGGTTAAATTCAGGTAACCCTGCAGGTAGTTTAGTTGGAAAGAACAACAAGGGAAATTTTGCAAAATGGATTTGTATACCCAACATCCACCTATAAGCAACACTGAACCCACAACTACATGGAAGAGAAGGGGGGGGGGGTGGCCAAGAGTTTACTGCAGAGCAGTCCAAACACACCTCTGTCCCTAATTTAAGGTGAGGAATTGACTGCAAAAGAAGACTAGTTTGAATGCTACACGTGCAGAAGGACTAGGTGTTGACCATGGGGCAGATCCTCAGCTTGCTGACTCCACAGCTCCACCAGGGCAAGCACAATCCACGCTGGAGTCCCAGGCTGGTTGCAACCACTACGTCTCCTTGGGAACAGAGTGCTGAAGAGCGACTTAAGTTCACTTCAGTGCTCCCATGTTTCTGCCACTGCAAGAGATACTCTCTGCACAGCAAAACAAGTCAGGTCTTTGGCCAAAAGGCCCTGAGCCCAAGTTAACGTGGAGCAGCGTAGTCCAGCAAAACTTCATACCTCTTCTCCAGCTGGAATGAAATATTGGCAGGCGACTTGCTCATCTTGCATAGCTTCATCAGCCAAGAACGCTTCAGTCATCAGCAAACATGCACAAGGTGTAATGAAAAGCCTTCCAAGAGGAAACAAGCATCCAGCTTCCAGGAGAGAAAGTGGGAGGACTTAGAAAGCAATTAACATTCAGGCTGGAAAAAGAATCTTTTAATGCTGTGTGAATTATGTTTGAAAATATGCTTTAAAATGTGCTGCCTAGAAGGGAACCAATAACAGGCTGTGTGACCAGGAAAGCCAGGGTGGCATCATTTCAGAGAACACGACTGCAAAACGCTTAAGCACAGTTTACAAGATGTTTGAAAAGAGAATTTTCCCTGAAAATACGTAGCTGTCCCACAACACACACATGAAAGTCCCCTCATCCTTTACTGTGGAAGCTCACTGGTCTAGAATTAATGCCATGGATTGCGTTAACCTTCTTGTTTCCTCAAAAGTGAATTACTGCTGGGCAAACAAAGGAGAAGCCTTATTTTCTTTTGCTGTTACAACGCAGTCAAAACCACAAAGCTTCTCTAGGTAGCTGTGTGCTCTGTAGTGGTAAACATCATGGCCTTCCCACTTCAGAGGGGAAAAGTCAAGCCCAAAATGGGGTGAGATTGAGCACCACTGATGTGCTGTGTTACAGCAGCTACAGACCACGAGGCCTCCTTAAACAAGAGACAGGGGAAAGCCCTGGGTCTGGTCCACAGTTCTATTCTCTACACCAGTTCCTTTGAAGCATATCAGCAATAGGCTGCTAAAAAGTGAAATGGATTAAAGAGCTGAAGAGCTGACGCTTCAGAGAAGATCCCTTTGGAAAAAAGGGCTTTTTTGTTTATTCATCTTGACAACATCCTTCTAAAAAGGTAATTTGGGTCAATCCAGATTTTTAAATACTTTTTATTTTTAAAAGAAACCGTAAAATATGACAACAGGACAATGGGCATCGTTCAGCAATATCAGTTTCTAGTCTAGAGAGGAAATTAATAAAAACCATCAGCGTTTGAAAAAATAAATATGACTAACCATATAGTAAATGGGAAAATCAAATTAATCTTACAACAACACAGACAGGTATAAATGCTGAAATGTTGCTGCACAAGGTAGAGGTAGAGGTAAACCAGACTTTTCAGACTTAGATCAGTTTTAGATCTGTGCCCACTGCCCCCCACCCCCCACCCCTTTCTCCCCACAAACACTCCCAAAAGTTCCTGTTGCCAGTAATTTAATTTGAATCAGCCTGTCAGCCTCATCAAACTCAAGTGGGTCTATGTACTCCTTGTAACGCTCTGAGCTGGAAAACTATTTCAGTTTTTGTAGAAATTAGTTGCTAAGCAACCTGCCCCCCTGGTTTTGCAACTTGTGCAGCAAGGAAAGAGGCAGAAAGCTGGATTTTAGCTACTACAAGCCAATAAAATGCTGTCCGTATGACGTCTGCTAGGACAAGTAGATGGTAGAGCCCTTTTAGGAATTGCAATAGTCCATCAGCTCCTCGGTGGTCCACCTGGAGAGTATGCGACACCGTGCCTGGAGTTCCTCCACTGAAGAGAGCACGATCAGCAGAAACACCCCAAAACAATAGGTATTCGCTGCGGGGAGAGCCGATTGCCTTATACAGTATGTGGATACCGAAAACTCACATGGTAGGACACAACCCAAGAACCCTCTGTACAAAGCAGCAAGTATCTTGAGACAGTGAAATAGAAAAAAACCTAAAAATTGCACCACACACAGATTTTCCAAACAAACTCGAGACAACCGAAAGTCAGATCGTACAAACCATTAGTTAAAAAAATACCTTCTTGTATATTTTGAGAGTAAGTGGAAAGAGTCTTCGTGCAAATGTTCAGCCTTGATCAAGCAGAGGACGTAAAATACATTGTAAACGCATTAGTTCCTTTCTCATCTGCCGTACACACCCAGCGTTATTTATCTTCCGCAGTGTGATTGGGGTTAGGAAATCTGTATCGTCTGTAAATACCACCTTTCAAGTTCCACTGATGCACCATCAAGACACTACTGGTGTCATATCCCACAGCTGTTAATATAACAAGATAAAAACAACGTACTGAATAGTGGTAAAAGATAATAATATAGTACGTAATGTCATCTCTAAATAATTTGCACCTTGTTTTTTGCTTAAGAGAGGCTACGTGGTTAGAGGTGGATGCAGCAAGTTTGATGAAGCTTGATTCGATTTTCTAGCACTTATGTCATACTGGTGGAGGTTGACCAAATGACATTCTCTCTGTCACTAGATGAGCCAGATTCATAGCTGGCTTTTAGAGAAACCAAAAAACCCACACTATATTGCTGACTTGAAATATGAACATAGTCATAACACATTGCGAGTTGTGTTTTTTTTAATTATTCAAGCTTTGTTATAAACTTATTAATTACTTTAGCTATTTCTTTATCTAGCCATACAAATGGAGATCCTCCATGCTGAAATACAGTTTGTCTTCCCAGAGGAAAAGCTACACTGAGCACTTGCCCCAGCCCCTTCAGGCCAAGGGGCCACTTTATAGGCCAAAACCTCCTTGGTCCTTACTGGGCACAAGTTCACCAGTGAGGGGTCTCTGGGTGGAAGAAAGCAGGTAGGACATACCTGCAACTACATGGGAAAGGAAGGAGAAATATACAGGAGCTAGAGCAACCTCCTTGTTCCTACCTTAATAACCTTGTCTGTCCCCGAGGTCAACAGCCATCCCCTGGTGGCGTCAAAGTGTACATGAACGATGTTGTGCTTACTGTCATGGAAAGTAGCCGTGGGTGCCCGCCTGAAGAAAGAAATCCAAAAATCAGCAAATACTGTGACTGCAGGATTTTCCCCCAAAATGTTCTCTATTGAGAAAATAAGTATTTGAATGCTGCTGTAAGTCAGCATTCAGCAATCCGTCTGTAAACTCCACTTGGAGACTTTTCCAGCACAAGAGGAGCCGGGGTAGAGGGCTCTCCATCCCTTGAGGTTTGCTGGCACCACAGAGGCTTATCCTGCTGAAAGAGCCCAGGGACCACCCTGCTGTTCTGCCCCACATCCACCCAGGCCCTCCCAGATGCAGGAGTTTTGCCCCACTGCAGTGCAAGCCGGCTCAGTGTCCACGCTTACTCTTCATCCGTAATGGACTCGTGACAGCTGTCGCAGACCCTCACTTCAAACTCGAACCCCATCAGCGGGATGGAGGAGCGCTTGGAGCTGCATTTGCCGCACACAGCTTTCCCACACTTCCGGCAGTGATGCTGTAGGAGACAACACACAGAAAGAGATCTTCAGCCACAAACCCAGATCACTGCTCAGGTCCCACTGGCTCTACCATTTCACACCAGCAAGACCCAGCCAAGGCTGCAGCCAAAAGGAAAGTGACTCTCCCAGGGAAGATGAAGGAAAACAGGCAAGAACTTCAGAATAAATGGGGGGAAAACAATAAACAAACAAAATCTTGGGTTTTCTGGCCCTTCTCCACTACTTGGGGCTAGTAGCAGCTGATCACTAGCACGGATACTGGGAAGTGGCAGATAAAGCACTACCCAGGCTAGGTGGACTCTACCTCTCTCCCAATCTCCAGGGTGACACCATTCACCACCCAGTAAATCATCGCTGCCTCCACCATTCAGGATCTGTGGGTGTAGCTGTGAGTCAGGGCTCCTTCACTGAGTGCAACCAGTGTTACAAGGGGGGTTTCAGCAGGGTAGAAGGTGGAAGAAAGAAATCCAAGCTCTCATCTTCTTTTTGTTAGCACAGCTAGAGATGGGAGGACAGGACAAGGAGGCCCCTATGCACCTTGTGTGTCCCAGCCAGCTGGGCATTGGCCGCAGGGCTAGGAGCTATAATTAATCCTGTCCCTGGGAGTCTCACTTTGGGGGTGGTAGGGGATGACACTCAGCAGCATGTGAGACATTAAAACATCTCCAGGTCAAGGAAGGACAGGGCTACATTAGCAAAGTGTCATTCTGGAGTCCCATCCCAGCCTCTAAGTACCATCTAATCATCCCCGTCAAGTCTTTTGGCCATTTTCAGCCCCAGAAGCACTAGTGTTTCTGCATTTTGATGCTACCCGCCTCACGTTTTCTCATGCACTGGCTGTGTAGGGCCACAGGGCTGCCTCACAGGCTGCAGAAGAGCCAGGCTCTGCAGTGAGGAGCGTTACACAAAGAGAAGATGCAGTTCAGCTCTGCCCCTTCTCCAAGCTCCACGAGAAATCCCTTTCAGAATTTTTACGGCACTGTCCCAAGAGTCTGTGATCCACAGTCCTCTCTTGCTGCGTAGGAAAACACAGTGGTGTGTTCCAAGCAGACCAATGAGCTCTTTCCAATACACAGCCCGAGCAGTTACAGATGTTTACTCAAGCCCATTGAAAACAACATTTGGTTCCAGCACAATGTCCAAAAATCAGCTGCAAATTTCTCTCTACAACACAGTCAACTAACAATAAGCAAAATCCCATATGCCTAAAGTGATAGAAGTACTCAAAACAATTTACTCAGCCTAAGGCCTATTACATGCATTTGTTATTGGGACTGGCTGGAAAAAAAAGGAAGAAAAAAATAGAAAAAGTATTCTGACCACAAAATCAAGCCTCTCCAGAGGGGAGCCCACTGTCCCACTATTGAGCACTCAGCGGAAGAACAAAATGAAAGTTCTCAAGGCTTTAGGGGAAAAAAGGTTATCATGAGCTATTATGAGAGAAAAGCCTAATCACACCATGTTAACACACCAAAGGATGCATACAAACCTGCCTGAGGCCTATTTTCTTACTGTCCCACATTTGCTTGAAGTTCCAGAAGAAAGGCTGGTCACATTTTTGACAGGAATCACTATCCAGCCATTCAGGGGTCTGCAACACACATACACATAGACAGAAAGAGGGAGTGAGCAACAAACAGAAAAGCTCCCAATGGAGCCCAGAGACAGGACAAGAAAGACGTATTGGGGTGTATTAACTAACCACAATTGGAATTTAAAACCCCCATTATCAGAAGATGCCATTTTGAATGTTCTGTGGGATGTCTTTTGAAGAAGAGCCTTGAAGAACATAGGAAGAACACTTCTCACCCAAATCTTGAAGCAGAGTTCGATTATAAGACCATAAATAACCCAGGAACAAACAAGCCTCCTCCACCTCTCCATGTTTGGAATTAAGCATATAAAAATATTCTGTCCTGTCCTGTCTGGACAGCATTTACCATCTGCTATTGCCTCTGGTGGGAAATAGAGGCAACTAGTATTTCAAATAGCCAAGCTACTCATCTGGAAAAAAGGAAGAGGTATCTGAAATACTCTGGTTTTCTAATTATTATTTCTTTCTTTTAACATTGTAAGAGGCATTCCTGCTGTCAGAGGGTTTGTAGCCTGTACTACAAATCATACATAGGGCTGAGCAAGATGAGATTCACTTGTACAAACCTGAAACCCAAACCAGCTCTTTTCCCCACTTTTACACTAAGATGATGGAAGGAAGGTCTTCCATTTCCTCACACAGTGCGTAGCTTTGCACCCATGCTGTGGATTATAGAATCATCCACATTGGAAGGGACATTTAAGACTGTCTAGTCCAACCATCAACTTAACTCTGATTAAAAAAACCAAAAAAATAACAAAAACCAAACTACAAACCCATACTAAACCATGTCACTAAGCTCTATGTCAACCCATCTTTTAAATACCTCCAGGAATGGTGCCTCAGCCACCTCCCTGGGCATCCCATTCCAATGCTTAATGACCCTTTCAGTATAAAAAATTTTTCCTAATATCCAATCTGAACCTCCCCTGGCACAACTTGAGGCCATTTCCTCTTGTCCTGTTGCCTGTGACTTGGGAGAAAAGACCGACCCCCATCTCTCCACAGCCTCCTTCCAGGTAGTTGTAGAGAGCGATAAGGTCTCCCCTCAGTCTCCTTTTCTCCAGGCTCAACAACCCCAGCTCCCTCAGCCTGTCCTCAAAAGACTTACTCTCCAGACCCTTCACCAGCCTTATTGCCCTTCTCTGGACCTGCTTCAGCAACTCAACATCTTTTTTGTGGTAAGGGGGCCCTTAGATGAAGCAGGTAAGAAGATTTAAAGAAAGAAAATATTAAAGGTAATTATTTCTCCTACAGCTAGGTTTTGCTGTGCAGAGTATCATGGACCAGATGTCCTGGTGTAGGGAAGCAGGTCTTGACAGATCCCAAAAAAGCTCAGGAAACACCTGACATGGCAGGGGACCATGTGGAGGGGGCAGTCAATCTCCACACTACATTTGGGTTCTCCAACACTTGTCCTCCATTGAACTGCTGGGGGATACTCAGTGCATCTCCCCACAATGCTTAGGAAACCCTCCCTAGGATGTGAGACTTAGGAAAAGTCTTGGTTCTCAGCCCCTTTCCAGTAGCTGTCAGTCTGTCTGTCCTAACCTGACCTAGCAAGAGTGACACTTCCCAGCAGATGACTTCTGCTCCTTTCTCAGCCCCACCAGGACAAGAGCTCAGCCCAAAGATGGCAAGCAGGTCCATCCTGTGCATGTCCCCGTGGTGGGGCAGCCCCTGCCAGACAGGGCCAGCCCTGCCAGTGCTGCCTCAGAACTGCAATGTGCTCCCACCAGCCCCACCAACCCTGTGCGGCTAAATAAACACTAAATAACATTTAATGCTCTGTAAGGAAGTGCTATTAGCAAACTGCAGTTTGTTTAACAGAGCCACCGGCTTCTGACATGCTGCAATTTAAAATGGCAAGACACGCAGTTGAGATTGAGAATTAAAAATAATACAAAGGCAAAGCAAAGATAAGGTGAGGCTGATGGAGGCTCTCAGCCCCCAGGACAGCGTTGACCCTGAGCAATAAAGCAACCACCCGGTTCAGCTTCTTCTGACAGCTACTTTGAAGAGTAACTGGGACAAATCCCTGCCTTGTCTATCTGCAACAGTCTTTTTGTTTAATGCCTATGGATTTACATCTGCGTGTATAAAAGTTTTCATTTCTTAAGCATCTGAACACTGAACATGAAGAAGACTTTTTGCTTATGACAAGTAACTACTTTGTAATCTAACAGGAACACAGCTTCTATCACCTTTCAGATGTTCTCCACTTCCAGCTTTTTAAAACTAGAGATTAAAATAAGGAATCAAGAGCTAAAATGGCTTAATTCACTCTAATGCAATCTCAGAGATGTGGGGAAATCTGACAGCATCAAAGTCAGTACTGAGCACACATCATGGAGAAAACCCCTAAGGGCAAAAATCCCAAAGCCAAAATTCAGAAGAAAACTCTCTAGAACCCCGAACCAAGGCTTGGTATTAGCAACCTTGAAGGTTCATGTTTTGGAGGCAATTTAGCACCTTGAACACCCTATTGCGCTACTGATAACGGGAACAAGCTCACATAGCCATAGTCGGAGAAAGCAGCGCCCTCGTTAGCACCTGCTGCTAAGCCCTCATTTAGCTAATTATATTTCTCCTCCACTTTTCAAACCAGCCCTCTCACAGCATTGCCGCCTGTTTTGCGACAAGCCAGTCTTAACCCTTACTGGAGCCTTTGGAAGGCAGCAAATAAATAAAGTTTTTCATTTCTGGATGTTCAAGTTGCAGCAAAAAGGAAACATCTGTTGGGAAGGAGGAAGCCGCTCTGCTTTCGTTTCACTTTGGAGCTGATGACATAATTGGCCATTAGATTAGCCATTAAAGAGAGCCAACTGGAATGCTAATACACATAGAAAAGGGAGCTCAGTTCCTGCCTAGGCCTATTTCAGTAGGGTTTTTTTAATCCAATTTTCCACTTTGCTTTCCTCCTTGGCTCCATGGAGACACACACGACCAGGGGAGGCCGAACCCCTTGAGAACCAGCAAAGCTGGTTGAAAGCCCATGCTGCCAAAAGCCTTGCTGAGATCTACCCACTGCAGGGACTCGAGCTGCCTTCCTAACCCCTGCGGGAGCGGGGCAGAGGTTTTGCCGTGACTCAGGTTTACGGGGATTTGCCGGGCTGCCGAGCAGGGCTGACGCCTGACTCACTCAGCGCAGCGTTCGCTCCCCCCTCTCTGAGTCAGGCCTCCCAAATCACCGAGCGGAGGCTGCTCCCGCAGCGCCAAGGACCCAGGGATGTGTTTTTGCACCCGCTTACATTCGTTGGCCACGCAGCACAAAAGCGATTAGAGGAACGTGGGTGAAATCTCACTGTCCGGATCGGCAAAGTCATCTTTTACTCCACTTCTGCGTGGTTACACCAGAGGGAAGCAAGACCAAGTAGCGGGTGAGACTGAAGCCCTAGTTAAACGTCATTTTAGCTAGAACAGGGAAAAAAATAATAATAATGGTACTGCATGGTTCCGGAGATGACAAAGAGCTTTCTTGTTTTCTTTTCTTAAAACACCAAATAACTATCAATCTGTCCATTTACCTCTGAACTGATAATATTTCTCAAGTTGTCCTGAAAAACAAAGCAGAACACCTCACAATACCCTCCTTAGAGAATGCCTTTCGGAGCAGTAATGTAAAGGGTAAGAGCCGTTTAGCAGCCTACTTAATAAGCATTTTCTGCCAGACAATTTCCCCTGTACCATATTATCAAAGGCACGGCATAATTGCTGTATAACAACTGGAGCATGTCCAAAAACATTTTTAAAGCCTGGAACGATATTGTTCAGGTTGAAAGTTGCACGTTTTAGAATGTTCCCAACACTGTTTCAGACCAAATTGACAAGAACCAAGTATCTACCTCCTGCCTCTCAACATCCATGTTCCAGACGACGATTCCCCCATCTGCACCACAGGAGATGAGCTGCCGAGTGTGGTGAGCGTAGGAGAGAGACTGAACTTTATCGCTGAAAAAGAAATGAGACAGTTACTAATCAACCGTCTATGGCTAGCACAGAAGTAAGCACAGAATATACAATAAAGTGGTATAAACTACTTGTTTGCCCATATTTCTTCCCCTCCCTCTCACTGTACACAGCATCCATCAGATGCAAATCAGCCTTTGCCGGTCTCAGCCGGGACCAGAACCAGAGTGTTGCTCGTCTGGGTAGCATCCAGAAAGGCAAAGACCTGTTCTGGTAACTGGTTTTGGGGCTCCTGAGATGGCAGATGACAGCTGCACTGGGAAGCCTGAACAGAGCTGCGGTGCCAGCCCTCTCCAAAGGCACATCCAGATGCAGAAACACAGCCCCAGTAAGGGACTTTCTTGTCAGAAGGTCAGTAACAACTTTGTTTTTGTAAATCTCTGCAACAACTAGGAATGAAGAACTGAGGAATGACTGAAGACTTTCTTTTAGCACTAACAAGCATAGAGAGTTTAAAAAATAATATAGGAATCACTAAATTGTTCCTAAGCCTTCCCAAGGTAAGGTGGAAGATTCACGTGCTTTTTCTTCTTCTTTTAAGGAAAAAGCAATGTGGGAGAAATAATGCAATTTAAAGCCCCAAAGCTGTGCTCATTACTTCATAAAAAGAAAGAAAACCAGGCAACACCCTTAGGACCAGGTGTCTATGCAGTACAGTGCCAGCCAACAGATGTCTCTGCTCATTGCAGGGGGTTTGGACTAGCTGAACTTTAAAGGTCCCTTCCAACCAAACTATGCTATGATTAAGATCCAGAGGCTAACTTTGTATTAGGAGAACAGATTTCCACAGCAATAAATCTAGCAGCAGTCCATTAGCAAGCACAACTGGTCAGGTACAAGGGTGATCTGGGAATTTCAGCAAGAGCTCTGCAGTGCTCCAAAATCCCAGCGGCATCCAAATAGCTCAGCAGAGTGCAGCATCACTCAAAAGACAAGTATGAATATGTAAGAAACTGTTAGACCAAAACCACCATGGGATTTTGCCTCTCTAGACCTGAGCCTGGCATGCAAGGCCCATGTATATGCACTCCCAAGACATTGAAACAAACTTGTATTGCTAGTGTTAAAAGGCCAGGAGATCATTGCAACTAGGGCCATTCTGATCTCTCCTCAATGGCCAGGACAGGCTTACTTTTCTTCAAGGACATAGAATCATAGAATTGTCTAGGTTGGAAGGGACTTTTAGGATCACCTAGTCCAACCATCAACCTAACTCTGATAAAAAGCCATCACTAAACCATGTCACTAAGCTCTATGTCAGCTGTGAGGCCTGTAGGTGCAAAGATGAAGACTCTTTGGGTTGAGGAGACGGTGAAGGATCCTATATGTAGAGCACATTACCTGCAGCCTGAGTTCAAAATAAAGTGCTGTGGAAAAAGTTAGCATGAAGGAAAAAGGGACTAATTGTCCAAGCCTGATGCTCCCTCTAGGGGAAGGAAAGACCTTGACACCTCAAAAGCAAGTTTCCCTGCAGCTGGTCTCCTTTGAGGACTCTCCTCTTTCCAAAAAGGGCGCAGGCTCTGGCATAACACATTCAGGACTGTAAATATTGCGCTTTCCTTCACCACCCTTTGCAGGCTCTCAAACCAGCCTGTGGGTCCAACACTGAACAACTCACAGCAAGCAACTTATTCCGGTTGTATATGGACCACACATACAAGCTTGAGACATGTGAAGACTGCAAACTTCGGGCTGTTTCTTTCCAGATGTGGCTTCTGCCTTTAGCTTTTCTCCCATACAAGCAGGAGGAAGGGCTTTGAACGTACTTATGTCCTTGCAGCTCGATGGCTGTTCCTTTTCTTCCTCCAATGTCCCACATTATAATGGAATGATCAGAACTGCCTGAAAATAAAACTCGCTGTATAGGGTCCCAACAGAGAGCAGTGACACCACCTGAAATAGAAGGTGCACACAACCATTATTTCATTACAGAAAGTAGAAGACAGGAATGTAGTTAAATATATATATAAATATAAAAATATAACAAAAAGCATGGAGAGAGTGATTGAAATGCAGGTCTCTTTAGCAAAGGCCATGCAGCCACTGCGCTTGCCAATTGAAAACTAACAGCTTAGAAAACTGATTGAAGCCCCATCCTGCTTTTCTGTGGGCAGAGGGCTCCACTGCCACTCGCATGGATGAATTCACTGGGCAGTAAAGCATGGAGGAAGGATGGGCATGGTGTGACTACACAGCTTTTCACCTCCATCATTCCAGGAGATAGATTTTATTACAAAAGAGAAGCAAGCGTGAAATATTATGAACACCTTCACAGTATCCTAGCTCAAGGATTGAACTACCTTGTGCTACCTTGTGATAGAGCTATTAATAGTCAACCAGAGAGGAGGGATAAGGAGAGAAAATGCTAAGGAACGATCTCTATATCTTCTGTTAGGCGGCAAGATCACATCCTGGAGTTGCTGTTTTTAAAATGTGATGGGGCACAACTCCCAGCAGCAAAACAAGCAGTTAGTGTCTCCAAGATGTGCCTATTCCACTTGGGCAAAAGCATCTACCAATGTGGATCTTTCCTTGAGGAACATCCTTTTCCCTCCCAGAGTTCCCACAACTTGTTCTACTCTCACTCTGCTTTAATTAGCAGCTACTGATTGCAGTGTTTTCTGCCACAGAAGTTGTCTGATCACTCTTGGTTTTACCAATAAAGAATAATCTTCCCTGAGCTGTATGGACATTTTGAGGTCTACCTCCCTTCCATGCTGTGCCCTGACACAAGCCATTCCAGTGTTTCTCAGGAGAGTCAAACCACCGTGATTCTGAGCACAGATGAAGAAACAAATTGTGTCTCCTCCTGAGGCCTTACCTGTGTGCCCCTTAAATGTTGTAACCAGGCTGCAGGACTCTTGCTCTAGTTTGAGTATGGTCACTTGCCCAGAATGATCACCAACAAACACGTGCCGGGTTTCCACATCAAATCTGATGGATAAATGCTGAGGAAAATCCATTGTTTATACAAGCTTTGCATTCCTTTCATGACTTGTTAATTCTTTTAAGATGAGTATACTGCAACCTTGTGAATAGCACTTCACTCTCAAGGAGGTATTCAGAGTGTACTTTTAGGCATCAGGCTCATACCTGCTCACATTAATAGGGCAGTCTCCTTCAGTAAACTAAAGAGTGAGAAAAAATGAGGATGCGATTTGTATCTTTATTATGAAACACCTTTTAAGTAGCCTTTTGCCATGAACAGAGGAGTCATCTCCCCAGGCTCTCTAACTTAAGTGCTAGAGGTGGATGGTGTCCACTTTATTTCCCTTCCAAAAATTGTATAAAATACCTATTACTAGTTTTTTGATCCTTCATTATGGTTAAGTATACAAATACGATGAAAGAGCATTATTTAATGTCATATTTGAGAAGTGTCAGCTACATCAGGTGCATCACACATCATATTCTAAAATGAATAAAATCTGGACCCATTCAACCAACTGGAAGAACCATTTATCTGGACAGATTCTGACCTCTTAATCCAATTTAATTCCATATTAAGAGTCCATACTAGATATCTAAGGAGCAACTGGCACTTTCTCTTCTTCAGGCTGAACAACTCCAACACTCTCAGCCTGTCCTCATAGGAGAGGTGAGCATCTCCCTGATCATGTTTATGGCTCTCCTCTGGACCCGCTCCAAAAGGTCCATGTCTTTCCTGTGCTGAGAGCTCCAGAGCTGATGTAGTACTCCAAGATGGGGTCTCACCAGAGCAGAGGGACACCTCCCTTGACCTACTGCCACCCTTCTTTTCATGCAGCCCAGGAGATTTGGAGGTTTGCCTTCTGGGCTGCAAGTGCACATCGTCAGCTCACGTCCAGCTTTTCATCCACCAGTACTCCCAAGACCTTTTCAACAGGGCTGCTCTCAATCCCTTCATCGTCCAGGCTGTATTGATACCGAGAGTTGCTCCATCTCACCTGCAGGACCATGCAGTTGGCCTTGTTGAACCTCATGATGTTCACATGGGCCCACTTCTTGAGCTTGTCCAGGTCCCTCTGGATGGCATCCCATCCCTCAGGTGTGTCAACTGCACCACTCAGTTTGGTGTCATCTGCAGATTTGCTGAGGGTGCACTCAGTCCCACTGTCAATGATGTTGATGAATATATTGAACAGTACTGGTCCCAGTATGGATCCCTGAAGAACACTTGTCAGCAGTCTTCATATGGACATTGAGCTGTTGACCACTACCCTCTGGATGTGACCATCCAACCAATTGTTTATGTACCAAACAGTCCACCCATGAAATCTATATGTGTCCAATTTAGAGAGAAGGATGTTGTTGAAGATTGTGTCAAGATTGGACTTACAGAAGTCCAAATAGATGATTATCCATACTTCTTCCCTTGTCCATTGATGTAGTCACTCCATTGTAGAAGGCAACTAGGCCATCATGATCTGATGACCCAAATTAAAGTGTCCTCCAAAATTTTGAATCACTCGAAATGGTACATTCTCCAGAGAGGCTTAGGAAATACAGGACAAATTCCTGCATCACACTTTCAAAAGTATTTAACATTCAATTAAAAATTAATTTGGTTTTTATGCCATTTAGATTGGCTGAATGACCAGATGATATAAAGCAAGTCCGTGTTCAGACAATAAGTTAGAGTCAGTCTCATTTACCACAAACTAGCCAAACATACACCACATACGCTACGGGGCACTAAAAAGTCTGTTTATGCTAACCCCTCCTTTCAGCCTAAGAGCTCATACTTTTTCACTTCCCTTTTCATTTGCAATAAAGCTGAATTAATATTTCTTTTATTGTCAGGCAGCTGGGGCAGCTCTAGGTGAATAAGCCACAGGAGTACCATTTCTGGAGCCATTTACTCCTTAGTTAACCCAAATTCCCAATACATACTGGCTTATTCTAGAGTGAAGGACAAGTACTCATTATTTTATATTAATGTAATTTAATTTTTACCATGCATTCACACAGGCACGCTGACCTGATCACCGACCTACTTTGCTACTGTTAATTCTTAGAAGAAAGCATGCCCTGCATGTTTAAATGAAGGTCCTGTTCATATTTGTTACAAAAGCAGACCACAATAGGTTGCAGATCGCTCATTGTTTTGCTCAAAAATGCTTAGACCTAAATATGCCACCATGCATTAAGGAGGCAAAGCAAGAAGAACAGACAGTTTTTTAAATTGGCTTTAAATAACGGTTTCTCTCACAAATCGCTGAACCTACACAGGGCACAAAATTTGAAGGACAATTAGGAAAATAAACCAAAGAGGCTGTTTAAGTGCCAAGGAGCAGAAATAAAGCTGAGAGCTCAGCAAAGGATACTGCAGACCACAGGCGCCCGCGCTGGTGCGGTACCCTCCCAGCCGCTGGCCGCTCTCCGAACAGTGCCACGTGAAGTTTTTGTCTTGTCCGGTGCTTAACACCCACTCCATCTCCAGGACAAACAGAATCATCATGACCCTGCTTTGATGAGCTGAAAATGAAGCAGACGGACACATAACCGCACTGTGGAGAAGCAGATAGGCGCAGAGCACCACTGCAAATACCAACTGCACCCAAATTCCTCCACTCCCTACTCACACGTTCACCCTTCCCTACCAAAGCAGCTGGTGTTTAACAATCCCATTGACACAATCTACCATGCAAGCTCTGCATGTTCAGCGTTTGCATGAGAAAGAGCAGAAGCAAGACTTAATTCCTTCCATGCCTTTTGCAGCCGTTTTTCTTCAACAGTAGCACAAGTCTTCCTTCCATCATCGTATCATCACCCACAGAGCTGCCATTGTGGAAGACACTCTGGGCTCTACTTAAACCTCTTTTGAGCTGGTTTTATGACAGCAGTGCAGATGTCTACGCTGCCGCTCCTCCTGCTGTGAGGTCTGGTGGATCTGGGCTGCAGATTGTGGTTCTCACCCCAGCAGAATGGTGAGTTACAGCACAGGCACACCCCTGCACCAAAGGGAAGTTTTAGCATTGCATGTAAACTAGCTAAAAAGGAAATTAGAAGGAAATAAAATACCAACTCACTCCTCCCCCCCGCAAAAAAAAAAAACAAACCAAAACGCCACAGCTGGGCAAGATGAATAAAACAGCTGAAGAAATAAATTTCTACTGCTACCTAAATAAAGCCATCAAAAGCTTTTCATTAAAGGAAGAGAACCCAGGCTTGTACAGACAGGTTTTTGTATGAATGACCAGTGGGCTTGGTCGTGAAGTGCTGATCGAGCCAGCTTTTTAATAAAACAAGTGGCTGGAAAGACATGCAGAATTATTCCCAGCTGTAACTTAGCAGTGAATGCCACACTCCTCAATCTGCCCTACTGCTTTATTACTGTTCTGAGACCCCCCAACACGTGTCACACAAAGCAGGCTGCTTGTTTTTGTTTGTGTAAAAGCTGACACACTGGAAAGATTAAACATTTTTGGAAGCTTAAAAAACCAACCCGAAACCTCTGTTTGAAATGCAGAGAAATTGCTCAGAACAGTCTGGGAAGATTGCTGCCTGCCCTACACAAATACACAGCATAGATGAGAGCTGTCTTCAAACCCTATGAAGGGGAACCAGTTGTAGCAAAGAATGGGAGGCTTGCACAAGCTAACATCTGCCCCTGATCCGCACTGCTTCTTAGACCCAGATTCCCCAAGGAGAAAAGTCAATAGATGCATTGATGCAAGGTGACATAACTGTTATTGGCAGCTGGACTAGTTTATAGCATCAGACTTGAACTGTGCTCAGATGCTTTCACCCTTGCTCATAGAACTACTCAGATTTTGGCTTCCGTTTCCATACACTTTTAAACTCCATGTCCATAATCAGGATAGAGGGATGGTGACCACCCAGGAGTCACCTGAGCTCTTTTATACAGATCCTCTCTTCTCTCCACTGTCCAGATTTCTTCTCTGGGAAAAAATTCAGTGATCCCATGGGTGACTAATGCTTGTCTTTACCTATCTGTTGGTCTCCCTGGGAGCACCTGCTCTAGCTAGCGGAGTGGTGCACTGCAGAAAGGGCCATGATGGGATGGGATGCATTCATCTACAAGCACCTCTTGGGCTTGTACACCTGTTCCAGGGGCTTGTGTGCACCAGCGGCACCATAGACAGACCCATCCACTTCCATGGGTCATGCAAAGCTAGCTGAGATCAGCCTGTTCAAGGCTTCTCCAGGGATGTTGTCTCAGCCTGTGGCAATGGCTACCAAAGGAGAGAGAAGGGTTTCTTTGATACTCGCAGAACATCCCAAATGGCAGTGTTCAAACACTTGCACCACCCCTCCTCACACAAGGGAAGGAGTTGGTGCCTGTAGGAGGCCAAAGCCCCATGATCCACACCAGAGTCCTGACTAATAGTGTGTCACCCCCCAGTCTCTGCATTTTGATCCCATTTTGAGAAAAGGAAGATTTTGCAAGTCCAGACACAGTGTTGCAGCAAAACCTCCATAGAGCATGGTGTGCCACCTCTGCTGCCAATGTTCAGTTGCCAGAGGACATCGGAGCTGGCTGCAATCCCAGCCAAGACCAAAGCGCAACCTGTGTATGTTCTGTCTTCCTCTGTCACTAGCAGATCATTTGACAGGCATATTCATGGCCTTTCAAGATGCAATTAATGTCCTTTAATCACTACAGCATCTTCATGTACTTAAAATAATACCTTTTTGTGGGACATGATCAACAACCAGCCAGGCACTGGGCAAGGGGCTACTTTTACCAGCATTGCTGAACATTTACAAACAAAGTTAGGAAAGGCAAAACCAGCCAACCGTGGCTAAGCTAAAGCTCCTTGGTAGACTAAATAAAATTATTTATGTCCCCTAAAATATCTTTAAAGGTTTTACTTGACAACTTTAGACAAAACCAAACAACCAACACTTTTTAAAGCAAGGCTTTTAACAAATGAATTTTTTTTTTATAGTTAAAAAAACTACATACTCCTTTTTAACTATGTTTTTCCTTGCCTGAAGGCTTTGCTGAGGTACTTATGCCAACCCCTATACTTTGACACAGCCATGTAAGGAAGGTGTACTACAGGGATGGGATTGTGGAGGGGACTCACCCTGGACTGAGAGGAAGGTTCACCTCTGTTGGATCATGACATGCCTACCCAAAGGACTAACTGACCTTTCCTTGCATATTCTCCCAGAGAACATGGTGAACACTAGGTGGGCCCTTCCCACCTTGTCCCAGCAGTGCTGTAGGACTCTGGTCCCAGTGACATCCCCAGTAAACCTAGATCCAGTGTCCTGGACAGAGGCAACTGTGAGGAGCACAAAAGTACCTTGTGGTGCACAGTCCAATGTAGATGTAGGAGCCTGTGATTAATGGCAGCCCCCAGAGCATCTCACTTCTGTGACGCTTCCCCAGCACCCCAGACTTCCAGTACAGGTCCAGCCAAACCCAGGAAGTGGCAGAGGGGGCGCTGCACTCCCCTACCAACACATGGGATGAAGAGTGGAGGATGAGGAAGCATGACTCTATAGATGGAGGCAGTGGGAGGCACTGTGCTGCAGAGCAGCAGGCAGCCTCAAGTCATCCATGTGCTGCAAACAGCAGGGAGTCAGCTTTGTTTTCCTTCCTTGAACTGTCCCTTGGGACTTTGAGTGAAACTTTCCAGTGGAGCTGAGGCAAGCTGAGATTGTCCCTGAGTTGTTGTAACCTGCTCAGTGTCACATCATTCTTGGCCTGGACAGAGGGGGTTAGTTGTGGGGGGTGGAGTCCATGATCACTGCTCCAGATGGTGCCAATTCACTGGGAGCCATGCCATTATTATATTATTATTATTATTATAGTTGCCAGTTGTGGTTAAACCACCACACAGTCCAGTGGCTGTTCTGCCATACTGACAATATATATGTTACCCACTTCCAAAATTTTGAGCCTTTTCCCTGAAGAGCTCAGCAAGAAAGGTGGTCTCGTGCACATGTTTTTCTGCTTATGCAGAAGAAAAGATTTCAGCTCACCCTTCCTAGGCTGTGATTAGCCTGCAAGCCTGAGTCCAAGCACACAAACGCTCATAACAAAAGGGGCTACAGAACAGTGAGTAGGAGTCTTCAGTGCAACAAGCCTCAAATATGAAACCTAGCTGTGTCAAACTTTGGTGATTGTGGAGCAGTCACGATTTTGGATGCTAAAGATTGATACCATCAGACTGCAGCAATCTTAATTTAAGACTCACATATATATATTATCATCACAGAATGTTTTTCTTCAGTTTCTACAAGCCAAGAAAAAAAAGCAGGCATTCTAGCTTAATTTTACAACACACCAGGCATTCATGAAAGAGCTGAAGTAAAATACTTGAAAATCAATGCATGTTAGCCATGGTCTGCAAAAAATCAAGCTTCTCTTCATACTTTAATATCTAAGTGTTACAAAGTGATCCCCAGAGCTTCCATTTAGAGATTTAAGTTATCCTCCCAACCTTTCAAGGTATAAAACTCAAAATATATTAGTAAACACATATTTTAAGATGTATGTGAGAAATCTCAAGCCAACATATCACAGGCTTCTATACAGAAACATAATGCTTATCATATAATATGATATGATACCATATAATATCATACCACCTTAGTCTAACAGCAAAAGAGATACAAGAATAAATCATGGCATATATTTGTTACTTTTACAAGAATACCTATCTCAAGTGTAGTGTCTTTTAGAGGTCTGACAAGGATAAATAGCCAAGTTTCTTAAAACACCACATTAGTGAATATCAGAATATAATTAGAAAAGGTATGGATTAGCATTTCTTGACCTTTTACTATGACAGGTATTCACTGATAATCTTGAGATTACTGAAACTGACAGTTATTGCAATATAACCAGATTAACCCCCAAAGCTACAGTCCTAAATGCATTAGCCCTAAAAGGCGGGTTGGTTCCCTAAATTGTTTAATTAGATACACTGAATTACTAAAGGTTAAAAATTAATACTTCTCTTCCCCAAATGTGATCTGGACAGTTTGCTGTCTATAATGATATTCCAAAGGAACATTTAAAAGGAAAAACAGAACATGAAATAGCTCTTTAAAAGTCTTGTAATCTCAGAACAAAGCACATTATTGATCTATTGCTAAAACCAGTATTTACATTAGTTTAAAAAAAAATAAATAAAATCAATCACTGTAAAGGAGACTTCTCTCCATTCACACTCCCTAAGAGAATATTAAACAAAAATTAATGACCATACAAACCAATTAACACAGATCATGGTTCTTACCCTGGTAATTTTTCACTAGTGTCATCTTGTTGTAATCTTCTGATAAAATGAATTCCTGAGGGAGAGGAAAGGAAAAAGAAAAGAAATGGTGCTTAGAGACATAAAGTGTTTGAGAGCGGTTTTATCTGAATTTGTTACCAAGGTAAGCTCTCTCTTCTTTGCAACCACAGCCTTGTCTATAGTTTTGCTAATTTTGCATACCTCCGTCCAAAAAACCTAAATTAATTCATTTTTTAAAGCTGCCTAAGGAACAACACCATGCATGCTTCTGAACGGGATGGTGGAGATAAAAGAGGAACTATTTAAAAAAAAAAAAGGTCAAGAAAGCTGACAGAAATGGCTGGCTGTGAGCCGAGGTACCACAAAAGCAGACCTGAGACCTGGTGTGTAGCAAATGCCTGTTGCTCAGGACTGCCTGGGCAGAAACTTGCATGCGTGTGTCTATACACATGTACACTGTGTACATACACTACACCAGTGTGTGGTGGGACCCAGCATGCAGGGTGGGGGGGATCCTGTGACCAGGGAAGAGCCCACCTGTAGGGACTGGCTCAACTGTCCTGCTGCCTTGGTGCTGCTGTTTAACCACCGATATGGCTTTGGCATGAGGTAATGATGAAAAAAGCAGCTAAGAGTCTACATGGGAGCCTCAGCTCCTGGAAAAACCCCATGTGGTTAAACTGACTGAGCACCTGGATGTCCCTGTGGCTGGTTTTAAAGAGGAGAGGTTGCTCAAAGCCGGGAAAACAGAGCGACCATAACACAATTCCTGCAACATCTCTCTGGAGGAAACACCCAGGCAAGGGGTAGGCTCTGAAGCACCGCTGCATGAATTAGCTGTCAAACTGCTGTCAGGCATCTCCATGCGTACACCATGTGCTCAGAGAAACACAAAGGAAAAACAAGGAGTGTAAAACCACATTATATTAATAACTTACAGCAAACTACATGGAATCACAGTGTAGTTTTCACAAAGAAGCTCCCTGAATCACAGAAACTTCCTGAATCATGGAATTATAGAACTGTTGAAGATTGTTGAGTTGCAACCCCCCTGCCATGGGTAAGGACACCTCCCACCAGACCAGGTTGCTCAAAGCCCCATCCAGCCTGGTCTTAAACACCTCCAGGGATGGGGCATCCACAGCTTCTCTGGGCAACTTGTGCCAGTGTCTTACTACCCTCATTGTAAAGAATTTCTTTCTGGTGTCTAACCTAAATCTCCCCTCTTTCAGTTTAAAACTGTCACCTTTTTTGTTCCTATTGGTCCATTCCGTGATTAAGAGGGGACAGAAGAAGTAAAACCTAATTTATTTAATCTGGAAGTAGGGTGAAAATAAGAGAAGGATTATAAACACAACATAAGTTAAATTTTAAAGCATACAGTTGTGAAATATTCATGTATAAGCACTGCCAAAAGCACTGTGCAACAACAGAGAAGACTGGACTTCAGAAGCCTACAAACTGTATTTAAGGTAAACCAGACGTTTAGTGCAAAAGAGCATGAGAAGACATTCTAACTACCAAAAGAGCCATTTTTTACCCAAAATTTCCAACCAAGAATGAAAAAAAGTCACTCTGCACTTTCTGCAGGGTCACTGTAGGTAATCTGCACAGCTTTCCTACACCAGGATGACCCTGACAAGTCATGTCTACTGCTTGGCATCAAGGTGGAGAGGCTACAATACTCATTTGTGAAAGTTCTACAGATCCGAGCTTCCAGGAAAACAACTATGAGTGAGTAGAGGCAGCTATGTATTTTGCTGTTTCTAGGCTTCCGTTCCTAAATTAGTTATAAATATGTTCTCTTAAATTGTTGTACTTCTTCCTTTCCTTAATCTGCTCCACCTCCTGTTAGCTGTCCCCTGGCAGCTGAGGACTACAGTAGGGAGTATTATTTAAACAGCAGTAACAAATCAATTAAGTCAGCTGGATTTCTATACCAGGGTCACCTTAACTCTACAAACCACAGAACATTAAAAATCTGATATACCTCCCTAGCTACTTACAGGGCAAGTGGTTTTCTTTAACCACTGCCTGAAGAATGATAAACCACCACATTAAATGCTTTATTACAAAGCCTACTTGAAGCAAGATCCTTTGCTATGAATGCTAACTTTCTGCTATCGTTACCTAAAGAGAAACTTCTTCAATTGCTGCAACACATGGTGGGAGACTATGCCTTTCCCACCAATTTGGCTTTCCTGGTACTGACCCCAACTTTTGCTATGCTGGCACACAGATGCTTATGACTTCAGGCAGGATGAAGAGTGTTGTTTGCAATCTCCTTTTTCTTTGCATTTTCCCCTTGATAAATTTGATGTGGCCATTCTGTCCCATGATCTGAACAGTCAAATAGTGCCAGTGGAAGACTGAAAAGGCTTTTGAGTCTGTCCATTATAATACAGTGAATCAAGGACTAATGCAGTTTTTAAGATTTATGCAAGTATTGATTAACTCTATACACTTTAACACAAACCACAGCTATGTGCTATTAATATTCTGCTCCATCCAAAGAGATAAAAAAACACAGTACAAAATCAACACAGTTCCATTAACCGGAATACTGGATATAATTTTTTTCTTTTATTTTTTTTTTCCCCTGAAGACTTCTTGCTTCTTTTTTTCTCCTTTGAAAGCATATCATAATTTGCAATGCATTTTCTTGTTTTGCATTTTCTAATCATTCTCCAGGTCTTTTACACCATGCTCCCCTTTACACTATCACACGTTCTTCCACTGCACTCATTCCCCTCTCCCTCTCAAGGCCAAATGTTTTAGTTGCATCAATAGACAGGTATTTCAGCACAGGGCACCTTGCTCAAGAAATTCATGCCCTATTGCACATACATTGTGTCATCTGCACTACAAAAACACCGACTACATCTCTTTAATATTGTACCAGCAGAAATTGTTCTTTTTTTTTTTTTTTTTTTTATCCTTCCATACGTAGATGTTTTGCTCCTCTTAGAGCTGCTGATGCTCAGTTCTCATTATGCAGCCTTTTGGTTCTTCTTAATGAGTTAGAAAGGCTGGGGTCACCCACACAGCTCAGTCAGTGCTTGTTAACAGAACAGAAAAAAAATTTCCAATTCCTGTGTGAGCCCTCTTGCACAGGAGGAACATATATCAGAGTGCTAAAGATGGCAAAACCAAAACCTCTCCTTGCAGGGATTAAAAACATTTTTTCTGGCAAGATCATTCTGTGCTCTTCAGGGGAGCTACTTTACTACTGGTTTTGCCACATTGAAAATGCCAGTTATCGGTCTTGGCTCTTTCAGGTAAGCTTGTTATTCAGCAGTGACTTGGTACCATGAAAGTCTTCATAAAGCATAAAGGAGAAATCTTGAGTATCTGAAAAGGCTGTCCAATTTAATGCTCATTGCTGTACAAAGACTCAACATGGAGCATACCTCCCTCACGCTGAAACATATACACCCCCCAACAAATGTCTCTTGGACCTAAGACCTCTGTAAATCCTCATCTTGGAAGTATTATCAGAATCTTGTATCAAATTACTCTTGTTAATGCAAACAAAACCCACACTCAGATGTGTGCCATTTCAGAGTCTTTGGCTACAGGGAGGGCTGACATGGTCCAGGGTTTAAGGAAGACTCACATCTTTCCAGACCTGCAGGTGGATGCCAACTGATGCATCTCAAAATAGCACTGCAGACCTCTGCTTAGGCAGCTGAATCAATTTCTGAGAGTCAATAATCTTTATTTATTGGTTAGGTGTTATTCACTGACAACCTAGTTCCCACCTCAGGGAATTTATAATTCATACTCTAAAAGATGATGACACCTGACAGCACATTGCAGATCTCCTTAAAGGCTTGACTTTGTCCTGTTAACACAAGTGGCCAACAGTACTCTCACCATATCTTCCAGAGATCAACAAACCTGCTTCAGAAATGGAAGAGAATGAAGACTCTTAAATCTACTGTCAGACCCTACATCTCTCTCTGTTGCAAAGAGAGCTCTATAAAATGATTACGGTGTTTTCACTTTATAAAGTATAAAAACTGTGTGAGGACAGAAACTATCACATCATTTTCTTGAAGTTAAAAATAGCAAACTTTCCATAGTGGCGGAGGGGAGTGTGCACATGAGCAGGTAGAGCCTGACTCAGTTTTGGGTATTCAAAGTATTCATTCGTTCTATTCATGTAGATGCCTGCAAGATCAAATGATGCGGAAGATGAATCTGTCTTAGTAAGTACCATTGCCAAGGAAGAATTCTGAAGGTGTTATTCTGGTGCCCTGTTTTCCTTGTGGCCTTGCTCAAAGTGTGTAACAGCTTTGTCTAGAGCTTTGTACAAGCATGGTCAGCAAAAAAGATCCATTTAATTTAGCTTCAGGTACCCAAAAACTAAATCCCTCATTTAAATCTCCCAGAAATGGGCAGAGAGATTTATGCTGTTCTATGACAGTTCCTAGAGCCAATAACATGGGTGCCTCCAAAGGCACTTCACCTCTCCTCTACTGGCTGCAGAACCTAATGATTAACTTTATCTAGAAAGTTAACTTTCAGATAGATGAAATTAGATGAGGAGTCTCATCTTGCCTGTGGAAGTCTCTTGTCTATTGCAAATAATAGACCTTTCCTCTATTTCTTCTTGTTATGGTATCTTGAGAGACTTGCACCCATTAAAGCATGTTTTTCTCCACTTCAGAGCAAGGAATTTATGATCATGACAAAGCCTTTTGGCTTCCAAAAGGGACATTAGGCAGTCTCTAAGATATAAAGTAACAGAAATGCAAATTCTTCTCAAAAAAAGTTCGCAAAGTGTAAAAAAAAAAAAAAAAAATCACAGAAACTTGTTTTTTCTTTAGGTACCACTACCCTTCAAGCAAGATGCTAGACAATGTTTCACTCAAGAGAATGCTGTGCTGCATAAATGTTTGTGCAGCCTCCGTGTTGAGAAGTTACAAAAGGTTGAAAACAATCTCATCTTTGTAAAAGCCAAAATTGTCACCTTGTTTCACAAGAAAAGGTGGCCATACAAGTTCACCTCATGGTGGCTTTGCTTGACAAGAGCATTGCTGCCTGTCCTCAAAATGCACCATACACTTTTCTGAGGTGCCAGGCTTATAAGCCAAATTCATACAGTTTACAAAAAATTCATGTAAAAGAAAAAAGACAGTTCCACTTTCTTATCCCCATCTACATCTGAAAGTAAAAGCAGTACTTCCTTGCACTGCAAAAAGATTAGTTGGAGATTATGTGGCACTCGCATGACTATTACATCAGTTTACAGCCCTGGCCAGAAGTCCTTTCTTTCTACACAAAGCAAAGACTCAGAATGATTTTCAGCATTTTTTGTCATCCTGCACCCAGCCTACCCAAGAGTACTGGGCATTATCAAAAGTGCCAACATGGAACAGCTGACTAATTCCCATATATTTCAAGCCTCTCAAGTAAATTGCCTGTACTTTCCCTTTGAGGGCCATGCAGTTAAAAGTAAGGGCTCTAAGGTCACCTTGTTGCAGGAAGTTCTCGTATTTTGTGCCTCACTTGTATACTCCTGCGCTAAACTGATCATCATAGCTGTGCCAGAGAAAAAAACTTATCCTTTCCTCCAGAGGGTGGTTGTAACCCACTTCCAAGTACCCCAATATTGCTGGGACTTGAATATGGTGCTACTCTTGCTCTTCTTCCATTCCCACCTCCACCACTTCTTGTAGCATGTTACAGTTGTGGCTTCTCTTACAAGCCTTTGGTTTGCTACAGAGAGGAACTTCCCTCGTGGAAGTTTGTGGAGTGCATTTTCTTCATAATCCTCTAACACGCAACTGACTGCAGCTACAGGGGACTAAATCAACCAACACAGACAAGACCTTTCCCCCCTCCTATGTACCTGTACCCAGAAGACTAGGAAAAGAAAAGCCCAGCTTAGCAACAAATTGAATCTGCCTTAGACATAGCAATATATAAGTACCCAAAGTCACATGTTGGTTTCTCACCTGCATTTATCTCATTTGCAAATATCTCATTTACTTTCTTAAGCTTCAGAATGGAATTTGACTCTATTCAGACTCAAGCACCCTCTGATTCTTCAAGACAAATTGCCTCAAAGACAAAGGACACATCTCTTCCATCATGCCATTTACCTTATTTACAGTCCTCACATTCCTCCACATTCTTCATAGGCCTGGTGAAAACAAAAGTGTCCAGTAGGACTGGCAAGTTACAGCTATTTAGGAGTGGGAAGGAAGGAATTTCAGAGGTGCAGAGAATTCTCTGGCAGCTGCCCCATCTCCTACATAGAAAAAGAGAAATCTCCTACAGGCACAAAAAAAAAAATCTCTGCTACTAGCCATTAATAGCTTTATAGGTCAAAAACTTCACAGCTTTGATACAGCTCGCAGGCAACAGCTAAAAGAGTCATACAGCCTTTCCCAAATACCATCTCAGCTTTAGTGCAGAGAGCTGCCCTTATGTCAACCTGCAAACACTCGTTCAGTTATAAAGCCCATAAGGCAGAGACAATAGCAGTAAAAATCTGAAACGATGGTAAAGTGATCTTAAACTGGAAGAGGAGTCAATTGATGAAGCAGAGGTGAAAAATACCTCTCTGACCCATAAGTGATATAGCTCTTTACTTATCATCCCACAAGAAAAACCCAATGAATAAGGTCAACTGTTACCCTCTGTCCCAGATCTAAAAGACAGACTTGTTTTATATCCAGCTTCCTTTCTACACACATAGATTTCTCTTAAGTGTTAATGAACCAAACCTTTCAGCTACAGGACTGCCAGTTAGGAGCAGCTCCTCTGAAGGAAGTGAGAGGAAAACAAAATCTGAACCCTGAAGTTTGGAAAAGCAGCTAGATAGGGAGTAGAAATCCACTTTCTGCCTCTCTGAAGATGATTTTTCCCCTCTTAATAGTTGCTTTCACAAAACTTTGGTATGGCATGATTAAAAAGGCAGTCAAATTTAATAAAACAACAGCTGGTTTTCTGCTTTGTTATTTTTTTAAAAGATATGCAAATGAAGACAGTTTGCTTAATTGCCTAATAAATATTATAAACACCACTCAATCTCTTTGTGGCAGTTGGAATGAAATTTGTAATAATCTGCCATTTTCTACACTACATCTTCAGTTCCACTAGCAGTAAAAAAGTCTCTCTCCCAAACACTAGCAAAAATATCCTCACCACAACATCACACATATACTTCTCAAAAGGGAAGCATTTCAACTAGAAATCTTTGGATGTACTTACTGAGATTGTACCATTGTCTAGACCTATGGACAGCCTTCTGGTTTCCGGGTTAAAAGACATGCATGAACATGGAGCTGAAAAAAATGAACATGTTGATGAAGTTAACAAAACTGTGATTCTCATTTTCTTGAAATTCTGGAAAGCCTAAAACTAGCTAACATGCTTTATGATGCTGCTCAGAATTTTTTTTCCCTTCCAATAGACATCATTTAAAAAAAAAAAAAAAGTGTTCTTGCAATTCATTCAACCCTATCCTATTAGGACACGGAACAATGGCTATTTCTTGCTCCAACTCCTTCATTTTTTCTTACTAGTTATCTGAAAACAGGCACGTCATACAAGTGCAGTGGTGGTGTTTTGATATGAGGCACCTGACATTTCAGTATAAATAGAGATTACTTAGCTGAATAATTTCATTTTTTACATTTGCCTGAACTTTACTGACAATAAAATAAAACAGAGCATTATGTCAGAGCCTTGCATCCCATACCTACAGCAATAAAGGGTAACTTGTAGGAATCAACATATCAGCCAACGTTAAGGACTGTGAGTCCAACTGCTCCACAGACAACACTATGACAGTATCACATCCTATGGCCAAAATAAAAGATTGTACTGAAAACTAGCCACTGCTTTATTATATCACAATCACTCTAATAAACATCAGGATATACTCTTAAATGGCACACAAGTCAGTTGTACTACACTCCCTTAAGGATCTGGTAAGATTCACATCAAGGGGAAAACCCAAATTTTCTTGCAAGGATTCAAGAGCTCTGGTTGGTTTAATTGAGAAACTGAAGCTGCATTCAGAAGGCAGAGATCTTTTTTACAGCTCAACACAACAGCAGGCAGCTGGAAGCCCTGCTGTCCCAAACAGAAACCTTCCAGAATCATTTTTCAGCAGCAATTGCCACGTGCAACTAGGAGCAGGCATTCTTACTTCTTTGATAGTGATAGAATGTTTTCTTAAACCATATTCTTGTCATAAATACAGGGTATAGTTAGATGTGCTTTTAGGTCTGCTATCCTCCCCTCCCCTTGCTTTCTAGTCTCCTTTTTGATTACTCGCAGTGTTTCTGTTACTAACAAGCTTGGAGTCCTCTGTCTCTTTTGCAGTACTGTATATCTGGTATATTCTCATTTTGTGTAACGTCTCACATAGGATTAATCAGTCCATAGCTCAGCAAGTCTTTCTTGATAGTTTAGCTGGCAGCAAAGCTATATGAAGAAGAGGAAAGTCTATGTTGACTGTTTAATAAAACTGGTTCTACCTTCAGTATTAACTCTCCCTTGAAATGCTTCCTAAAGGACAACCAGCTGCAAGCAGACAGCCTACCAGATCCACATCCAGGCAGGCACCCCCATTTCTTTCTTTCCTGGAAGGGGTGACTGAATTAAATCAACGAAAAAGCTTCAGTTAAGGAAACTGCCAGAAGGGAAATACTTAAATTAGGGCTACTAACAGTGACATAATTGCTTCTTCCTATACCTCTCCCTGAGAAAAGGCAAACTCAAATCATGCCCTTTGGGTGGTGGTGTATTTACTATTATATTGATGCTTCTAGAGTTGTAGCAGAATGAGATGGCTGTAGGAAAAACAGACAGGAAAAAAAAAAAAAAGCAATTCTAAGCAGAATAAATATCAAATCCTTTAAAAAAGCACTTAATGCCGGAATGGGCATATTTTACATATCAGCTTTCAAACACTAGGCACTGTGCATACATTGAAAGAGGTGTTAGTAACTCCAAGGCAATAAACAGCTCACAGAGAAAAAGTCTCAGGTAAATTAGCTATTTGAAGTATGCTTTTTCCAAATAGCCTGAAACACTTCAGACACAAAAGGTGCAAGCAACTGCTTGACACAGGTTGATTACAAAAAAAGTCCCTTCTAAATTCCTGCCCCCTGTGTAGAGGAAATAGCAGTGTAAAGATACTTATTTTGCTATAAATATTTTCCTAAGGGAATTCTTCAGTAACACGTGCTCTCGGAAAAATCATTATGTCAGCACTAAAACTGTGTCCACACAAGCTACACTAATGTAGTTAAAGTGACGCCAGTTTTAACAAGACTGCAGCAGCTTATGCTTTAGTGGAAATAAAATGACATTCAGATACTTAAGCACTTAGACTCGTTAAGAAGAGAGGGAGGAAAAAATCCCAACAAACCATCAAACTACCCCAAACTCTAGGCTTCTGAGATTTTTAAGATCCTTTTAAAATAATAGCAGGAAAAATAACAGCACTCTGAAGGTCTTCTACTTCCTAGCTATGATTTGGATTTCAGATTGGAAAAAGATTGATGTGAACTATTACAGAGGACAGGCAGGATATTGCTGATGCAGAAGTCTGACTGTAGTCTTTTTTTTAAATACAGGGTAAACGCACTGATTTTAGCTTTTGGAAAATGAATTATGGAGGAAAAGCCCAATTACATACTTCATGCTCTCATCAGCGTGTCACCTCTATTAGAGGGTGACAGAAGTAGAAGAGAAATAGAAACTTTCTACCTGCAGTTTCAAGAACCACCTGTTTAAGTGCCTGAAAGCAGCATCGCTTAAGACTGAAGGGGCATGTTTTGCTTTGCAGTTCTTTTAACCTCCTGTCCCAAGCACAGGGTTAGCTAGGAAGACCCTCATAAGACAGAGAATGTATTATCTGCCTTAAAGACTGGATATGGATACTCCACTGTTCCTCACTACAATAAATCCTTTACTCTGTTTTACATCTGTGGGAGGTTTTTGGTTGGTTGGGTTTGGGTCTTTTTGGTTGCCTTTTTTTTTCTTTGGCAAACCTTACTTCTCTTGACTACAATTCCTTTCCCTTTCATAAATTTGTGTCTACTAAGTTGGCTTTTTTCTCCTGTACAGATAGTGCCCAGAAGTCATACATCTAACCACAATTACATGTCTATAACCTGTGTTGCACACGTGTAACCAAGGCTGCCTGTCAAACTATGAGGAGGGTTAACCTGCTCATCAGGGGTCTCTTGTTAATACAGCTGTTGAGACAACACTGGCTGGAATGAAGAAGATGCGTCAGGTAGGTTTCCAGTTTACCAACTTGCCTCACTGATGATTTAACAGTGTGTGTAACACCCACAGCTCGCTTTTTCTCATGGGCTAGAGGAGCTGGTCAAAAACACATGGCCACAATGCTGTCCAGAATTTTCCAACCACAGAAACACCCATAGGCAGGGAATAAAACTTCATAATTGGGGAAATCCCACCTCTTAACAGCAGCAAATATACCTACATTGAAGGGATCTACAAATTTGATCTTTTTTCCAGGTATTGAATGGGTTTCACGTTCAGAATGCACTGATGGCCTCATTTGGGTGCAGAGCTTGACCAAAGCGCATGGCTGACTTGGCCCAACTCCTCATCCTCCTCATTTCCCAGAGTTCCTCAGTTATTAAGGCTCAACTCAGTTATTAAGGCTCTCTGATATCAAATCATAAAAGGGTGTGCAACATGCACCACCATAACCAAAGTCACAAGTCATGCTAATGGTGTATCTAACGGTGGAACTGTCAGTCACAGCTTGCTAAGCAGCACAAAGGCCCAATCATGACTACTACATTTTCACACAGAGAACCTCTGGGCAATTGTTGTTCTCTAGACAACAAAAAACAATGTGAACCTAAAGCAGAGGACCATCAAAAACGTGTTCCACACATAAACAGACAGAATGATCATTTCAAGTCAAGTGCAGACTTCTGCAGAGGCTGACTCCGAGTCCTTCCTATGACTTCCTAGGTTAAAGACATGGCTAATAGCAATGTAATTGGCATTGCTCCAGTCGTTAATTATACCTGATCATTCTTGAAACTGGTGAATAACACAGCATAATTTTAATATCTCATGACTCAAAAGCTTACCAGCCTTCTAAGTGAAGGAGCAGTGTCAGGTGTTCAAATTTATGAAGGAGCCTTAAAATAGTCCCCTTTGAGTGGATCTGGATCTACTCCATCTGGAAATGATGATTTCCAATGAAGTCGTTATTACTGGCAATGATGCAGCCTTGCTAAGGCCAGAGGGAGGACCTAGTAAGATTTTTAAAATGCAAGTGTATGCAAAAATATCATATGGAAAAAGAAAAGTATCATTGCCAAACTGCTCAAAGAGTCATTTCATAACAGTTTGAATGGGAAAAACAGAACTCTTAGGACAGGTCAAGGGGACTCAGGCCACCCCTAGTGATCGTGACAGAGCTCCACACACTGCCATATCGTTAGCTGGTTTCTCATACATTTTTGAGCAAAATATTGAGCAGAAAATACCTTTGAATCTTGACATACTCTTATGAGCTAGTCCATCATCCAAAGGAAGAAGACAGATCCTCCTCTCTACAAAATGAATGCTTTCTTTAAGCAGGCAGTCAAACACCATGGCCTCTCTAGGGTCCCAAGCTGATGTTATTGTGGTATTAAAAACTTATATCTGTACAATATTTTATGTATCATGGAGACAAATGTCTCTTCCAAATCTAGCCAGCTTAGCTTAAAATAATTCTTTTTAACAGTAAGAATACCTTGATGGGACTTGATATGTGCTCCCAAATCTGTGAATTTAAGGTCAGCTTTATAAGCTTTCCAAAGACAGGCTAACCTAGCACATCTTGAAGCTGACTGAGGAGCATCAGTGCACCCTTGCTGCTGGTCATCTGCAGAGTTATACTCCTGCACCCAGCCACAGGGGCCATGACAAACCGGTACGGCTGTGACTTCTTCAACTGTCTCCTGCAAAAATGGACATTGATCTGCAGTTTCTTTTAAAGCATGAACACTCTCTGTGGGAGAGGAGACATACAGCTGATTATATTGGAGCGATCCACCAGGGAGACTTGGCTTTCTGTATTTAATTGCAGGAGTAAAATGATTCTTCTTCACTGGAAGATATGGTTTCCCTGTCTAGTATCCTCTCTATCATATTAGCTGCTGCAGGATATTAAGCTCTTATCAAATAAAAACATTTACCATTGCAGTCTAATGGACTGAGCACACGCAGTAGGAAGGGCAGAGTGATTTATACTGGAGACTTACAAAGCTTTATGGACACCATTAGTGGTGGAATATAAGACTACATTTTGAGGTCCCACATTTTTTAATCTATGTTTGCATTAAATGCTCATCCCTTACTAGCATATCTGTATCCTTTTGCTGCTGTAATCCCTGATGCCTCCCAGAAGCATTAGCATGCAACTTGGTAAAGCTTTACAGAAATCAAGAGGACTGTTCAAGAATAATATTTAACATGGTGTGGTACGCTTGCATAACATAAACATGAAACTTCATCAAAACCAGAAAAATCCACTTTGCAAATACAGAGTAGATAATGAACATCTCCTTATACTTACATGGCATTGCATGGTATATGCTGGGCCAGTACTGCCCACTGTCTCTCTTCAGCCAGACACGAACTGTTCTACAAAAAAAACCAAACACAACACACTCATGAGGGAGAATGAAAAAGTAACCATGAATGAAAACAAAGTGGTGACAGTGAATGCAGAAGACCTTCTTAAAAATTAAATTATTTTGCCAACAGGGGAAAATAAACACGCAAACTCCTACAGCAGCCTTATATATCAACCTCAGATTAATTTCTGTAAGGTGATGAGGGTAGCCCATTCCTTGGTTCCACGTAGCACTTAACATCTTGGCTAAACACAACAGTATTCGGAAACTGCCATAGCTTCTTGTTCTTTGCCTTTCCCAAGGACTGGAATACCACTGGAATACCATGCCTCAGATGACGATTTGGGACACCCATCATATGCCAGGAAGCCACACCTGTACATCCAGTCCCCTGCAGAAACCTTCCCTCTGCTCTCAGGGTAGGCCTTGGTCCATCTGCTGCCTGTTGTTTTGTTGTTTTGCTTCAGGAAAACTTCTAAGCAAAGAAACGAGGTTCTGAGATTTTTGGCTTTTCTTTACTAAGATTATGTCCATTCATGCCAACAATGAACTCTTCAGCTTCATGACCTTCCCGTCTTTCCTTGGGGTACTCAGAGTGCTATCAGATGCCCACTGAGCATCAGGCTGACAAAGCCAAACTCTTATTCTTCTCTGAAGAGGATGATGAAGGCAACAGGCAGCCTGGCAGTCCTCTGTCCCATCAGAGGCACCTGGAACCACACAGTGCTCCAGGCCCCTCCACAAACACACCAGTGGTTTCCTCTCTGCTACAAGAGAGGAATGTATCCCAATGTATCTCAGGACTACTTTTGCTTTCTCATAACCATGTCATACTGGCAGCTCCCTGCCATTGAATCCACAGCCTTCACACACTTGAGACGCCTGTTGCTTGTCTTCTGAGCAGAGGATTTGGACTGATATACTATCTGGGTCATGAAATATTTATTATTTCAGTCATCAGTGTCATCAACTGTTTTGGTCAAGTCTCTGAAGCCTCTTTCTAGCTGATGAACTAAAGAGAGAGCTTCAACTAATTTAATCAAACCATGCATAGTAACAGTGTCACCACCTAAAGCAGCAGGCAACCAGTAATCTCCTGCTGGTTCCTGCATAGCCAAGGTGACTGTCATCTCAATTACAGCCAACTGTTACCTGCCATACTGTTTTTCAAATCCTTATCATCCTCATTTTTCACTAGTAAACTCTCCATATAATACTGTATTCCATGCGTTACTGATTTACACCAAATATACTAAACTTCTCTAGAAAACTTAGTTATCCAAGACAGTATCATGTTAGTGCAGAATAAGAGATTTTTAACCCAACACCCACTTCTAGTCAGTCTTATCTACCAAAGTTAGTATGCAAGAGCAGATACAAGAGGGATCTTTAAAACTATTGTTAAACACAAGCCTTATTTTCCTGTATAAAAACTACAACTTGCACTTGACAATATCAAGGAAAACAAAACAAAAACAAGCAAGAATGGCTATTTCCAGTTCATGAAACATGGAAATATAGCTTATGAAGAAGACTACATGGTCATTACTGCTGCTACCTCATTTTCATGGAAAAGCAGCTTTCAGTCCTTTTTAGCCAACAAAAGTTTAGAGCAACATGTTAATCATAGAATGATATGGGGGTCAGAAGGGACCTCTGGAGATCATCTAGTGCAACCCCCCTGCCAAATCAGGTCCACCTAGAGCAGGTTGCACAAGAATGTGTCCAGGCGGGTTTTAAACATCTCCAGAAGAGGCTCCACCACCTCTCTGGGAAGCCTGTCTCAGTGCTCTGCCACCCTCAAAGTAAAGAAGTTCCTCCTCATGTTTAGACAGAGCTTCCTATGTTCAAGTTTGTGCCCATTTTCTCATGTCCTGTCACTGGGCATCACTGAGAACAGATCAGCCCCATCCTCTTGACACCCAGCCTTTAAGTATTTATAGGTGTTGATCAGATCCCCCCCTCAGTCTTCTCCAGACTAGAAAGACCCAAGTCCCTCAGTCTTTCCTCGTAAGAGAGATGTTCCAGACCCTTAATCATCTTTGTGGTCCTCTGCTGTACCTTCTCCAGCAGTCGCCTGTCCTTCTTGAACTGGGGAGCCAGTTATATATATATAATATAATAAAATATAATATAAATTGATCTAAGATGTTACATTCACAAGACAAGTGTGAACAGAGATATCATGCAATATAATAAGGCAATTCAACTAATTATCTATCCTGCAAGCCTGAAGTTAAGGGCTGCACCACTACGTGTTTCCAGACTGCATATATCCAAAATCAGATTTCTGCTCATCCTTCCCTACATACAAACTCATTTTTCAGCAAGTATTTCAGAGACCTGCGTATTGGGCACCACACAAGCATCACCATTTTAGAAATGACACAAGCATACACTTTGACACAGCATGTGGCTCTAAAAACTAATATTCCACTGGGTTAGAAACAAGTCCCATGGTTAGAAAGCACTCACAAATTAGTCAAAACATGTCAAATTCAGTATAATTAACTTCCTAAGTCTAACAGCCTTTTTGCCAGAACACATTGCAGAATTTGAAGTAGATTTTAAGCAAAACCACTAACACTTGTTAATGGAGAATTAATCAGTTGATAACAATGCTGATAATCGTATTATTGATAAGGGTAGGGTTAAATCCTTCTGTCATTCCTTGTTGTAGCTGACTGTAGCTGTTGTCATAGCAGCACTCTGATTCCAGACCTCGGGTCTGGGAAGACATCTACAGGCACAGGGCTGTATGCTAGGGTCCACCCAAACGGGTCCACCTTTGCTAAGAAAGTGGTCACTGTAATTCTGGAACCACATCAGCCTCTCTGTTTCACAAAATAGGCTATCTCTCATTAATGTCTTTATCCTCATCAAGTGAAGTTATCATGGGAATGAACGAATGTGCACAAAAAAATCATGAGATGTATCACAGGGAGCTGACATAACTCAATATGAAACAGCACTGAGGAAGCACACCAATATCCTGTGAGAGTCTTGTCTTCCTTGACCATCCCAACCTATATATTCATTACTACCAGTTTCAAAACTCCCAGGCTTTGACAAAGTTGCCTCTCCTTTCCACTTAAAGACTCTGGCAAATAATAAATACAGATAATTGAGCTTGTTAAAAAAAAAAAAAAAAAAAGACTCTATATAAGAAATGATCTTTCAAAAGCTGGAGGAAATAAAAATCAATTTTATTTGCAAAAATGGCAATAAGTTGGGTGCTTTGAGTTGTTTTTTAAATTGTACCCACTGTGGTCTTACTAATTAATTTGACAATTTTGTCAATATAAGACTGTTAGATGAATGATATTAAAACAAAAGGCATTCTCTGCTTAAGCTCAAAAAAACCCCCCAAACCTGGTGGAGGTTCCTAGTTAAGAGCTAAACTACTTTTACTAGTGTAGGGCTCTTCTGTAGGCACACTGTGCTCATTTCTTTACATTGTCAAATATATTTCCATTCAATGACTAATTCATAAAAAAATGAGAAAAAAAGCATTCTAAGAATAAAAAGACTATCTAACTCTAAGGTGTGTGAAAGGGAACATAGTTCCCTTTCAATTCATGTAATTCATTACAGAAATCCTTATCCCCCCAGTATATCATCTTAAATAAAGGAAAACAAAAGAGCTCATAAACAATTTATTTTAAAATTAAGGGTGATTACTATGCATATCTTCAAAACAAGCATTTAAAAGTTATGTTAAGCATTATAATGGAATTCCAATATCTACATAGCTGCTGATGTAAAAGCGTAAACATTCTTCCTTGTGTCAGAAAATGAGGACTCATGATTTTCTTCTCTTAAGATCACTGGATTAGATATGGCATTTTATTGAAAGAAATAAAAATCACCTCAGTTCAATAAACTTTTCCGGGTAACTTCTTCTCCAAACAGATCTGGGCTAAAGAACAAGCTACACCAACAACTGAACTTGGAAGAAGACAAATGCTCTTGGAAGAGAGAGTCTTTTATTCAGCTGCAGTTCTGCACATTTTTGATACTTCTTAACACAGTACCACCCACTAGACACCAAACCCAGAGCTTTTGAAGCTTCTAAAGAATGCAAAGAAAAAAACCAAGCATGAATGAAAATAAGCTTTTTTTATGGGTATATAGCATGAAGAATACCTGGTGGTTGCATGGTTACTGGACTTAAACAAAGCACCCACCCAAGTCAGGTTCCATTCTTCAACTGCTCTAGAGTGATTCAATCAGCATCACCATGGAAATTAGTTGTCCCTTCATTTTATTGCCAGCGAATTGGCTTGGAAAGATTTTTAGAACCTGTCAAACCGATGGATGCTCTTCTAAGTCTTTTCATAACAGAGATGATTTATTTTTAAATGAGACAGGCTACGCAGAAATAATTATGCCATGCAAAGGACAGGCTACATCTTCATATATTAAGGGGATTTGAAATAAAAATTGCTTTTCTCTGTTATGCTCAAGAGTATGTGTCTCAAGTCCAGGTGGTTGTGGTTGTACCAGCGCATTTCAAACACACTGCTAGTCTGTGCACATCTGCAGGAGGTAGACTTCATCTAAGCACCCACTACTCACAGAGGTACCTATGTCAATAGCAGCACAGCCACCTCAGCATAGCAGCTCCGCTCTTCACCATCTATAGAAACTTATTGAAGTAGTGGTAAATGCCACGGTATCTTCTTTCTGGTAAGGACATTTTGCTCATAAAAATCCTAGTTTGTGCATTTAGGTTGCAGTGTGCTCCATAAAAGCCCGAACAACACTGCCCAACAGGATGCAAGATTCTCTACTTGATCCTTAGTCTGACCTGAGCTTTTTCTCATCTCACTGCTGGAAGACTTAGTCTTGCTTGGAACTGTGAAGCTGAGTCTCTGTGACTGACTCATAGGCAAATTGAAATTAAGGCAAGAGACAAATATTGGTGTTACGTACAGTACAGACATATTAGACATGTCTAAGCATTGTCCCAAGACGTTTGCTTGTTGCAATACTGCAAACTCTGTTGTAGGGAGATTCAACACCACCATTACTTAGAGAAACAAGTTATTCCTATTCCACTCCACTTCTCCAGAATATCTGTAAAACCCCCAGTTCTAGCTGTGAGTGAAGAAATCCGATGTATCAGTTTCCCGTAACAGATTCCTCCTCTCCTGTTTGTGAATGTTTGCCTTCCTCATTCCTGCCTTTTTAAATATTTATCTATGCTGAGATGCACTTGTGTAATGCGCTATCGGCTTCATGCCCCAGGCATATGCCAGCTGTATAACACGTAGTCCTCAACACACACAATTTACTACAATATTTTGTAGGTATTCTTGGGCTTCAGGAAATTGTTTTACATGGCATTTTAACGTACTCCTCATTATTCTTTATACCTTGGACCATATATTGTGATTATTTTTGATCTCCTGTCTTGCCAAGGGACCAAGAGGGGTAAGTATCAATCCCAGTACAAGCTTCACAATGAGTTTTATTCCTATTTGTAGTGAGTACCTGATACAGATTCTAAGTCATGTAAGTGTCACCCAGAGATCAACGCCTGCCCCATGCACATTACTGCTCCTTGGAAAAGGGAGGCACGTCATCAGTGCAAATGACATTACATGGTTAAAAATGAAGACATCCCCTTCTGTCAACTGTCCTAAGCACAGAGCTGATTTAACACAATTACAGAACAGTTTCCAAATAGGAAAAGGAAGACACTAAACTATTCTGGAAAATCCTTTAAAATGGTAACGTAGCTATTTATTTGACAGAAGAAAGGAAAAGAGATTAGGATAATACCATATCCAGAGTTAGTGCAGTGTGTGAGGTTTCAGGCATAACTAATGGAGTATTAGCAGATATTCTCACCATCAATAGATCGAAATCTTCTTTAGTGTTGAAACAAAAAAATTTAAAAACTCCGTCTGTTCCTATATATCCAATAATAGACAATTCAGAAGTATTCAAAAGCCATAGCTCTCTGGAAACTAAATAACTGCACTGGAAAAAGCAAAAGCTTTATCTGCTGTCATTAAATAAACATGACAATAGTAGCATTTGAAGTCGAAATACAGCACTGACAGCTTTACTACCCTTAACAGAGAGACACTGTCATTAGAAGTGGGATAAGGAAAAATATTTAACAACTGCATTAAGATACTGCAGTACTATAAGCCCCCCCAAGTTCCCCAGGGACTTTTGTGGGCAAGACATGCAAAGAGATTCTGGCTCCCACCAATTATTGACATGAACTGCTACTGGGATTTTCTGAAAGAATAAAAGATCTTTAATGTTTAGTGGCAGCTCATGAACCACTGCCAGTGTACTGGAACCAGCAACAAGGAGTTTCATTTCTCTGATAAATTTTGAAAGAAAATATATGAAAGCGAAAGTCAAAACTAGAGCTGATTTCTGAGCCAGCCTGTGTTTCAGGGAAAACAAAAAGAAGTTTAATGGCAGAGTGCCAAAACCTCAGGCACCAAAAGGACTTTATCTAACAGGTCCTCACCCTATGTCCTCCTGAAAAAAAAAAAAAAAACCAAAATGAAACCAACCTAAATCCCCAACATTTCCACACCTCCCCTAAACCCAGCCCCAAAACCCCAGGAAAGCGCATGACTGTCTCTCAGGCTCACTCATGCTAGGCCCCCACAAAAGCCCATCACACAACTCTGATGGAGGGTTCTGCATAAACCCTACGATTTTGGGCTGGATTCCAGTCTCTATCTTGTTTCCACTGGTTTTGATGAACAAATGTGTGATTTAAAATTAATGAATCAAGGGTTTACTCACTGTACTTTTTCTAAGACTATGAGACAGTGTACAGCTATACATCACTGTAGACATGTTCCAGGTTCTTTCATATTAAAAAAGGGCATATTTGGTTTTTCAAATGAAGTGCAGGAGCTGCTAGTTCAGGAAATGGAGACAATGCATAGGGAAAAGATTAAAGAGCTTTGAAGAACGGGCTTTATTTCAGGGCTGTTTTAGAGAGGTTCTCTCTTCTCAGCGATTATATAAAGGCATTTCTAGAAGATACAATATCTTCATTGTAACCTCGGTCTGCAACTCAAGCATCATGCTTCCTATAAAAGCCTTTTGAGCAATAACTGCAATTGCACACTTTACACTCTGTATGTCCAAGCCCTGCAGCAAAGCAATAGAATCATAGAATGGTTTGAGTTGGAAGGGACCTTAAAGATCATCGAGTTCCACCCCCTCTGCAATGGGCAGGGACACCTCCCACTAGAGCAGGTTGCTCAAAGCCCCATCCAGCCTGGCCTTGAACACCTCCAGGGATGGGGCATCCGCAGCTTCTCTGGGCAACCTGTTCCAGTGCCTCACCACCCTCACAGTAAAGAATTTCTTTCTAATATCTACTCTAAATCTCCCCCTTTCAGTTTAAAACCATTACCTTGTCCTATTGCTACACTCCATCATAAACAGTACCACCTTCAGGTACTGGAAGGCTACTATAAGGTCTCCCTGAAGCCCTCTCTTCTCCAGGCTGAACAGCCTCAACTCTCTCAGCCTGTCTTCATAGAATGGTATGGTCTGGCTTCAAGAGGAAACAGGGCGAGCTCCCAACAGCCAACACCTTTGACATCCTACTGTTTCATCCAAAAATGCCACTGCCATTGCACAAAGCTCAGAAGCACGAGAGAAAATGACAGCTGCAACGGAACCAAACCATATAACAGCTGCAAGCAGTCCTAGATGCGAACAGCACAGGGAGCATACCAAAAACCACATGGCCACAGCTGGATCTGGTAGAAGTTGCATAGGCACTAACTGACTATGAAAACTGACAAGTCCTTGAATGTTCAAGGGCACTGTCAATCCCACAAAGTGATATAAACACCCCACACCCCACCCCACTTCAAATTCATCCATGCCCAGGCTAGCAGAGAATGTTCTTGGTGACGTTTGTCACTACAGCAATCTCCATGATAATGATCTACATGGCACTTGTCAGATAGGGGTTGATAAAAGCCCAGACTTCTCATTTCTCCTCCTGCCACCAAAAGACAATGCCAGATGCAGAATTTACAATGCAAACACCTATCTGATGCTGAACAGGAGCAACTCTATAGTCTGGTGCAAAGAGTAGAGTAGGGGGAAACAGAAAAAGGGGTTCACTCATGGACTTTTTTTAACCATAAGCTACTGGCAATGAATCTGATTTTTCTACCATTGATGATTCTCCATATTAAATCTAATTAGTTTTATTTCCTCTCCTTCATAATCCTCCCCTGTGAATGTCTCTTCCTCATCCAGAGTCACTCGTATAGTTTATTGGCTTGGACTCCAGCAAGACTCTGGATCCTACAAAAAATAAAATATACATGTTATATAAAAATCTTGATCATGAATAACCTCATTTTGAGCCAACATCTCCAGCAAAGACAGGGAATGAGCTACTAAAGAGTTGTACAAACTAAGCTCAGAGGTTAATGATCTTGCAGAGCACTTTTCTAGTTCCTTTCTGCTTAGGAGCAACACAAAGGAAAAATCTTGAAATGAAACTCAGTGCAAAGGTATGCTAGGGAAGAAACTGCAGGCTTCAAGTACTCTACATTTACCACCTATCTTCAGCAAAACACATTGCACAAAACAGTATGCCAAGCAGACAGGCAGGCAGACTGAAAGGCAGGAATTTTTCACACAGAGCTTATGCAACATCCTAACTCAAACCACGCTTTATAAGTTATTTCCTCATTTAATTCATGCTGCCGTAAACTAAATGCAAATGAATATTGCATAATAGGGAAAACGTCAAAGTCTTGGTAGGTTATTTGCAGCTATAGAATTGCATGGGTTTGTCAGGCAAAAATTGTTACAACCATCACTGGTACTTAGACCTAAGAGAAGGAGATGCCACTTTATTTAACACAGTTTTGGTTTACATAGAGGGCTTTTTGGGTATTTTGTGGGAAGTGACTAGAAAACAAAAGATTCATAAGAGACAACCTCAGGAGAAATGGATTTTAATGACTCAAAACCAAATGATAGTGACATGACAGTTTTACTACTCAGCCGTGAAACAGTTTCCACCCATTTTTCAGTTTTCTGGACAATGAGCAATGCAGTTCAGTGATTTTTCCAGTTACTCAAGCACATATGCCTGGGAGCAGTGCATGCTCTGCTGTTCAGGCACTGGACCAAAATCAGACTCTGACCATTTCCCACTACAGGAACTTTGGGCAAGTAAAGACAGAACCAAAAAAAAAAAAAAAAAAAAAAAAAAAAAAAACAGAAGTCACAACCACAGAAAAATATGGTGTTGCCTTGAGGTTACTAGCACAAGGTTCAGAGAGCTGAGCTGCCTCAGGTCTTCAGCAGCTGCACAAAAGCACCGCTCATCATGTATCATGTGAAGCAGTGCAGTGAGTACATCACATTCCAGCATAAATGCTGTACAGAGGCTAATTTTATCTGCAAATGCAGGTAGATGAAGGGCTGGAGTTCTCAGTGAGCAACCTACAGCTTTGGATATTATTAAACAATGAGTGTTATATCACGCTAGGATTTTTTTTTCAAGCAAAGTTTCAAAATCAACTCCCTCATAAAGGCCTGTGCATCAGTCTTCCTTATGGAGCTCTGGGGTAATAAAATGATCTTCATCTCTCCCTCTTGCCCACAGACCTCACCCGCCTACACCCCACCAAATGTGCTTCCAGAAGAGACTCAGCTTTGGTGCTTCTTGTACTGATCGATTCCCGTTTGCATTCGGGAAGCATAAACAGACGACCTTTTGAAGGTAATCACATTGGATGATTTAATTATTGCAAACCAATTACTTTCACCTCCTTCCCACATTCAAATGTTTCAGTAATGGAAGTTATTAGAAAGATCCTCATTAGATTAAAATACAGGCCTGCTATGCAATAAGTGACTCAGTGGAACCATGCTAAAAATACCAACCGGATCAACGATTTGCAAGAAAGCAACCCTCCAGCTCCCCTCTAAATTATCCACATAGCAAAGGCGAAAAGCAAGAATCTACCAGGTCACCAGCCTGCTTCCAGCTGCCCAGTAGGAATATCTGTCCAGAAGAACATAAAACTTTTTTTTTTCCAAAGCTACCATGGACTATCAACTAAGTTAGTGATCATTTTTAAGTTATGCATGCTTCACTCTGCATAAAAATGAATTAATTACTCAACAGATGAAAAAGTAAGCTTATGCTTTTGAATCCATGAAGCGAAATCTGGACATACCCATTTTCAATATACATACCACCAGCATGACATTTCTTAGAAATTACATTCCTATACAGATTAATTTACAGAAAAAGATTTATATTTGATCCCAAGTACCAAATTATGTCCCCAGCTGGAATTTACAACAAACATAAATGCTAGTAAGCTGGGACAGAAAGAACTTCCGCAGCTTTACTCTTCTTTCCCAATTTGCTCTGAAATGATACCATGACATCAGTTAATAAAACAGCACAGCACCTGGGAAGAGAGATGAATGCAAAAGAAAAAACGCTCCAAGTAATAACGAGATATGGAGGAAGACAAGAGATCCTGGCTGAAACAGCCATATCCTTGGGCTTCAATTTATTTTTCATATAAATGTTTTCCTCAGTTAACTATACAGTGCAGCATCTAGTAAATTATGCCTTTACTGTGGGGGAAGGAACCCACATTTCCATATCCATAGGATGATGCTCTCTCTCAGCATTTTAATTTCTAGATGCAAGTCATCTGCATCATCCATTGCAAAAGACTAAATTAAATCATTAATGTCTTCACTGTTTCTTGGAGGATATTTGATATATTAAACAGTTTAACCATTCATTGCAGATACTTGAGAATCCTAGTGTAAGGAAAATAGGGTTCTAACTGCAAAAAGGCGGGAGCATGCACAACCTGTAAAAGTGTTATTTTCTGAGGACAGTATACTTTTGGCACTCAGTAGGAAAGCACCTAACATTTAATTCATGCAACACAAAGTTGTAGAGGAAAACCTGTTTTTTGGATTTTGAGAAGAGCATCAATCATATCTTGATGCAAATGAACCCCTTTCCAAGCAAGCAGCTGTTAAGTCCTAACATCTGCACAGTTACCATAAAGGTGTTACCTCTCAATTTACACATTTATTTATGTCGCTCTATGAAATTTCACTTTAATTATTTTTCTCTGGTTTTGTTCTTCATGAAAAAACAAAACAAAACAAAACAAACCCCACCAAATCTAAACCAAACCCAACCCTCATACCCGTATGGTATAGGTAAGTTCTTCAGCTGACAAATAGGATAATCATCTCATCACGTGTGGCTGTGGATGTTGAATGCTTTTTGAAACACCCTCTCTAAGAACAGATAGGCTTTTGTATTTCAAATATTGATGAACAATTATGCTGTGTTTGGAAAAACAGTGCCAAACACATCTACTCAGAATGTATTTGCGTGCTCTGTACCACACCAAGATGCCTCTGGAAATGCTCTCCTTTGAGAAGGACTTTCTGCAGAGGAATCCCATTTCCAGTTCCTCCAGTTTACCATTGAACTTTAACAATGATTCACGTGTGATAAAATGTTCCCTCAGCTTTTCTCCTCATTGCTATTTTCCTCTGAAGGAAGCCTGACTCAGACAGATTTTCACTGTCCTCGCACAAACCCAATTCTCCTACCTGCTTTGCTTTGCTAGAGGAGGCACGAAGCCACTCTCTTGTTCTGATCCAGCAGGATAACTCTGGCTGAGGACTCACAGTACTCTCTGGGAAGGAAAGCAGCAAGCCCAGAAGCTTCAGCGCCAGCAAAAAGGGACAAAGAAAGGAGGGCAAAGCAATGCAAACCCAACCCCATCCTGAAAGGTCTGCTCTTCAGCTCCAGCCCTGAAGTGCCTTGCCAAGGGTTCTCAGATTTCTTCTTTTCACTCATACTGAGGAACATGTTGTGAGGTGCCAGCAAAGCCCAAACCTCTGATTCTGTAATTTAGAGGTGATCTGGCATTTCAAGGGCTTACAAGACAGTCATAGTTTGTCACCTCTGCAATATCATGGGGGTTGTGTCAGGAGACTGAAAACAACACAAGTGAATAGAAACAGTTTTCAAACCTGCATCACAATACTGAACATCACATCCTAAGCTTTAATTTTTCTAATTATGAAACTTAATCTCAAATATATAGTTTCTCTTCGCATCCAGTTCTTTCATATAGCCTTAGTACATCTTTTCCATTCTTCAGCATCTAACTTCATGCTGTGCTAATTTTATTCTATAATCTTTAAGATAGATAATTGCTAATTTCAACATCTTCTTACTCTTGCATTACAAGGCTAGAAGTTTCTGTTGCCTCTACTTTCTCTCCTGGTTAGTTGCTGTGTATACTCCTAGCATTTCTTACACGCTTCCTCTTTAAGGTAACCAGTCTTTTCAGTCTCTTTGGAAAGCTGTTTGTTTGTCTTGTTCTCCTTACCCGTCTTCCAGTCCCTCTAATGAGACAATATCCTGTCTGAACTGGCATCTTCTGTACGAAATGCAGTCTCAATCCACAGACACAGACAAACCTTCTGAATTATAAGCGCATTATCATTCTTTTCTTTATGCATCTTTTCCCCACACTGCCCTAGCAGTGTTCGTTTATTTGGCAGGAGTTTTACATGATTTTTTATTCACACCAGCATGATTTAGAAACTTAGAAAATATGGATGAGAGAAAAAATGTATATTTATCAATACTAGATTCTCTCTGTGATACACTGCTGTCAACTTACTATGTTCTCCTGGAGCTCCATGCATCTCCCCAAACCCAATCAGCTTATCTGCTAATTTGAGGCAGACTATACTGATAGGGGAAGGAACAGAGGATTCGCCAGCTACAGATTCTAGGGGCAATCCCAGAACCACATGTTCCTGGCAAAGAGAGGTAGAAAGAAAATGATAAAGGAGAGCAATAGGCAGAGGCAATCCCAGGCCAGAGAAAACCTTGAAGGTATACAGCACGCTTTCTCCTTGTGAAGATGGGACAGGAAAGCCATGTTTATTATATAAGCATAGGGAGCACACAAACAACTCTCTCCTCAGGTATGGAAAAATACATTATTTGAATATGTGAATACAGTGCAGCTTTGTAAAGATGTCTGTTGGAATTGTGTGTGACAGGAGGCAACTGCTTAGGTGACTGCTACCCATCCACTAAACCAATAAAGCCTGTAGCTGTTCCTGTTTATTTATCTTGTCATCGCCTTACAGGTAACTGCTGCTTTGCAAGAAGAGACGGCTTCCAGTTCATGGCAAAAGCATCAAACATTATTAGAAACCCTCTGCTGGCACCTTGTTAGTAGCTTATTTCACAGACTTATTTTTCTCTAGAGGGTTACAAGAAGAGTCCTCTGCAATTCCTGTCCAGATGCTGTCTCAGCTTGCATTCTCCAGATCTTTATTGCTGCCATTCATAGAGGAAGTATCAATCTGATCTTGGAAGAAGCAGATTTGAGTTCTTGAGAAAAAAAATGATAAAATTCAGCTCTAAAGAGCTGCCTCTCTGTGTTGCAACCCCTCACATTAAAATCTTATTCCAGGATAATACAAAAGGCAACATCCTGGAGTTCAAAACTAGTAAGTTCTTACTAGGTCATGCTTTTAGGCACGGTGATCACAATAAACATCTTAATATTTATATATTGACAGAAATCAGGAATTTGAGGCAGAGTGCTTTCAAAGCAAGGACTTTACATCAGGACTTTACGTCATTGCTGATTTAACTACTGATCAACTGTACACATTCACTGGAAAAAACTGATGAGCTTTCCCCATCCTGAATAAGGACAGGATTCCTTACCAGAGACCTCCTTTTCAATAAGCTCCTGCACTAACCTGTCCAAATTCAGACAGGTAGGGATTCTTGAACCCACATTAAAAAAATACTAACAAATATGGAGATTACAGCAGATGCAAACCATTTTATAACATGTATCACAGAGCTGGCCTACAACAGCAGCACAGCAGGTATGAAGAGCACATCATCCATTGTTCTACACCATCAGAGAGCATATGCTGAGTGTAAGCACTATACCACCCATCCCTATCACAGTTAGGGTGGTGCTGTGCCTGTCACTACTATTAGCAAATCAGGCAATTCTCATTGAAGCAAAGTAAAGATTTGGAGTGTAAAGATGTGGAGAGACTAAGCTATTCTACTAGTAACAGGAGGATGATTTGTATGGGTTTTTTTTAGGAGAGGATAACTTGGTGTTAACTGAGATCACAAATCCCCTCTCTTAGTCAAGTAATATTTTCCTAGTGACCTGAGTTACGAGCAGAGGGGTTGCATGCACATGAACACAGCTTGTACCACACCACTCCATGTAGAGACCTTGCCTCCCATCAGGAGCGTACTAGTTTGCACAGGCATAGACAGTTCAAAGGAGGTGTCTGAAGTAATGACTTTGGGCTTGGGCTATTTGAGGGCCATTGAAAGCAAAGGATGGCAGCAGATTGAAGCAGACTAGATCTATCACTGACCTTGGCAGAGGACACAAGATTTTTAAATGGTAATGTAAGATAGAAGACAGCTAGAGACCACCCATCAAGCAAGTAAATCCTTGTGCTATTAGTTAAAGCATAAAATCAGATCACAGCATCTGCCAGGAAAAAAGACAAGCTGAGATGGGTAAAGGCAGTAAATAAGGGAAGGGTCCTCTATGATCCGGCTGCCTTGCAGCCTCAGCACTGCCCGAAGCGTTAAATCAGTTTGTAATT
>JAOQGH010000001.1:178379496-178393479 GCA_025769975.1 Gallinago jamesoni | reverse complement strand
AATAAGGGAAGGGTCCTCTATGATCCGGCTGCCTTGCAGCCTCAGCACTGCCCGAAGCGTTAAATCAGTTTGTAATTCTGGCTCAGCTATTCACAGGTCAGACAGGATGGCTTCTTACACAGAGGGCAGGGAGGGGACAAACAGCTATCCTTGCAGACAGTTAAGCTACTATGCAAAAAGGCTGGGATGATCCGTCCAGTTACCTCAAGCCATGAGATACGCTTCCCACAAACTAAACCCTACTCTTTTGGTTTCAAAATCCACATGTGTTCTGCTGTGTCAAGCAGTTCCTCCTCCCACTCTCCTGTTCTGGTATCTGAGATACACTGAAAACATCCAGGTGGAATGACCTGACAGTCCAGTAAGTCTCTTATACATGTCATATCTAGCACAAATCATATCATGTCTTCTTATCAAACACACAGAGCGAGCTTTGGAGGGATAGACACAATTTGTGAGCGGTTATCAAGAAATGTAAATCATTAACAACCTGCAGCAGATTAAGTAGTTTACTTAATTCAGAGATGTCCCAACTACTGAACACCAAGGAGGGAAGCATGGAGGGCATTTAATAATTTACTCAGAGGCCAATATCAGGTAACAATTTTTATAATCAACTTTTATTTGAGTTGGAGGGGAAGAGGGAAAAGAAATTAGACAGAGCTATCCTGTGGACAGGGTCTGGCCCCTAAAACAGATCAGCTGGACCACATGGTCTAAAAAATACCAATAAACAGGAACAGCAGGTTTACAAGAAAGACCCAGAACAGTTATGACCTTGAACACTGTAGTGAATAAAAGGTTTGTTTTGGAAACACACACAAATTTTCATCTTCTGTGCTGCACTGTATAAATAAAAGCAAGCTAACAAAAACTCTTAGAAATGCATCAACCAGATCATTTCACAAATGCATTTTTGCCCCCAGCACTGCACCATTAAAATACTTGCTTCATTCATGTAAGTCTGAAAGACCAAGGTTTATCTTTGTTTTTCCCATTTACTTTTTTATTTGTGCCAGAGGATTTAATAGTTTTGTTTGATCAAACTTTGAAAAGGAAAATATTTCTGTAGAAGGAAACAAGATCTCATAGTATGGCAGCTAATTAGATGCCACTGAACACTAGGGATCTATGTCTTAGCTTTCCCAGTGGTCAGCCAGTAGCCCCTACTTAAGACATAGGAACCAAAGAAGACAGTCCAGCAGTCTGCTTCCGCTCATACACTTAAAAGCTTAGAGACATTTTTCTGTACTCCCATCAGTTCTCCCAGTCATCCCACACTGTCTGCTCCTCTGGCACCCTTCAACTGTATGCACATTTCAACCATGCTATTTCTCTCCCCAGAGTTCTGGCTCCAGCACTCTGGTTCAGCAAGGGCTGACAGTGATTTACAAGTCCTGATAGACTTGGCCTTTTAAAAATACTCATGCTATTGGCAAGAACATAAGCTTCTGATGTGTACGTGTGTGTGTGAAAGATGCAGATACTCCCTCTGCATCCCAGTCCTGTTTTCAGAAACGCTTATTAACCAGTAGATACCAGACTACCAAGGTCACCTCTCCTTGGCAGTAGCAAGTCTTCAGCATTTGTGCACCCTCAAGCAACTGCCAAGGTAGCCCACATACCTGCTCAAGCAGCTGTTGTCTCTTTCCTCACTAAGTCAAACATGTCTTTGAAGTGATAAGGCAAAGGCAAATATTGCCATTCCCTCCACCTCTCTGCAAAGGAAAGAATCCCTTCCCATTTGATTTCCATTTCTCTACTACTTGCAGTAATCCCAGTCCACTCCCTATTACCTGAAAGGCATCACACATTCACTGTCTCTCAATTACTCAGAACAATTCAATGCTTTTTAATAATATTGAAACATGCTTAAAAATATTGATTAATAAACTGGTTTTCAGAAGGCAACATTTGGCAAATAAAAACTGCTAAACACGCCAAACACCTTTCACATCAGCAATGCTCAAGGTGGTTTTAATTAGATCACTGGTTCCAGTAGTTTTCCCCAATCCAAGCTGCCCCATTTTGACTTGCACAGCAGATGACTGCTTGATATTGGTATTTAACAGCAGCCAGTATGAGCAAGGATGTGCGGCTGCTCCAAGAGTTCATGCAGGAAGGAGGCAGCTCTCTTTTTATGAATTTCTCATTGAAAAAATGGGGTCACCAAAAGAATGAACAGGAAGGTGAGAGCGAGTTGAGAGGATTTGCATTAGAGATAAAACATGAATGGGAAGAATAAGCAGTAGGGAATGGGTTATAAAGTATGAATGATACAAAGCCTACAGTAAGGTCAGCAGCGAGCAGCTGGTTCTGTAACCCCTAGACAAGAAAACCGAAACAACACAGTATTTCTGTAATAATATACCCAAATTGAGGCAATAGGCTAAAGACAAACCCTTCAAACCCCAAGACTCCATGCATCTCAGTTATGGGGGTATCAAGAAGTCTGTGAATGAGGTCAGCCCAACCCCAGCTTCACACTTTACATTTATGAAGCACTGAGGTGGTGTCAGACATGGTAATGAAAACACTTCCAGCTGCCCTAGACAACTGATTATTACCCTGTGTATAATCTCCAAATATTTATCGTGGGTAGTATTTCTTACATTAAGGCTTCTCCAAAGAGTGCACTTGCACTTACCTTGGCACCTCACAGATAGGATGTTCTTGCTCTGCTACTTGGGACACTAAATTCATTAGGCTGTTATCAGTTCCTGTTAATGGGGTACTTTTTTTTATTTTTGCTATTTAAGGCAAACAAAGGTTCATTATCGTCTATGATAGTTTGAAAAAGGAAGTCATATGACCAAAGCAGATTATCTGAATTTGGTTTCAAGTGGTCTTTTGCATCATACTGCTAAGTTTGTACTTGAAATGAAACATTTTCACTGTACATTTTTTCAGGGACAGAAAAAGCTTCATTTCAATTGCCTTTCCATTAAGTGTTCATGGAAAGCTTCAAGTCTCAGCAATGACTCTTTGCAAGGTTCTCCTCTTGTTCCCTCCCCAACTTGAGTCAAGTTACTATCGAGTCTAAAGAGTAAAACTACACATTTTTTTTCCAAAGAAGCTTAGCTTTTGAATAAGTAAACACACACCATGGAATCAAACTAGGTCCTATTGACAGAATATTTACAAAATATTACTATTAGTCAAAGTTAAAAACCAGATGTTTGAGATCCTTCCAAATCAATCCTAGGCAGGTAGAGAAAATCCATGACCCAGCTTCACAAGAGAGCTTAAGAACAGGGATACCAAACACCAGTAGGTCCAAGGTAAGTGCCTAGGTCTGGAAGCATTGCTCCACTAAAGAGGTAGGTACTCAAAGAGGGGACTTTCATTAAATATGGCAGTTCAAGCTAATCAATGCAAAATGCCAAATAGCTGTGTGAAAACACACATCCTCCCCAGACAGGACACACTCCTACAATCCTAATTTTGACTGCATAAGCATCTGGATCCCAAATGCTCACGTTATGTCAGCAATTTTTACTCCGTAACAGCTTAGCTGTAAGAGCACTCAACGAAGAGGACAAAGCAGATTACAAGATCTCCTGAGAGTTCAGGGATTGACACCACCCTCCCCAGAATCAATCATCAAACACGAGTTGGGGCAAGGGGGAATCTGGATCACCTGGCAGGATGGACATTAGCCTGGTCATTTTCTCCCCAGGAGATTCAGAAGCCACCTGTACCTACTAAGTTCTTTCAACAGCAACTAAGCACTATAGAAACTTACGAAAGCTGCACCAGTTAGCTCCAGCAGCAGTTAAAGACGTAACATAGAGACCAGATACAGACCAACTGAACAAGAATTAAACTTCTCTGCAAAGCAGGATGGATAATCATACATTCCCACCCTCTACAAAGAAACTTTAAATTTCTACTTTCAGCTTTGGCAATTCCCTCCCCCATCCCCCAGTCGCCTAATTGTTTTCAGATAACACATAACCATAATACATTGCCAAATGGCAACACCAGTGTCACTCTGATCTGTGATTTCAGGAAACAACATCAATTTAGTTGCATAGGAGGAAGGGGAGCCAAGTTAGACATCTTGTTCTGTTTATTTCCATGTTACTTCTGCACAATTGATAGCTATTCATAATTTAAGTTTATTTGACTCCAAAAACTACCTCTCTCTCAGTATCTGGTTAAAATTGTTGTTTCCATAAAATTCAATGCAATGGAGGCCAAGCAGAATTTCTGTTTTGGTCCAGAGTGAGAAACTGCAATCTTGTATTTCAGCAAAAGCAGCAGATTCTGCAGAGAAATACTATAAAGACTGTTGTAAAACCTTTATATCCTGGGCATTCAAGGTATAGATGAATCTAAGGAAATCTTGTTTCTTTCTTGATCCTCTGATCTTGGACCTTAAGAAGGCAATCATGCCCTTGCAACAACTTAAGAGCTGGGCTAAAATAATCTGACACAATTTCCTTAGTATCAGAGGACCCATACCAGAGAATAATTTCAGACCAACCATCCTGAGAACAGTTAAAGCAATATTAAAAACTAAACAAGAAACTTTTCATAAAAAAGGAGTAAACATAAAAGGCTCCTACAACAAGACATTCCATGCAAGAAGCTCAAACTAGAATATATAAATTCCCTCACAATCCAGGAGGGAACAGTAATGTACTGTGGAAGATGAGGAAAGCCTGACACTCCTCAACACTGGAAAGCCTGGCTCCAAGACACAAATCCTGGCTCAGCAACTTGTGTCAAGCTCAGGAGCAGGAGGAGAATGCAACCGCCACAGGGCAGCACCATGCCAAAGGGTGTCAGAACAAAAAAGCTACATCCAGCATGTGTTTTCTGACTTCACCACTGCCCCATCCCAATTAGTGTGGCAGTGGCAGCAGCAGCTAAGGGATGCCTATCATCCTTCTGCCTATCGCAGCAGCTGTAGGTGCACTCATTCAGTAATGCAAATATCAGCTGTGCTTCTGAAGAGCTCCTCTGATTCTGCTCACAATGAGGTCAGCAGCAAAACTCTTAAATGACACAGGAGCACGATGAAACCAACCGTGATAATTTTAGTGTTTGGAAAAGCAAACTACTACTTCTTCCTAATGGGAGATACATTGGTGTTCCCACATCAGTGGGTAAATAGAAAAAAAAAAAAAAAAAAAGGACTGAAATAAATATCATGCAAATCCTCAACCAGATACCAAATGGAAACAGCTTGTAGAAAAGTAAACTACGTAAGACTACAGAAGAGAAACTTTCTCTCCACAAGCCTTTGCCCTAACAACATCTGTAATTCCAGTTACATTGTCAGTGGCAGGTAAATCGGACAAGACAGAAAGACCTACGCAATAATTACAGAACAAGCATCTCTAGCTGCAGTGCGCTTTCTCTTGCAAATGTGCTTTGAAGATTTAATTTAATTATTGTACCTCAAGTTTTCTATGCTTTTCTCAGGTAGAGAAGCTAACAAGCTACTGAAGAAGCACACTTTCCCTTCTTGATTCCTTTGTGGTACCACCAGTTCTACTAGGAAAAGAAAGTTTCTTATCTTCTGTCCACCTCAAAGCTATAATACAACCTTCATATCCTATTAGACTTTTCTGTAGTCATCCGGCAGCAACACCAAAGATCTTCATGAAACCTTGGTTACAAGGAAAGATGTATGGGTGAAAAACAATGGTTGGAGTAAAGTCTGTGGCAACTGTATGCCAAATTTATTCCAAGTATTTTAGGAACTGAAAGAAGCAGAAATGTCATTCTTATGACTAAAGATCTTTTCATCTTTGAAAAATCATAGGTAAAGCTTCCCTGTAGAGGGTCTCCAGACTTCCTTGATCTTCCTTGATCCAAGGAAGGCTGTACATTTGGATCACCTCAATGAAGAATTCTCTCTTCAGCCTACAACACCCAACTGTATATATATTTCAAAGGGTTTGTATTTCAAAATTGGGCATTACTACAGCTTAGTGCTGCTCTGTGACTTCAAAAATACAGAACCAAAGATTTCCCTTGGCCTGAAACCATGGAGAGACCATCACACTTATCAGAAGTGAAGCTGGGGCTCTTCTATTGGCAACACATGGAGCAGCCCCTGTGCAGCCACAATGACACTGGAAGGATGTCACCCTAGTATGGTGTAAGCAGGGAATGAACTGGTGTGTAAAGAAGCACCTGTGTCCAGTCTCCCAGACACACAGGACATGATGAAGCAATGCTCTGCTCAAACCAAGGATACTTCCCTGGGTGTCAGAAGCAAAGGCTCATGGAGACAAATTATCTTGATGGCTGTTGAGGAACATGAGATGTACTTACACAGGTTACAGGTCCAATGCCTGGGCCTACAGTGGTGCCGCAAGTGAAGGCAGGAGTCTGACCACAGGACTTGGCCACAGAGGCCATGAGCGCCACCTCAGTGCTCCAGCTGGGTTCCAACCCTGGCTGCAGCCTCATGGGTCACTGGCTGATGTTGCATACAGGAATTTGGCAGCACATGCACTTCTGCTCAGTGTTGCAGCCCTGGGAGACCTACACTCCCCTGGACATCTGGCTGAAGTTAGTCTTAAGAATCTCAAACTATTTTTGGTCTCACATTCAGGCTTTTTATTAAATTTATTACAGATCTCAAACCAGCAGAAATGTTTACAGGCAGACCAGCTTTAAGGGCTGTGTCTTGTTTAAACCACCAGCTTGGTTTGGTTTTGGTGTGTTGTTTTTTTTTTTTAAAATCACAGAACAAATTTCCCACAGGCAATCTGACTTCCCACCAGCAGGAACAGCCACATGGGTACCCTGGAAGTGTGAAACACACCTGGATTACTAAATTACACAGGCCTGGAACCAGTCTCTGGCAGAAAGGCCACCTGGCATAGACATAAACAGCAGCTGCATCCAGGCTGGGAATGGTCCTTGGTCCAAGCTGACTCCCAGACCCTGGCTGGGGATTGTTTAACTCTGCAAATTGGCTCATGGTGAGAACAGTGCCTGGTACCAGCAACCATACAGCACAGCCAGACAGATCCCCGTGCCTGAATACATGTCCTCACACTACTTAATTTGTTAGAAATACAGTCATTAGAGCAAGTGGCCCTGGGTTCAGCTGCCCATTTTTCCCAGCTGGTTCATGCAGTCGTTGAAAAGAGGAACAATATTGATGCTGCTGAAGTCTGCTCTACATACACCACCCTGTGCAGTACAGGGCTTGTTGTGAAGAATTGGAAAGTCGGAAGAACAAGGGGTTTGCTGTCTCTGCTCACAAGAGCCCTCCTTTCTTGCTATGTTGTACACCACAATAATATCTCAAGGTGATCCATATTTTCCCCACTTTCCCTCCTTTGTTTTTATTAGCCTGACGCCGGTGTAAAGGCATTGGCCAGCAACTGAGTAAACTGAAATTTCTGGCTTAACTAGAATCCACCATAAAGGGAAATCAAGCTAAAAACAAAAAGATGACCACTGTCAGGATAATGCTTCAGAGTATCACAAGGCCTGGCTTTCGAAATAGGGGCCTGACTGCAAACACAGGGAGTACCTTTTAGTTCTGGAAGAATACCATTGGGTCTGAGGTGTCAATACATGCATACACACCACCTTTTGAAACGACTGTTTGCACTTTTTAATCCACGCAAAACATTTGAACACAGATCACTAAGCAATTACCCATGTCATTTGCTTTACCCACATCCAGAATTTTTGTCAAAATTGTTATTTATTTACTTCCCCCACATGACTTTGTATACAAAACACTTACCTACGTAGTTAATAGTCCTAGTTTTGTGATTAAGAGCTGAATAAAAATTACACTTGTTTCTAAAAGGATGTGGCTTTTTACATAAAAATGCCTGTTTGCATCAAAAAGTGCACGCGAACACAAGCTTAGTTTTAGAGCAAAGGAAAGACCATGGGAGACACTGACCGAGGCAAACCAACCCATTTGTTAGGTTTATCCAAGCTTCTTGCTGGTTACCTCAACCTTTGCAGTTCTTGGGTTGTTCATTCAGATGTGTTCACACCTTGTAAAAAGCAGACAACAATGTTCATTCCTGATTCCTCAAAAAAAGAGTTTATAAGTCATCAGGCTTTTAGAAGGATAATATAAGCTGTGACCAAAAGGATGCTGTGGATGAAACTAGTCAGGGGTGGAGACTTCTTGGCTTGGTTTCCTGAGAACTTATTAAGGGAAACCTCACCAAGCTCATCTCTTATCTACCAAAGAACCTGCTGGGGAGGAGGGAAAGAAGAGTAAAAATATCCTAAAATCATAGAAGCTTTCAGAATTCAGATAAAGTTCATGCATTTTCTGGCACTACAGCATGTAAGTGGTTTTCAAAATATCAGTACATTCATAACGCCCTTTTCCTACTGCTTTCCCTGATATCTGATATCAGTCAGCCACAGTATTGGAGGAAAAGTTAACTCCTGGAAACCTAAGGACCATAACCACCAGCATTTATAGCATCCTTGTTTAACATATAAACCTACCTTTGCTTTTAATTTTTCACTACAAAACTAACTTTGGAACTGAAGTGGCAGCACAAGCTACTGTGGGATTTCCTACCTTCCCCGCTGGTTCTGTGCTCCCTCACCACACAAGCAACCATAGAGTGTACAGAGGAAAAGACAAGGGGCCAATCAACAGAGATCCCAAATGTCTCCCAGACCAACGTCTGCAGCTGTGCAGAGACCTTGCCTGCAGCAGGGCTGAAGCCATGTCTCTGCAACAGCCCACCACACTCAACAGGGCTTCTCATCTGCCAGTGCTTCACAACTCCAGCTACCGTGGGACTCCAAGCAACACAGCATCTTCTCCAAAATTGTACGTGCTTTTGCTTTTTGGCTACAAAAAGCAATATAGCAGCAACAGGAATAAAGACGTGAACCTGAAGGTTCTGTAAGTGTTTGTAAGGGTCTGAGCTGATGCCCCTGCTGAAGTCCAGCAGGATCACTTACTAGTTGATATTTTGAAAGCATGATGATAGATTTATATATTCCCACTAATTTACTGGCAGTTGCAGAGGCTAGGAAGAAGAGATTTGTTTATGAAGTCTGATTCACTTCCTGAAGGGAAAAGACCGCGCTCTTCTTTGGAAATGGATTATCGCCTATAGATTGTGTAACCAGCCACTGCTACCTAACACGCTGTGCCAAGTACAGGGGTCTACCACCCACCGCAGTTGATACTCCTAAGCTTGCTGCTTCCCTTGCTCTCTCCTGCATGGAGAAATCCAGCAGGAGAAATCCATGCATGCAGAAATCCCCTTTCAGCTGTCAATGGCAGCTACTGCAGCCTCAAATACTCGTATTGCTCCTGACTTCAGGTGCAACACAGCCTAGAAAACATGAGGTAGTATCAGACAGGCTTTTGTTCATAGGACAGTGCTAAAAGCCTCAGCTGCTAAGGCAAGGCTCTGATAGACCCGACACACACTTTTGGAGCTTAATTATAGTTATTCTGAATGAATAGGACATAAAATAGTGCTCACTGGACAGAATAAAATGCATAATTTCACTGCAGCAAAAAGCATCAACTTTTTCATTCCAGTCATTAAATAACTTTAGTCCAGGCTTAGGGTACAATAAAGCCAAAGATGTCAATTTTGACTTGATGGATACATTATCTTCTCACCCCACTCCCTCAGCACAATTCATGTTGGGCCAGCTTTACCCCATTAGCACCTACCATACTGGTCTATTTTGATCTCTTGCTTTCAGTACAGGCAGAAGTAAACCATTACCAAAGAAGAAAAACATTACCACAGCACATTAGGAACAATCCTTCAGCTGTGAAAGCCAATGCAGGGCTCTTCAGCAAAGGTGCTTCCATCTCCCCTTGGACTTCTGGCTGGCTGAAAGCAAGTTACACTGAAGCCACTGCCTGACCAAGGACTCCTGTACCACAGGTGGTTGAAGCAATGGGACCAGCAGGACAAGAGCAGGCACAAGGGCTGTATGCCTGACGTTGGAGAGCAGCCCAGGCTTGAGATTTCCTACTGGGCTTCCAGTAATGGCAGAAGTGGAATTGGTCTTTCATCCTATGCCATGCACAAGCATGACACTGCAAAACACGAGGCCTTTGCAATGTCAATTTAAACCACTCATTGGTTGACTCTGTAGCCCATATCTGTTCTAGCGAAACACAGAGCTGCGAGGAGTGACAGAAGAAAATTCTGTCCAACAGGAAAACAGGAATGGAGTAGGGGAGTGAGAAGGTACAGCTTAATAACACTATCAAGAGGAAAACATTTTAAGTGAGGATAATTCAGCACATAAGCAAAATGGGTGCAAACTAATTACAAATAAAATCTAAGCCATCGTTTCCAGTTTTGTGGCACTGAGATTCCTGAAGGCTCCAAGATACATAAAGGGGGCAAAATATCTAATAAGGACCTGTCTCTTAAGAGAGATAAGAGGCTACTGTTTTAAATGAAATATCTTTTCCAGATCTTTGTGTAATAAACTGGTCCAGAAAAGCACATATGGGCAAATGCCTTACAGAATTTTGAGTTCAACAATATATTCAGCCAATGTATAGAAGGGAAGAAACCTCAGCATACATATTCTCAGAGAAGCATCCAAATCAGAGGAGATATCTATAAGATAAGCTTTGCTGTTCTGCTTCAGAAAAGCTAAACAGCAATAAGAAGGAAGGCAACAAAACAGACCTATTTTCAGTAGAATCCTGCTTCTTCTTATCCAGTAGGTTTATTGTGATGCAAGATTTCCTCTTTCAGTCACTGCCTATATCTTTTTTTTTTATTCCAAGTCATGGATAAACTAAATAGTATGGAATTCAGAGACTATTGATACCTATATATCTAAACCTGGAAACCATTATACCAGGGGAAATGAGTACATACCACTTATCTGAACCAACACCAAAACCCTCTCTCATCTCCCATTGTCTAGCATGCATTAGCTTCCATAAATGTAATTATGTTTTCACTTAGGCTAAAGTCAAAGCTTTAGCACCAACTCATGATTAGACCTTTCTAAAGCTTTAAAAGAAGAAAAAAAAAAGCTGTTTACTTTAAGACCCTAAAGTACTCCATAAGGCAGATGCACCACCTGCTTAAGAATACAATTAAACCCTTATTTGCTATTATAAGTGAATTTGAAGCCGACAGTAAATTTATCAAATTTTCACTCACTGCTGGAGGTGCAAAATCTCATTATCTGTCATGTTCTAAACATAGGCAAGAATCTCCTCTCCATATCCCTTCAAGGCAGGGCACTGTATTTGCTCTATCACCTGAATCCAGATAATTCTAATCCAGATAACTCAACCTGGTGGCAAAATAGGCCAATTCACATTAGGACAGACCTCTCTCTGATTTCTCTCCACAGGACTCAACTCCTAAGGAAACTGCTATTACAGACCTGTAAAGGTCAAAAGCATTGCCTTCTGGGGCTGATCGATCACTACCGTTATTTCAAAAACCTGCTAAGAACATTGATCTTTTACCTCACAGTAAGAGGCATTTGGAGAAAAAAGGACAACTTTAGATCAAACTTCTCAGTAAACTTGGCAGCAGAACAGCAGTGCTCTTCTACCCAGAACTGTGCTTTGGCATCGCCTTCAATTCGGTGCTCAAAACCTTAAGAGTTCCCTGAAAAACTTAATTTAAGTGGTGAATACACATGGTATGACAAGCAAAGACCATATGTTCAAAGTCTGGCCAAGGTTAGTTACACAATGCTATTTCCTGCAGACTAAGAGAAAAATTAAAACACCATTTTTTTTAAACCCAATCTCCACAACTGTTCTTCCTCTTTTGAGGATGAAGGCTGTATTTTGTCTGTCTAAAATTTCAGCATACTCTAAATTGCAAAATTTTTTACCTGTTGCCTGATTGCCAAATATCCATTTTGACTTATTTATGCACAGTTCCAAGCAATCAGGCACACAGACTGACATATGAAGAACCCCAAGAGATGCATATGGTTTCATGATTACGTAAATCTCTCTCCCTGGAGGGTTGCCTGGTAAACTTGCCCTCTCCCTCTTCTCTTTTCACAAAATTGTCCTTTGCCTTCTCCAAGCTTGCTCCAGCCACTCATCCAACCTGCTTGCTGGGCTACTTGCCGTTCCTGTGCAGATGTTTGTTTTATAGTTTCCCCATTTACTGCATTTCAAATTTCATCTCACAAAAAAGTATAAAGAAGGAGGTTTTATTTTGTCTTTCCCAAAATGATCCATGTAGGACAAGGCTCTGCTGAACAGGATGCATCCCACCATGTGTGGCTATTCTCGGCAGCTCACGGCCACCACTCCCATCCCCTCCCATGATGTCCCATCCCAGCCTGTCACATCCTCCAGCAGCAGGGCTGCATCCTTCACTCCCTCACACCATATGCAGAAGGGAAACAGCTGCAGCTTTTTTTTCTTCTGTCTTTGCAACAGACTGCACTAGTGTCTGGGAGGTTACAGGGCACAGAACACAGTGATGTTCATAAGATACTTGTGCAAAAGCCAGTTTGTCTCCTTAGGGCATTGCATACTGTTGACAAAGCTTTTAGACCTCCTGAGCAGAGGAGTGGTGCGTGCCTGCATTACACCCTCCCATTTTCTCATTTCCCATTTGCTCTCTTAAGACTGTTACAAGCAACATTAGACAAAACTTGTGCCACTTTTGAGCAGTTCTCTTGCATGCGTTATCACATAGCTGAGAGATGTTGCTGGAAAACCTGTGCACAGACCATGGTCAGAAGATATGCAGGAACCAGTGCAGCTGGAGAGAGGGAAAGAAAAATGAGTTCTTCTTAGTAACCAAAATCCTATAAAGTAGCTCAAACAAGCTACTGACATATTTCTACTGTGCTACAATTTCACATGCTATTTGGGATGTTCAGTCCACTAAGTGAACCTCAGTGAAAGGCCAGCCATACTGAACTTGCCTGGTAGCTTCAAAACTGTTGCAGCACCTTTAGTTTAAGGTACTGCAACCATTTAACATTGTAGCATCACTGCCTTCTCTAGCCCTCTTTAGCTTTAGGAGAAAAACCAGTAAGTTTTCTGCAACAGTACATTTTTACTGATACGCAGGCTCTGGACTGCACATACCCCATAATCAGCATTTGTTTTTCTTCCAGGGGCCACAGGGCACACACAGAGGTGGCATTGTGCAGTCTCCTCTCAGCGAGGAGCGTTGTTCAGCTGCAGAACTGGAAAGGCTGCAGGGGAAGGTCACCAAGCCTGACAGATACAAGACACACTGATGAGAGATCCAGTCTCTGTGTAAGCAGATGCCAGTGAAATGAAGACGGGGTCAGGGAAGACAAGAAGAAAAACAAGAACTGGTTAAAGTTGGAGGTGGATGCACCATCCTGAAACTTGCAGCAATACAGGAGCATTGTTCAGCAACTGGCAGAAAAAAAGAGGCTACTGTAAGGCAAGCGGAAGGTGTAGCTCTTCTTAATCCAAATAGAGCTTGTTAAGATATAATACATAAAGAATAATCTCTAAAACACAGAGGTGAGTTAAAACCACTGCATCTCTGACTCTAAAATGCTCAAATGCCTCATGTTCCACTCTATTTTGATGCCTAATTGTGCTGCTGAAATTGGGTCTGTACAAGTCGTGGTCCAAACCCATGTCACATCACATTTTTGCAGCTGTCACCTTGCAGTGAAGACATGAACTTCATACAACTGCAGGAGTTGCACCAATTTTTGCACTAACCTACATGAGGTAGCAGTTGAAGGATAGCTCCTATCATCAAGACAAGACTAAATGCTTGTGTTTTAAATCTTTAACTAAGTACTCAGGGGAGAACATAATAAGGTAAGGGGTATACAAGCTTTGGCAAACTTCAACAAGTCATTTCAGTGGTTGCCAGTGAGAGGACGAGGGGCGACAGGCACAAGTTGGAATGTAGGAGGTTCCACTCAAGAGGTTCCACCGTGAGGAAAATCTTCTTCACGGTGAGAGTGACAGAGCCCTGGAACAGGCTGCCCAGGGAGGTCATGGAGTCCCCTTTGGAGATTTTCAAGACCCGCCTGGATGCAGTC
>JAOQGH010000001.1:178344075-178379396 GCA_025769975.1 Gallinago jamesoni | reverse complement strand
ACATGCTCTAACATGCTCTGGGCAATCCTGCTTCAGCAGGGGAGTTGGACTAGATGATCTCTATGGTCCTTTCCAACTCTAAAAAAAATTCAGTGAAATTCAGTGAAACCTCCTGGTGGCACAAAGGGCCACAGGGGGTTAAAAAAAAAAAAAAAAAAAAAAGTAAATACATTGCAAGGTCTCCCACAAGTTACTAAGTATAGTTTATCATCCCCAACAAGTACTCAGAAAAACATTTTATGTGCTACTCCCAGGATTTTGGCATCTCAACAGGATACATGTTAGTCAAATCAGGAACAGTTACTTTTCAACATCTGCAACAATTTCTGAGTCCAAGAGCTTTGGACCTCCTGTCTTCTCTTAAACCTCCTGCCAGTATCCACTTCTTTGACTCAAACGGCCAGCACTAACCTCCACCCCTAGCTTTATTCCAAACACAGTCATCAAGTTGCAACACATCCATTTAGTTTAAAAACATTCAGAGCAAACAAGTTGCATCTACAGCAATAGGTCTCTTATGAACCTTTGCACATGTTTATGGAGAGTTTCTTCATTTTCTCACAACAATTTTATCGGTGACTGATGTTTTTATAAAAATTTAAAGAACCTCCAGGCAGGGACATGCCTTTTTACACCTGTGAAGAGTATCCACACCTTCTGGGCTGCTTGCTCATGCTGCAATAACCTGGGTGTGAAACCTACAGGTTGGGACCAATGAACATACACAAACAGCCAGCATCAAGATCAGTTCTCACACCACCTGCACCTCTGCTGCAAACCAAAAGCCACACACAAAGCAGAGCGGCCATCAGTGACATAACCCCTTGCTTAGGTAAGAATTACAAACCTATACTGAAACCACAGATAAGCAAAGAAATCACTCTCTACCACTCCACCACGGGAGAAAGGAAACCCAGAGAGCTTACCAAGGGTCTGCAGTTCCTCGCATCCTGTCTGGATACAGCACTGAGTGAAGAATCCCACCTTTCCATTAGAGAGATTTCACAGGCATGAACTATAATGCTGCATGCCTTGTGTTCTGGATCTGGACAAGAAAACCAGAAGGAGCAAAAGATTGTTTTTGATATACTTAAGGGTGGAAAGATCACACTCCTCCGTGCTAGAAGGCATGTCAGCAGGACATCAAAATACAATCTTCACATTTCATTTCTCCACTAGTTTAGCAAAGTTGAGATTTCATCTACATAAGATGGTAATTCATTTTTTGTACCCCCTAGAATACCTGCTACTTAGCACACCCAGGAGACAGGGCTTGGACAACAGCTTAAGTGCACATCTGCATTTAAAAACCTCTTCAGTGTACATCTGCATTTAAAAACCTCAAACTGTAAACCAAACCCAGCAATACAAGCTCTGCACAGTTTTCCCTGTGTGAGATGAAGATACTAATATGAACGTACATGACAAACCATCCAGGCTCACTGTTTATACAGCAATCCATACAAAGAAGCTGAGACATCTCAGTTCAAAAGGAACTTAAGATGATACAAAGTAGTGGAGAAGACAAAGGCCTCTGTTGCGGAAAAGGCAAAAAGGAAAAAAAAAATTCCTATGGCATAAATATTTTCCCTCTAGGTTTTGTCACCTTCTAGGAGGCTAGAATGCCTGTTTAGTTAAAATAAAAAAGGGGGGGGGGGATTTTGACAATTTTCAGTTGACTATGAAAGCTTTTACGTCCTATGAATACACCAAAGAGAACAGCTCCTGACTGCAACAGCTACATTTCCAAAGTCTGTAGCATGGAAGAGAGCACAGAACTCCCACCCAAAAGAAGGCACAGACCAGAGTTCAAAATTATCAAGAAAGTTGCTTACAACAGCACGTGTCTAAAATTTCCTCACTTACAAAAAAGGAAAAAAGCGGATTAAAAAAAAAAGATGGCTAGTGACAAAGTTCAGGTGTACCATGACGACACCTATCCCCCTCCTGCCAGTCTTTCATGGTGACACATGACCAGCCCATTGGACACCCAGCTGAATTAGCACTCACATCAGTGGCAGGCCCTTGAGAAACACAGAAGTGTGCAGCACCAAGCAGAATCAAAAGCTGGGTGAGTCAGTGCACTTCTCCCACTGTATCCACATGCTCAGGTAAGATTAATGATACTAAATCTCCTCCAGAGCAGAGTTGATATGTCTCAACTTGACATGCCAGTGACCTACTTTTCAGACATGCCCAACACCCACATCTCCCTCTGAAGCCAACAAAAGACAAGGATGCTCAGCAATTTTGAAAAGGTAGCACACACTTTTAACTCACACAGGAAGCTGATGACAACTTAGGGCCAGCTGTGCCCATTTGAGCTTCACATGTAGCACCTAATGCATTCAATGCTATGCACCACTCAAGAGTCCACATGTTTGGATACATGTGTCTGTTAATTCCACTCACTTGCTGGCAGGTGAAAAAGCATGGATGAAAGCTAATAATTTCATTCTTATAGCCTTCCTGCGTCACATTTATACATTCTTGGATAACAAATGCTGCCATTCCTTTAATTCTCACCTGCCTAGATAGGTGCATTTCTTTTCTTTAGAAGCAAAACACAAACATCTTATCCCTCCCAATACACACCAGCTGTACTGTAAGCAGATAGAGGCTCAGCCTGTTTTACCCTAGTAAGGAATCAGCCAAATTAACTAAGATTAGGACACAACACATATTGTTCAACTAACATGAGTGACTAGGATTCAGAAGAGAAAACACATAGAGCACACAGGTGATGCACACTGAAAAGAAACTCCAACCTTGCAGGTTATGTAAAGTTTAGATAATCCAGTTAAATATGTAACATACCCCCTAGCCCCCACAAGATTCCTTCTTTCCCCGTCTACACCATTTTTATAAGGAATAACCACACTGTCTGTTATTACGTAGTTTTCGTTTTATTTCTTAAAATACATGCATGTATGTGCTACAAATACAACAGTTCAGGGCTATATAATGCATGACTATGTCTGCAAGCTATAGCTGAAACCACTTCCGTGTCTCTTAAATCCAAATATAACCACTGGTGCCATAAAAATAGAGACTAGAGATGGAGCTCCTGCTTTGAAGGGTTTACTTGATATAGAGCCACATCAAGCACTACAGAAAACCTTTAAAGCAGTACATAGTTGGCATATGTTAAGACTACCAGCAATTTCAACAATGATATATATATTCAGCCATTAACCGGTAAAGCAGCAGAGAACTCCCTCTTCATCTCCGGAACACCCTTCCTCTTCAGCCTGAAGCAAGTGCTGGAGATGGCAAGTCATTCCAGCTGAAATCCTCTGCAGAAGTTTCAGAACATTTCTCTCATATGAGCAGTACATATCATAGGCTGGGAAACAAGGCCAAAACTCACTTATTTAGCTAACAAAAGACAGATAACATCTCCTGAACCTGTCCTTTACAGTTTCCAGGAATCGCTAAAAGGTCTCCACATTCCAAGGCCATTAAACAATCACATCAACGCTCACACTAGAAGGCAGGTCCAAACAGGAAAAGGTACATAAGGATCTGCACAAGCCTAACCATAAGCCACAGGTATTGAAAGTCCGTTAAACTCTGCTTCCACCCCAGGTATCCCAAAATCCTATTCCTTCCAAATGAGTTTTAGCCTTTGAATGCTTTAATTACAATAAAAATGCTAATGCAGGCAGAAAATGAAAGAAAAATCCATCAATCAACATCTTCATGCCTAAAGAAATGAAAGGCACAATCATAGCTTACAGCATCTCAAAGACACTGCAAACCAGCCCCACAAGCACGCAAATTATCTGATTAGTGCCTTTAATCAGAAAATAGCCTGAGAACCTCCAGACTTACTACAGTGTTTTAATGTCCGCAGAACTATCCTGTATCACCAGCAAAACTTCAGACATCTAGCAGCACATAGGATCATCATAGAATCATAGAATGGTTAGAGTTGGAAGGGACCTTAAAGATCATCTATTTCCAACCCCCCTGCCATGGGCAGGGACACTTCCCACATCTAGAAGCAAATTTTTTTACCTAGTTTCATCAGCAAGCAGGACCTAACTGACCTAATCCCAGGGATTTGCTCTGGGATGGGAAGGAATAGGGGTGGTTGCTCATGAACTAGCAAGTTTCTTAGTGTGAAACCCCTGGCTTCTTCTTCACCACTGGTTTCTTGAGCCTGACATCTCAGCCAAAGATCTCTGAACAAAGATCTCTGATCAATTCCTTTCTCTACATAGAAAAAATAAGTAGGTTCTGCTGTTTTAGCAAGTACGACTTGCTGAGAATAGGTTAATTCTCCAAGTTGATGTTTCTAAGGTGTGGGGACAGACAGAGATTGAGAGAGACCTATATGAGAGCAAATGAATTTCAGGAATACCTTTTTACAGATAAAAAGAAATGGCTGAGTAAGCCTAAGAAGCTACAATGAGGAAAAACACACTCAAGCTTTATTCATTTTCATAAAAAAATACATTAAAAATGTAAAGACAATAAAACCAGGAGCTTGTAGCAATGTAAAACTCTGCTTAAAGTCACTTTGACAGTGTACTTGTTTTATGTAGCTCAGTTCCTCTTGCTACAGGGCATGAGAGTTCACTTGAAGACCACAGCTTGGATGAACTTAAACATCTTAAATTTGACAACTAGCTGAAAACTAACTCACAGTGAGGGCAACGACGAGATGAAAGAAATACTGACGGTTTTCCAGAAAGCTAGCAGAGACATAAAAGCAGACACTTTGCAGCATAACAGAGATATCATCCAAGAGGAACGGTCTACCAAAAAAGACTTGAGAATCAAAATATATTCACACACCAGGCAACATTTGTCTTTCAAGCTGGGGACACAGGTTACATACACCATGCACCCGAGTTGCAAAGAAACTCTGCTTAAAATAATTACTTTTGGACTCTGCAACAAAAAAACCCTCTCATGTTAAAGGAAGACACCTTCAGAATGGAGTTTTGAAGCTCCAGCTGCAGGGCTGAATGAAGTTTGAGCTCTTTCAAAAGAGATGGAGCTGCCTCGGGCTCTCCGGCAAAACGGCCTGAAAACATTCTCCTCTTTGGCAGCTTTACAACACGGGATTTTAACTGCAAGATCTTATCACTGACACACGGTATTTTTAAACAATTAACAAGAAACGTTTGGAGAGGGGAAAAGGGAACCAAAACTACTGTTTTAGCCAATGCCACGGCAATCTTAAGGCAATGTCAAAGACCTCCACAGCCCCCTCCACCCCAGCAATGCTTGTGATGAAAGTGCTCTCAGATCCCATTTTACCCACGTTAAAGAAGTCACTCAAATCCTTCAAGTTTCAGCAGCGCCCCAGGCCACCCACTGTCCTGACCCACACGGCGGTGGAGGAGGAGATGGACACCAAGCTGCACACCCCAGCCCCAAGCTCCTTCTCCTCCAGGAGCAGCTGTCTGTGGCTGCCTAAAGCCATGTCCCCATACGAGACCACCGCGACCGGCTTGGACTCCCGTGGTGGCGTTGACAGTCACATCAGTGATGGTGGTGGTCTGTCACCACCACCACTCGCCGCCGGTGGGGGTGGATCACCACCGCAGGACCTGTCACCTCTCACCATCGCTGGCCGGTGACGGTGGTGGACCATCGGGGTCCTGCGGTGGTGGTCCGTTACCACCACCATTCCCGACGAGCGATGGTGGGAGGTGACAGGCCACCGCCACGGTCCCGCAGGACCTGCGGACGCCCGCTCCCGGTACCTGTCCTCGGAGACGCTGATGACCCCATCCTCCTTGGGCACTATCGCTGCCATGTTCACCACGTCCTGCGAGCCCTCCACTTTGTTGAGCAGGAGGGGCTTGCGAGTCAGAGCTTTGGGCTGAGGCTCCGCCGCCATGGGCGCCGCGGGGCCGGCGGACTCCGCCGCTGCGGCCGGAGGACGCTGCAGCCAGCGGGGGGTGGCGGCCCGCACTGCCGAGAAGGAGGAGGGACTTGCCGGAGCCGGGCGACGCCGTCCCTGGGAAGGAGGAACCGGCGGGCCGGTGGCGGAGGCGGCGGCGGCACCGCCCCCGAGCCGGGCCCGGCCAGGCGGGGCGGAGCGGGGCGCGGCGGTCTGAGGCGGGGCGGGGCGGGAAATGGCGGCGGCTCGCCGCCATGTCACAGTGCCGCGTTCCGGCGCGGCGCCTCTGTGAAGGCAAACCTTCGGGCAGACGGCGGTTTAAACACACATCTCCGTCAGTGGCCGCTCTCCCAGGGGTGCGGGCTGTCCGGGCCGAGCGCGGGTAGGCCTCAGGGGGCAGCCGGGTAAACGCGTCCCGCTTCTGAGTGGAGGCGCCCGGTGCGCCTCTCCTGACAAGGCTAGGCTGCCCGCTGTCCGCCCCGCTGTTGTCCCAAAGCGGGGTCGTTTGCCCGGAGTGCAGACGCCAATATACACAGAGCAGGGGTATTATTTATTGCTATCAACCCTTTTGTGAAAGAAAGGGGAGCAAAGATTAAACGCGGCGATTGCTTCCCTCTGTTTACATTACTATTTTCCTGTCTGAGTTGATCTTGGGACTGAAGGTCAGCACGTGAGGTAAAGATGGGATTCCTGCCATCAGAAAACAGCAAGCCTTCACTAAACTTTCTGTGGTACATTCTGCACCGAGCAAGGTTTACAGAATTAAAAAAATTTCTATGTGGATTTTAGTATTCGGTGTTGAAAAATGGATGAAATAGAAGACGGGGCCAGCCTGGGTAAGGGCCAGCAGAAGCCTTGGGCAGGCAGGGCCTGGCAGCAGGTTTGCAGTTTCTAGGGCTGTAGAAATTCACCATCCCAAAGGCTTATTCCCAAAGGAAACGCAACAGACTTCCAGCAGCTCGTTTTCAGCAAGATGCTACTTTTCACTCCTTTTTCCTGACAGATTCGTCAAGGTCCAAGAAGGTTGGGTAACTTACCCAAAGCTCTATGCTAAAGCCAGTGAGAAAGCACTTCCTCCTGAGGTATACACCAAACTTTCATCATCTGCCTCAAAAGGTTCTGGAGAATTACGCTCAGTGTCTGAGCTGTTGTCCAACATCGCAGAACTTGTCAGCAGATTGGAAAGCGTTATTTCAGCTGTAACTTTAAATTTACCCACACTATGCCGACAAGCAGCAGCTCTCTGTTAAAAAAATTCAGTGCTCCCGCCCATCAGCAGAAAAACTGAGGAGAATTTTTGTAAGAGTTCAAGTATAAAAAACTCAAAGATCAAATGATTCCATGATTCCATGAAATGTTTAGTTTTTCACTGTGAGTAATATACATCAGCGTCAGCAACAGAACAAATCCTGATTGACCACTTGGTGCTTATGTTGCCTATATAGTAGATACAGGCAACAGAAGAAAGATATAGTGAATTCTTTGGGGCAGAAACAAAATTTTCACAATGTTTAGAAATCTGTGTTATGCAAAACAAACAAGCATTATCTGCAGGACCACAGCAAGATGTTTAAGCTTTACTCAACTAAACTATTCGAGGTTCTCTGTGGAGGGAAAGGTCTGGTCAGCAACAGCCCATGGCTGTATAATGGCTTATAGGAAATGAATCTGCAGTCTCAAGCTATTTACCAGAGGATGTGTGATTGCACTAGATAACATGTCTTTCTCACAATTCTTAGAAGGGAACTACTACTAAAGAGGCAAAGACCAATCCTCTAACCGCTATGGATGATCCTGTGGTCCTAGGAATGCCTGTGTTGCTACTTGATGAGGCAATGTGAGGTGTTCTTTAAAGACGGACGTATACTTGGCAGTTTTAAGAATGGATGTGTATCTAAAAATGTCTTTTAAAACCGAAGTCTGGCAAGGTCTGCTGTTTTTGCATTCAACTGTGCATCGCTGACAGCTAAACAGGGGCTGAGAGTACGTAGGAGACAACAGACTGCCAGTTCTTGGGAGACACAGAATACTTTTTGCCCAACAGGCCTTTAAGGAAGCAAGTAATCAAGAAAACAAGTGTCTTGATAGGTAAAGGCATAGTTCACAGGACTGGAAGTAGGTCCTATGTATCCCCCAAATGGGCTGGATTTTCTTCGATTGCCTATTGAGACATATTACATTTCCCTATTAACCTTGTCTCTCCTACATCCTTAAACAGTTTCAGGTCCAACATATTCCTTCAAGGTTTAAGACACCGTTTGGAGGAAAACACTGAAAGGGGGACATGCATTTTGGACCAAAGCCAAATAATAATATGCCAAAATCAAACATATGCTTTATATAAAGGTTTGGAAATAAGTTATGCTTTGAAACAACAACAACAACAACAAAACCCAAGCCCACACCACAATGCAAGAGAGGCTCCAGCAACCAGTCCAGATAAAAATCTTACAGGCGTGTTTTAAAGCTTATCTGTAATGGTGACTTCCTCCACGAGACCAGGAATGGACTTGAATAATAGAAAGGTGTCCTGAGGTCTAGTACATCACTTTGCCAGGTGTCCAAATTTAAGGTCAGTGCCCTACTCTCCCTTATAAGATGAGGAAATAATGGTTTTATTGTACACAAAAGCACTTTTGCTATGACTGAGAGAAGAAAAAGTAATATATGGAAAACTGGGGAGAGGAGGAAGGGAAGCAGGGAAGAAATAGAAAGATTTCCAAGTGACATGGGAACCTGGAGCTTCCTCCTGCATTCCACCCAACAGGCTAAAAAAACATTGTTGCCATGGTGGAAAAGGCCCTGAAATTAACAACAAGACCTGAGTGTTCTCCCAGATCTATCACAGTCACACATAATTCAATCAAAAACTTTTAGAAAACAATTTTGCCCTAAGGACAAAAAGTAATGAACAAAAAGACTTCAAGTTAGAATCACTGTAGATATCAAGTTTAACAAGTACATACAGAAACAAAATTAGGGTAGTTTAGAAAAGTGTTTCCCCATATAATTGGAAAATAAAAGAGAAAACCCAACAAAAAATAAATCTTATAAATACTTCTTATCCATTTTTTTTCATTTTCTTTCATAGCTTTGAGGTCAAATTGCATGGATTAAAAATATTGCTAGCGCCAAAAGCAAGATGACTTTGTAACTGAATTTGAAGCCAAGAAAAGCAAGCTTATGTAGTTCTCTCTCCACATTCAAAAAAAATTGTAGGGTTAAGAATTATATGATGCTCCTCTGGTATGTGCCTCTTGCAGGTAATCATAAAAGGAAAGAAATTCATATGACTACTTCATTTATAGGTTCTTCTTCAGAAATTCTAAATTGGCAGAGAGTGTGGTTACTAGTATGGTATTCTTGGATTATTTGAACTTTCTTGAAATAAAGTTCCATCAGTAGCACAGAGTGAAAAACAAGCTGAAAAACGCAGCTGACTTTATATTGAATTAATATTACCTCATCTTTGTTTCTTAGTGTCATTTCTCTGCGTTTTGGCGTGACACCACGTTAAATGAAACATCCTTCCCTCTGTTAGTTTTGGCCTGTATTTTCTTGACGCGGGTTGCCTCTCCCTCCTTTGATTGGGACAGAGCAGATTTAGGATGCCTGGTCTGTGAGCAGTAATAGCGGCTGATGTCTTCATGTACAGGACGATGACAGAAGACCTCTGGGCAGAAGCAGCTCTGGTCTGAACCGATGAGTTCACACACAGTGGAGTCACTTTCTGTGCCCTCGTACCGCACCAGAGACTCTGGGGACTTTCTCCAATTCCTCAACTGCAGCCTTGTTGGAAGCTTGGGAGTTGGAGCAAATTGAATCCCCCATCTTTCCTGGCAATTTGCTTTAAAAGCTGCTCTCTGGCTCCATCTTCTGTTTTGTTGGCTGGTTGGTTTGGGCTTGATTTTTAATTTTTTTATTTTTTTTTTGGTTTATGAGGGTGAGATTCTTCTGAGTTTTACAAACTAAATTTAAAAAGTAGGTGATCATGTCTTGTGTGACAGTTGAAGAAAGCGGGAGAGAATCCCGATATGCAGGGGAGAGGGTGGCCCAGAGAGGAAGGAGCTGGGAGGTTTCCAGATCTGCTGTCTGCCCTGTCTTCGGATGCTCCTGCCTGCGAAGCTCTTACTTCTGTTACAAGAGGAGGGGAAATCCCTGGGCCAAAAATCACAGCAGTGGGCTCCGTATTGGCGCAACTGATGGTTTTTTATCAGAGTTAGTTTGATGGTTGGACTAGATGATCTTAAAGATCCCTTCCAACCTAGATGACTCTATGAATCTATGATTCTAACTGTGACTTTTCTGCAAAATTAGGATCACTACAGGATCTGGCAACATAGTGACATCTTGCATGACCTTTCAGCTGAAACTGGTGAGCACGGGAGGCACTGAGTAGGAGTAGGACAATTTAATAAACAGGTTGGCTTTGTTTCAGATACTAACAAAAACAGTCCTTTAATAAAGCGCTCAACAATAATAAGAGTAATAGTAATAATCCCAAGAACAAGTCTTTAATAAAGAAAACCTATTTTATGGCAATTAAATTTTAGGCCCAAACTATTCAATGTGTGCCCCTTTGAGCCATTAAGTAATCTGATTCCAGTTGCTCTCACTCTGCAAGAAGGGAACTAGTGTGGGAGCGAAACTGCACTTTGACTGATTCAGTGCTTAAATTTAAAACTGCTTTGTTGACAGCGAGCCAGATTTCGGCTTCTGAGGCCTCTTCCTCAATCACCCATGCAAAACCAAAGAACTTATATACACAAAAGATAACCACATAAAAAAGGTAAAATCACTTGGCGAGAAGCAGAGCTGCTTCTCAATAGCCATCAAATGTGGCAGTGTTTTATTCTCTCCCATGCTTTTCTTCTCTGCCTGTTTGTAAACTAAATGTTTTCCAGCTTTTCAGTATATGGGCTTCACAATGTCTTCAAAACTTACTGTTTCATGCAACTGCAAAAGTGCAGGCTTAAAATTCTCTCCTTCTCCTGTTCTGTCAGCCATGGTAGCCTTCATAAGACAGTTACTGAAAAATATTTTTAATTTCAGATGCTACATCATTCTTGGAAGCATGTGGGAAACAAATATAGATGAGCTCTTTATATAGAAAAGGCGAACTTCATAGAGCACCAAAATGTTCTGTGGAAAATTCGCTTGTCCATCTTGCTTAAAATATGAAACTTGCTGTACAAATGCACCATCAAATTTAGACACTACTCCTTATTTTGCTCCAGGTATCTATCACTCACACAATGAATAGTACTGCATATCACATTTCTATTAATAAACCCTACATGCTCATTATGAGAATTTTCTTCTATATTTCATTAGTTTTGTTTTATGCGGGCATTCAGAAAATGAGGACCTATCAGAAGCACGGCCTGAATCTCCTGTATGTCAAAGTTATGGAGAAAAAGATTAGCTTTAAAAAAATATGCACGGCAGTATCGCTGTGTAGCACCTTATCGAGGAGAAATACACTCATTTTTGAGCTGCCATGAAAGTACTGTTTGCTTCATAACTAACTGTGAACATGTGAGAACAAAAAAAAGTGATGCTGTGTCAGTGTGTGGGCTGCAAATGAGAACTCCTGGCTCATACATTTTGCCCCATAAGCAATTCTGGCATTGTATGCAGTCTTATTGCTGGTTCCTTTGTCCTCATTGATCCTGCTATAGTATTACTCACATTTTGGGCTCCAGACTTGCTGTAAAAAAAAAAAAAAACCTCTGTAATTTAATTCACTGTCTTTTTGGTGGAACTTTCTGACCACTAATTCTTCTAAGCTCATTATTCTTGTGTTTTTCTAGGCTTCAGGACTTCAGAATATTTTTTTCCCTAAATCTTCCTTCCTCCTGTGATACCGAAGAATTGTGGAGTATTGTCAATAAATGTTTTTTTTTATTTTATTTGGAAAATACATTAAAATCCCTTATGTAACCTGCTTGAAAAGTAAATAAATTTCTCTTACATAATGCACAAACTATATGAAAGCTTCTAAGTATTTCCTTTTATTTCACCTAAATTATACAATGAAGAACAAGTCCAGAGACTATCAAGGAACATTTTCTTTCAACAACTTTTGTCATTTAGCTATTTTTAAAAAATTGATTTTCATACCTTTACTACATATGGATCTACAGTGGATGCTGTTAGGGACAAAATGCTTTCAACGTCTGACACTTCATGAAGTTCAACAAGGCCAAGTGCAAGGTCCTGCACCTGGGTCAGGGCAATCCCCAGTATTGCTACAGGCCGGGGGGATGAACAGATCGAGAGTAACTCTGAAGAGAAGGACTTAGGGATACTGGTGGACGAAAAACTGGACATGAACCGGCAATGTGTGCTTGCAGCCCAGAAAGCCAACCGCATCCTAAGCTGCATCAAAATAAGCACGTGGTGGGAGGTGATTCTGCCCTTCTACTCGGCTGTGGTGAGACCCCACCTGGAGTACTGTGTCCAGCTCTGGAGCCCTCTGCACAGGGAAAACGTGGACCTGTTGGAGCAGGCCCAGAGGAGGGCCATGAAAAAGATCAGAGGGCTGGAGCACCTCTCCTATGAGGACAGGCTGAGAGAGTTTGGATTGTTCAGCCTGGAGAAAAGAAGGCTCCTGGGAGACCATACCATGGCCTTTGAGTACTTAAAGGGAGCGTATGAGAAAGATGGAGGGAGACTTTTTATCAAGGCCTGTAGTGATAGGACAAGGATCAATGGTTTTAAACTAAAAGAGGGTAGGTTTAGATTGGACATAAGAAGAATTATTATTTTTTTTTTTATGAGGAGGGTGGTGAGACACTGGAACAGGTTGCCCAGAGAAGCTGCAGATGCCACATCCTTGAAGGTGTTCAAGGCCAGGCTAGATGGGGCTTTGAGCAACCTGCTCTAGTGGGAGGTGTCCCTGCCCATGGCCGGGGGGTTGGACTAGATGGTCTTTAAAGGTCACTTCCAACCCAAATCATTTTGTGACTCTAGATTCTGAGCACAAAAAGAGAAAATCAAACAAGAAAACTACTATTAAACACTCATTTTTTGCTTGCTAATATTGAAAGTAGGAATGAAGGAACATTTTGGCAGGGGGGGTTGGAACTCAATGATCTTTAAGGTCCCTTCCGACTCTAACCATTCTACGATTTTACCAAAAAAAAAGAAAAAAGTCTGATACAACTTACAGCCAAAAGATCCTAACAGTGCTACTGCTAACAAAGCTCTGGCATAATTTTAGTATGCATTTTTCCATAGGAAGGTTTTGGAGCTGGGCTGTTTTCTTGAAGTCAAGCCATTTTATAGATTACCCCTTATTGCAATTACATGGAAAGCTTTGTATTGTACAAAAGAAGCATCTGAGCCTTTAAAAAAATAGGTAGACCCTCACTAAAGCTGCCAATTTTTGTTGACACAAACCTGTGATTAAAGATTGCTTTAGAAACTTGTGGTTCCTGAAGCAGGGTGGCTGAATTCATCCTTTCTGTGGAAAACAATTCCTGAGAAGCAGCTTGAGAGCAAAATTGCAGAAGTTTCAGTGTATACAGGGACTTATGACTCAGTTCCATAGGGCTGTTCGAGGAGTTACAAAAAATCCCAGATTGTCTAATCAAACTTTTTCATGTCTTATTCTGTGCAAATGTTATGAGTCACCTTCACTGTAGCAGGTAAGTCAGTATTTCTGGCCATCACCACAGGAAAGGGCTCCTCAGCCTGCGAGCATGTATGTATGTCCCAGTGACGCCCCATTTAGATGGGCACTATTCACAGATGGTGCTGTGGAGCATTTGGTTGCCCTATTACCTCACGGCCATTCCTGATAAGCATCATTTTTATTCTAGATAGATCACAGCCAGAATGTCTGATTTGCTTTGAACATCTTGCACAATAGTAGGCCCATATGTCTGCAGTCAGAATCTACAGAGTGCCCTTTGATTTTGAAGAGAGAACCATATCTGACTCAGGTTTAGCTCCTTTGGGGAGACGTTCTTTGGGACAAGAGTGCGTGTGGAAGCACTGGCCCGTTTCAGGGCAGCCACCAAATGAGAAAATTCATGAAAGTGGGAGAAATACCCTAATTGTAAAACAGTGCATGCTCTAGAGACAAGAGGCCACACACATTTGGAGGAGAAAACCAATTATTCACTCATGTCCTCACCTGTAACTTGGTGACCTCCTTGTGTAAAAATATTATCTGACAAGATAGTTGAAGTACCTCTGTTAAGACTGAGGAACTGGTGAACGTACATCATGTACCTCTGAAAGTAGATGAGGAAACTCTAAATTGGAAAACAAAGAAAACCCCTGAGTCAGACCATCTGGAACTGACTGGGAAAAAAAGAAAAAGAAAAAAAGAAAAAAAAAGGGTCTGACATTCCCAGTAGCTTTGATTAGCCCCTTATATTCAGGCTAAGTGGCCCCAGAATAGCCTCTGTATTGTATGCTTAATATAAGCACAGGACAATTTTTGCAGAGAGGCTCTAAAGCAGGTATCAGTCTCAAAAAGAAAGGTGCTCAAAAGGCTCTATATGAGGCCAAGTGATGCTCTTGAAGTCATAAGAACTTGTCTGGGATGTTAGATCAGTTCCCAGTAATAGGAGTGAACTAGGACAACATTTTTCACTGAACCATGACAAGAAACAGGGTTCTAATATGTCCTGGTCCCCCCGTTTGGCCACCATCACTATTCCACTGTAGGAAGAAGATACCTAGCAAACTTCTTGGCATTTAGGAGCTATGTGGTGGGAATTCCAGGTGGCTGCCGGGAGCCTGACTGCTACAGGAGCACTTGTGTGCAGGCAGTCCAGTTTCTCTCCTTCCCAGTAGCACACATCCTCTCAAGCACTTCACGGTGCAGATTTATATTCTAGGGAATTCAGCATCTGGCTTGCAGAATCCCCTCATAGGGGTGTCTGACCAGACCCATAATGATCAGCATTCAGTTCCTCTACTCCTCCTGCAAGAGGAGTGCTAGATGTCAGGGACTCTCTTACCTTCTCTTTGATACAATCCTGCCTCTTACATTTCCTCTCCCAAGTGCTGATAACTGAAAGGAGAGAAAAAAAAGAAGAGAAACTGGGAGAACTTTCTTATGCAGGGAAAGGCTCAATCCTCACCTGAATGGGGAGGAGGAAAGAGGGAATGGTTGTGCAGCTGCAGCATGATTTTATACTGTGAACACATCACTGGCTGGGGGTAATGATCTGGCTCCAGTGCCTCCAAATTCTCTTGTAAGACCACATTTGCCATATGTGTAAAAGCGACAGTTGAAGAGGCTTTCCTACCATGGACCTTTCTAGGCATCTAATCCTTCCCCAGCTTGAAGGCTAGCAGTGTCAGTTCTGACTTGTATTTACGGAACTAATTTTTCTTTCAAATTCTATTTTGATTAATTTCAGGGGGTTTTATTCATGTCCTGTGTTTTTGGCCAGAAAAATATGGAACTATGCGCATTTATGTATGCAGACATTCACAAACATAAAGACTGAAAAGAGAGTGAGGGAGAAACACCACTTCTGACTAGCTGTAACTATTCTGAAGGGAAAATTTATATACATTTTATGCTTTTGTATTTTAACAAGAGGTGACACGCTGCCCTACTGCTGACTTGTAGCAGAAGAGATTAAAAATTCTTGGACCATCAGTAGCAAGAAATCACAGGGCTGTACTCACAGAGGTCATTAACTGTTCAGGCATCTGTTGGGTAACAAATTCTGCTAAACATAGATCATGAAACGGTTCTTGAATTATGCAGAGGATAATTTCACAATCCAGAAAGCAGAGAATTCAAGCAGAGAAAAAGCCGTGTAAGAACCTTCTTATTGCCAGTTGGGGAGGAATTTACTACAATGTCAGAATTACAGAAAAGTTTGGTGCTAGAGGCAGTGGTCTGCTGGATTGCTACCAGTGTGAGAAGGGATTTAGACGATGGTCACAATTACAGTAACATACTCCCCAAAGTAACTGACATTATAGCAAAATTGGCCATATTAATTAGAGGGACACTGTGACAAAAGTGTCCAGCTAACTAGACAGAAGTAAAAACTCCAAACCTCTCAGTGCAAACTACTGTAAAACATGTTAACACACAAGTAATAGAATTCAGTATAAAAAAGGGAATTAGGAAACAACGAACAGATGCAGCAATGGAAAAATTGGTGCTGTGGTGGAAATAGACTGGAGCATTCCAAACAGTGTGTAAATTAAAGCATAACAAACCCTAATTCCCCTTGAAAAAGGAACACTGTCCCATTCCCCATAAATTAACTGAAGTAGCTGGTTGTGGGCTCAAAACTGAGTCCAATTATGCTGCACTGGACTATAATTGGGTTAAAGGGCTGTCACTTACCTCTGAAATGAGAGCTCAAATGATATCTGTCAGCCTTTGGAATCAGGAATTACTCTGGAATCCGGAGTTACTTATTAGCTGCTGCCGAAGTCAAGCACAGAGCACAACCAATCATTGACAACACCGAGAGTGAAAACACTTGTCAGGGCAAATGAGTAGTTTTGGCTTTTTTCCCCTTGGCCAGCTGAGGAAAGCCGTACTGAATATCTAAGTAGAAATGTCAAGAAAAACATATTGTTAACTTTTTCTGAAGGAAAAGGCAAGATGAAGAGGACTTGAAATAGAAGATGTGAAGAAAAATAAGAATTGATCAAAGAAAATAAAATAATAAAAAAAACCTGCAATGCCTTGAAAGTAAATGGAATTAATCTAATAGTTAAAAGCCTGATTTTTTTTCTCCGTTACAGTGAAAGTTTCATCTTCCTTCAAGACCCCAGTTACAGAAATCACTGTCAGCTGTGTATTCACAATTCAGACAAACCAGCCAACATTAATGCACGCAACAGTGTCAAGGCCCTAGGAAAACAGAAATAACAGAAAATAGAAACACCTCAAAGGAGGGAAGGAGAGGAGAGTATCAGAGAAAATATTACATTCCTTATACAACCAGTGTAGACAACATGCTCTGCCAAACCCGGAGAAGTGTACGCTTAGTGTCAGCCTGAATTATAGGATGGGCTTTCTTGGACTTTTTAATTTGGACTCATATTTGGAAAATAACCATAAACCGTATATTCCCTTAAAAATGGCTTACCAACAGGAAAATATTAGAACTGATCCCAAAATGCTAGAGGCTTTCCGATTGCAACATCATGAAATTGAAAGCCATCTCCAACAACAAAAGAACTCATTGCTGACCAAAACAGTACTGTTTGGTGAAGACTGTTGTTATGAAAAAAGGTTTCACTTGTAATTCAAGGTTCGTTAAAAGCTGGTCTCAGGTCAGCTCTAAAATTTTCTTAATGAGAAACTCAATGTAATCTCAACTCAGAAGAATTATCCTTCTGTGCTTTTCAAAGTCATGTTTTAAGTGTCCTTTCTCCCTGTTTGAAATATTTCTAAACCAGAAAAAACCTATTTTTCTGCAAGTTGGTACAAGACACATTTGCCCGTGGTAGCATCCATTCAAGTTCTCTGTAACAAAAAGGCATTATATCAGGCCTTCAATGTGTGTGTAAAAGTAGAAAAAAACCCTCTCGCTTCATTTTAACTGTATCTTTTGTATAACATGGTCAATAAACAACCTCAAACACCTTGCCAAAGGTGCTTGAAGTTGGGGAATACAGATGAACAGATTTCTTCCCTGGAGGAAAGAGGCTTTATCAGGTTTGTTTTACTCTAGACGACCTATGTCTGTGCATTATAGGTGGCTTTTTTAGAGATTTCCAATTAGCTGCTAGCTGAGATTTGGTAAGTTTTCATTACCTCTAAGTGGCAAAAGACAGACCAACTGGTCTATATTCAGTTTGACACCAGTCATGTCAGCTGCTTTGCAGAGAGCAACCAAGTGCATCTTTCTTTTAGAGATTTCTTTCTTTTAGAGAATTTTGATTTTGGGCAAAAGATGGCAATGCATAATAATCACGTTTAGACAAAAACTTCTACAGCATGGCAATATTTTAAAGAAAGAGCTCCCAGCTCTCAAATACCATAAGCAGGTGTGATACCTCAGTGGGAAGCAATTTAGGGATGAATGAATAATTCTGTCCTCTTGTTTACCAAGACTATAACCATTACACTGGCCATTAAAAAAGAAAAGAAAGAAAAATACACCCCACTGTTTTGCCTCTCTTGAGAAGTGCTTGTAGGATATCTTTTAGCTGTAACTGCTTTATCCTCCAAGCTGACTGTAGCTGGAATTGGTGTCCCTTAGCTGCTCGATTAGTTAGATAAATTCTGCATGCCTGTGTCTGGGATCCATGGTAATGGAGTTACGTTGCTATGCTTTGAGATGTGCTGGAGGGTCCAGGGCTTTGGGAAGGATATGATTTCTGTGGCTACTGAAACTTGGTAGCATAGGCAAGAACGAATGCACGGAGGAATGAACAAAAGAAATGGCTGGAAGAGTGAGGGGGGATGGCTCAGGCCAGGGGGTACAGGCAGGGCACTGCCACCCCTGGAAAGCTCCCCTGGGAGGGATGCAACAGCCATTGGAAAGATTGTTTAAAAGTGGTTTAAAAAGCAGGGAGGAGTATCCTAGTTCTGTTCCTGCCATGGGGAGGAGAGCCTACATGGCAACATTTGTGTGTTACAGGTATTAATGCCAAGGACTGCATTAACCCCTTCCCGGGACTATGAGAAGAGAAAGCTACAGAAAACCAGGGTGGACTGCTACAAGTGATCTCTCTCAAACTGTTCCACAGATGTAACTCTTATCTCTGGCCATCCTGACAAGAGAGGATTATTATTTTTTTCCCTGGCATAATAAGCAAAGGTCACCTCAGACCTGTTGTCTTGGTGAATGCAGAGGACTCCTGCCTTCATGGGCCGGGGGGCTGGAGGGATGCTGAGAAGTCTCTAACAGTATTTCCCTGGGTGCTCTGATGTTATCAGGAATCAAGTGAAAGACTGCTGCTGCTTGCTGCTACCAGCATCTCAAGGATGGAAAATAAGTTCAAGAAAAAAAGAAAGTAAAAAAGAAAGAAAGAAAAATCCCACAACCAACCACAGGTAAAACACCTTAGCTTTTGTATGCTAGAGGGTGTTTTCTGTGCTCTTTGGGTCTTGACAGGCCAGCTGAGATACCCAAGAGATGGAATAAATTTAAAGGCCTGGAGCTGAGACAAGTTTTTGGTTCTGACCAGAATCCTACCTTAAGTGAAGAAAAGCAATGTAGCATGTCAAGAACAATATATAAGAACTGTAAATCTGTTTGAATTCTCATATGTATTACCTTATTACAGCTGTAATTTTTAAATGTTTATTTTAAGCAGCTTTCTCCATGTTAGATTGAATATTCCCCCTAGGTACCAAATAGGAGAGGTCCTGCTCCGTTAAACACTGTTAAATGCATATGGAGATAACTCATTGTCTGGAAGACCTTTCAATCTAAGGCCAGTGATACTAAAGGAAAAGCATGTATCAAATATACAGTTTAATTTGATTTTAATGACAAAAGCCTCCTTATCTTCTATTCAGGTGCCTTGCAACCTCTCCATCATTAATTGACTCACTTCCGCTGTCACAGCACAGATGGTCCTCAAAGAGATTATTTTTTCCGCTGAAAATAATCTTACTGTGCACTTCTATCATAAATTTCCTTGGAAGAACCCAAGTACTTCACAAATATTCATGAACTTAGTCTCCCAGTACCCACATTCACTCTGCACAGTTAGATTTCTTTGCAATTCCCCATGAACTATTCTTCCCCTGGATGGTACACTGCTGTTCACGGCGGTTCCAACTCCCAAGGCAGGAAACAGCAAGGGATTTGGATGACTGAAGGGGTGGTGGGGAATACAAAAATCCCTAGGAAGCTTCAAAGGCTATCCTCTGGGCTGCCCCGATGGACAGACAATGAAAAGGAGGCTGTCTTTGAAGATGGGCCAAGAGAAGCCAGAACGCAGCTTCTTTTAGAGGTCATCGTTCTGCAAAGGGATGTAGTTTCACTGTGTTCTGGTGCTGGGGAAGCCAAAGTACAGATTTCTAAAAGGTGCTAGACAGTTTCAAAGGCAGGCAGCTGCCTCTGCAAATTTTAGAAAAATAGGCACCCTCAGTCCAAGTCCTAAAATATACATAAAAAAAGCTGAGATCCAGTTATCTCAATGCCACTTCTCTGAAAATGTTTTGGGGTTGGATCCTACCTGATCCCAGGCTTTGCAGTAATTACTCAGTCTAGGATGAGCTTTATATGCTTATCTAAGCTACCTGAATTTATAAGGCTAAATCAGTTTGGTTACAATTTCAGGAAGAGGAAAAAAAAGTAGGGTCATACCCCACTGATTGAAACTAGTAAAACTAACCCAAAACCCCAAGTCCCTGATTTTGCAAAACAAGTGGAAAATTAAATCTTATTTATTAAAAAAAATAAATATAATCAAGTAAGTTCAATGCACAGAATATGACTAAAGGAAGACTAAAAGGAATAGGACAAAACTATTAAAAGATAATGCTTGGCATGCTGTGTAAAGATATATATTATAATGATAAGCAGTAACATAAAATTAGGCAATGAAAAATATAAGACTTCTAAACAGGAAAAAAAAAAAAGTTTAAGGGTTACAAGCTACAAGGCTATAGAATGATATTCTAAAGGAAGGTCTGGAAAATTAATCTATCATTAAAACCTGGGCGTACCAAGTTCTTGAAATATGCTTTGTGAAACAAATCTGTATTGAGAAGAAGAAAGCCAATTAAAAAAAAAAAAAAGAAAAAGGTTATACTGTCAATTTCAGTTCTCAGACCTGTCTGAAAGACTTTAGCATAACATCTTCTATTCAAGCCTGCAGTTTAGGATAAAGTAAGGCTAACGTTATGTGATAATACAACAAAAAATTCACAAGTATCAACTGTGAGAAGTTGTTTTAAGGAAAAAACACAATGACAACAAATGATACCAAAGTAATTTTTCAATTTTTTTCAGTTATATTTTCATACTCAAATACAAGTTTTGATTTATTGGTTTCGCATTCAATTTAAAGTGAAATTTGCACTTTTAATACTGTCTTGTTTGTCCCCAAATGGACAACGCCCAATCTGAAGATCAGAAAACAAGTATTCTGAGAGATGCATATACATTCATGCTTCCCCATGGATCCATGACAAATAACATGTATGAAGGTAGCTGGAATCTATCATCAGAACAGCAGGAGTATTCCTCCAGACAGAACCGTGCTACAATCACTCATCTAGACTTAGACGAAAAGGTAGAACTGCCTCATCTAGACTATGCATGGGGTATTAACTTTGCCCACCATGTAAAAAAGCTGAAACCAAAGAAAGATGCATCTGTTTTCAATGACAGTCTCAAGCTCTCTCCCTGCTCAGCTGCATCAGCTCTACTAGTAATGATCATAAGCACTAATATCACTGGGTTTTGCTCCCTCGCAGCACATCTCTTGTACAGATTTGTAAATGTGGCTCTGATGGCAGGACTACCCATTATGACTCTGACATCAAGAGGCTGATACACACTTCAGGCTTGGGTTGATTATCTACCTTTGAAAGAATCTTTCTCAATATTAATCAAATTGGCCCGCTCCCAGCAGAAAAGCACTAATGCCTACCACAGACAACACACACCCAGCCTTGATTCTGCCCTATAGGGGATCTAATATGGATCTAATGTAAGATGCACAGTAGAGGAAAGAACTGAATGTTCCAAATGGCTTCAAAGGTAACAGCAAAAAGCACGTACGTACAGAAAAGTAAAGTAGCTTTGCTTGCATAAATCCCATTGGAACTGCATATAAGTTTTGTCTGTGGGATTCTTCTATCACTGATAATCACCAAGGCTGAGGGTAGAGCAGGGCCAGCTCCTTCAGTCCCACCTTGTTGGTAAGAAAATTAGCGTGCCTACAGCTTACAATTTTCAAAGCTGTTTCAGAATTCATGCTGGTTTATGACTGATTCTGCCACTAAGAGTTAACATGGCTTTTCCTCCCCCTCTCTCTTCACTTACTGGCAACAAAACTTAAAAATTCCAAATGACCCTCCAGAATTTATACAAAATCTCCATGGCCCAGGCTGCCTTTCACCATGACATTTCCCTGGTAAGGCAAGGACTCTAAAATGCCTTTTTTCCAGCACTTTGGAGAAGGAGCCATTCCAAAAATTTCCCAATTTTAGGACATTCTCCAAGAATAAACAAACACAATGTTTGACATGTAAAAGTGATGCTGTTTTTATTAGGACAGTCAATGAAACAACAGCAACAGGCATGGGAGAGAAGATTGCATGTCTGAAGAATGTGCCTATCTCAGAGATTTAAAAGGAAGCCAATTAGAGTCCAACATCATACACTCACTCAACATCTCTCCCAAATGAAGTTACTAATCCCAAGACATGATTTGTTAAAGCAGCACTGCATCCTTTACTTAACAACTGGAATCCCACTGCCGTAGGGAGTCAATTACTACTTTAGCAGCAGCCACTCTTGCTGACCTCAGGAGCTGCAGAAGATACTTTCTGTGGGGAGCTGAGTGAAAGAAGGGTGTCCCAAAACACCTCTGTAGAGAGAAAATGGCTGTGAACCAAGTCTCTCCAACAGTCCAAATGTGTGACAGGGGCTAGCATGCAACTGGATTCCAGGACAAGCCAGCAATGTGGCCTCTGCGGCACCTGCTGGTTTGCTTCCTCTGACAGCAGGGATTCAGATTAACCAGCAGAACCTGGACCAGAACAGCCTTGCTGTTGGTCATAAGACACAGCACCACTGCTGGAGCTCTAACACTGGACTGCTGGGAAGATACAAGCAGCTCAAGAGCTGCTGAGGGCACACAAGCTTGGCCACTCTAGCAGGATCCGTGCAGAGAAATACTGCATGTTATGGAAGATGTTACTTCCAAAGAAACCTAGTTGCCTTATTTTGCACCAGCTCCAAAGATTCCTTCACAGCAGGGTCCCTGAGACTGGAGATTCCTTAATGGCCTTGAATGGTGAACTGGGCTGAAAGGAACATCTCTGACTTCACCCCAGTGCCTGAGAACGGGTGGCACAGGTCACAGATGCAGCCTCGACAGAAAAGCCAAAATACGCTGCTCGCAGGCATAAGAATGCATACCAACCTGTAATGGAAATATGATTCTATCCCTCTTCTCTTCCTAGAAACTAAATGCTAATCTTTCATTGGTCTTAAGGGAAAAAAAAAAAAAAAAAAAAGCCCAAATCAGCTCTTGCCTAACAAGTCAGAAATCTTGCCTGGAAAAGCAAGATGAATCAAACCAATTTTATCATGAAAGAAGGAAGGAGCACAGTGGCTTCATACCTTCTAAAGCAGTGGATGTGGGAGCACATCAGCTGGATCAGGCCAAAAAAATATCAGATACGAAGCAGAGCAATCTCCTGAACAGATTATACTAAGAAATGGGTCCGGCTCCAAGGCTATGAGAGCAGAAATAGCAGAGACTGAATTGCTGGGGGAAAATAGCCCAAACAACCAACAACTGAGAACAGAGATCTTCGTCATTAATTGGTTGGAAACATTCCAGTTATATGATTTACGGAAAGCAAATTTGGAGTGCCTTAGCATAGATCAAAGAAACATTAGTGTTAATCTCTGTCTGTATGTAGGGGAAAAGGTCACAGCTGGGGCTAGCCTGGTTTTTGTGTTTGTTCCCCCCCTCCCCCCAAGCATGACCAGACCACATCTCTGGGAATTCACCACCACCAAAACGGTACCGAACCGACCACCGCCTTCCACGCCCTAAACCCCGTGGATATAACCCACAACGCGAGGGCTGCCCCCCAGGAGCTCAAGATCCCTTTACTAGCGACCCCCCTGCTCCCCCAGCCGGCAGCAGAGCCGGTGGGCTTCGGTCTGACCCCCCGGCCTAAGGGGGAGCCTTGTACAGCTCGCTCCCCTCCCTCTCCCCTCAGGATTCCCTTTCTTCGCGGGGGGGGGACACACAAGACCCACCGGGGCAGGCGGTGGCTGCCTACGGCCCGGCCCCGCGGCGGCCCGGGGACCTTCCCGCAGCCTCAAGGAGAGCCGCGACGCCCGCCCCTTCCCTTCCTCCCTGCCTGCCTGCCTCCCTCCCTCCCGTGACTCACCCGCCCGCTCCCGCCGGGGACAAACCGCCGGCGCCCAAGTCACCGCCCCAGCTCCCCCAGGGGCCTCCCCCCCACGAGCAGGCCGCCTCCCGCCCGCCGCCGCGCCCCAACAACAGGCGGGTCATACAGGCCGCTACCTCCTCGAGGGAGGCGACAGGCCCAAGCCCTCGCAACAAGCCCAGCCAGGGCGGCAGCAGGTCTTAGTCTCCCTCTCTCCCCCCCCCCGGCCGCGCCGCAGCCCTCCCCCTCGGACCCTCTCCGGGGCTTCTGCCCCGGGAGCGCCCACCAGAAGATCGGCGACCTCCCCCGCCCCAGCCCCAGCCCCAGCCCCTGCCCCGGCCCCTGCCCCTGTCCGTTTCCGCCCCCCCCCCCGCGCCTGCGCGGCGCTGCCACCGCTCCCTCAGCAGCTCCGACCGCCCCCTCCTCCAGCGATTTGAATATGCTAATGAGGCGGTTACCAGCTGCCCTATGGCGGGGCCAGGAAGGGGTCACGTGCGGCGGGGACGTGTCCTTGGGAGGCGGGGCCCGACCTGCCCAGCCTGCCTTAAAAGCGGGCGGCGAGCGAGGAAGCGCCTCAGTCAGAGCGAGAAAAGTGCCGGGGTGGTGGGGTTGCGGCTGCTCCGCCCGAAAACTTCTGAGTAACATCAACAGGGGGAGGGGAGGGCGGGCGGCGGTGGAGGAGGAGGAGGAGGAAGGTGGTGGAAGTGGTGGTGGTGGGGGGGAAGGTTAGCAGCAGCGCAGCCCTATCCGCCTCTCCCTCATAAACCAGCCTGTGTCGGGCTGAGCAGGCCCCTCACACAAAGGAGGGCAGGGCAGGCAGGGCTGCCCCCCCCACACACCTTCCTCCCCCCTCCGCCTCGGCAGAGGGGCAGCGGGGAGGCGCCCTTCCCTGTGCAGAGCACTCACAGCCACTTACTCCTCTCCTGTCCCCCGTCTTCTTCTCTTCTTCCTACCCTTCATCCCACCCCGCCCCGCCGCTCTCCCCTCAGCCCCTCGCCCGCTGTCCATGTAGCCGCCCGGCCGCCGGCCCCTCCGCACTATGCCCATCTTACTCTTCCTGATAGACACGTCCGCCTCCATGAACCAGCGCACCCATCTGGGCACCACCTATCTGGACATAGCCAAAGGCGCTGTAGAGACTTTCATGAAGGTACCGGCTCTGCCTTTGCGAGAGGAGGCGAGAGAGAGCGAGAGTGGCTGCGCGGGGAGGGGAGGGGGAGGCAGGGCGCGGGGGGCAGCCTGGGCCGGGGGCGCGGGGCGAGGGCGGGCGGGAGGGGAGTGCGTGTGTGTGCGGGCAGCGAGGGGAGGGCCGCGCCGGGCTATGCCCAGCCGAGCACGGGGTGGGGATGGGGGGGCTCCGGCCTCTTGGCTCACCCCTCTGCTTTGTCGTCCCCTCCACCCTCCCCCCCCCTCCGCGCCGCAGCTCCGAGCCCGGGACCCGGCCAGCAGGGGAGACAGGTACATGCTGGTCACTTTCGAGGAGCCACCCTACGCGATCAAGGTAACCCCCGCTCGCCGCCCGTTCCTGTACCTCCCCCCAGCTCCCTCCCCCCTTCCGCGGCCTCCTTCCGGCCCCTCCGCGCCGCTGCTGGCGGCTGCCCCCCCGCCCGCCTCGCCCGGGCTGCCGGCGGTCCGGGGGAGCTCGGCACACGGGGGCTCCGGCGGCGGCAGCCCTGACATCAACATGGCCGACATCTTTTTTTTTTTTTTTCCCCTCTCTGTCTCTTTTTTTTTTTTTTCTTCCTCCCCCCCTCCCGTGTCCCCCCCCACCCCCCCCCCTCCCGTGTGGTGTGTGTATGTGTGAGCAGCAATGAACTGTGGGGGATATTTATTCAAGTTGGGAGAAGTGACAGCAACTCCCAAGGAGAGTTCAGCTTGGAAAGGGAGGGGGGCGAGCAGGGGGAAGGACCGACTTCAGGCCGGAGAGTCCGGGCTCGGAAGGGGACGGGACTTCCCTCAGCCCCGCCGGGGCGGGGGAGGGCGGGGGGAGGCGGACCCTGGGGGTGGGGGGGCGGAGGGAAGGAGGCGGAGGGTCCACATGACACAGGACGGTGAACCTGTTGGAGGTCGGTTCACAGCGGAGTCGACTTCCACCTGGAAAGGGCAGGGGGAGAGCAGTGTAAAGACCAGTAAGGTTTGTGCATCGGTGACTGCACAGAAATTTTGCCTGTGGAACAAATCAGAAATCTTCATTTGACAGATGGGCAGGTCTAAGGTTTAAGAGAAGTATATCTTTTCTAGCTCTGTGGAACAACACTAAATATTAGTAACTTCTGAGGTGTTTTGTTAGTGTTTGTAGTGAGCAGCGTGCTGCATGGAAGGCACTTGGTAGCCTAACAGGAAAGCAAAGCTCATATCTGGGTAATAAGTCTTCTCACATTTCTCTTTTCAGGCTGGCTGGAAGGAAAACCATGCAACGTTTATGAATGAACTGAAAAACCTTCAAGCTGAAGGACTTACGACTCTTGGCCAGTCCCTAAGAACAGCTTTTGATTTATTAAACTTAAATAGATTAGTAACTGGCATAGACAACTATGGGCAGGTAGGTTGACCGTGGTAGGTTAAGAGGTGGAAAAAATCATAAAACACAAACTTCCCAGAGATAACGGTTAGGTAATTGTCCAAAGTGGCATCTTCATGAAATACTTAATATGAGGGCTTCTTCAACAGTAAGCAGAGCTCAGATGGAAATGCAGTTGACTGGCTATAGTTTGGTACCCAACTTTTCTTTCTTTTCTTTTCTTTTTTTTTTAACTTCAGTTATTCCTCAGTTTTTGAACTGTGATATAGCCTCCAAGTTGACCTTCTCAGTTAAACTTTGAGGTTTTTTTGTATCAAGTCTGTGTTTCAGAAACCTTAGCTGGTGGGCCTGATGGGGTCATGAGGACTTTGCTTTCTTTATACAGTGCTCTATAATCAATTAGGTACAGTTTGGGAGATGAGCTGTTTTTCTAACAACACTGCATGTCCAAAAGAACCGAACAGAGCACAACTTTTCAAAACCCTGTTCTTTCCAATGAGTTTCCAGTTCTTTCCAATTAATTTACTACAGCTTTTCTCTGCTGTGAGGACAGGACATCCGTATACCTGTATTTTTATATATCTGCCTGTTGTATCGGATCCTTGATAAGCTGTGCTAAATTTCTATATTGCTGCTATCACTTTAAAACAGGAATTCTTTTTGGGGTGGGCCAGCCTTCTCTTGCTCAGTAGCATGAGTTGCTGAAAGACAGAAACTCGAGGTTAAACACGAGCTTTAGGAAGCATACCCAGTTCTTTCTGGCACTGGATCAAATCCTGGATTTGTTTTACATAAAGGATGATACTAGTATTGGGCAAAGTGTATCATGTATTTTTCATGTGGGACATACTAACTTGATTCTCCTCTTTTTAATTTGTTGTTAATGTGTAATACTCCCTCTACTATCTAAGGATTAGTTACGGCTCTTGGTATTTACCATGGGAACGTGGTTGTGAAAATAAGTCCCCTTTCCCCCCCTCCCCTTTACAGTCTAAGCAGAGTCTATGTGGTAACATGCCATGTTTATTTGGGAAGGAAATTTCTCTCTCTCATATTGCATTGTGTGGCTTTGCCAGTAGGTGATCGAGTGAGCCTAAACATTTTTAAAATGCCAGTTTAGTGATGAAACTTAAAAAAAAAGTGCTAGTTCCACACACATGGTTATTTTTTTGTCTATTACCATCTGCTGTCCTTTTATACATCTGTGTGCTAATCCTTCCCATTTTCTGATGTTTTTGTTTAGTTACATGAGCTATATGAAGCTTTTTTGAACACTTAGTACTGTAGGCACACACATGAAATACTTGCTCTTTCCCGTTGCTACTGATTATTATAACACTCTAAACCCCTAATGTGTCAAGCACATTAAACCCATGTCACATAATTTGCTGTAAGTGAACCAGCAGTGCTCAGCTACTCAATCAAATGGGCAGTTGAGTCCTCATGACTGTTTTCACTCACTGGTAGTGTTCATTACTGCAAATAGCTGCTCTTTTGTCTGTGGAGCATTGACTTTTTCTTTGTCTGATCTGTTTTGGTGACAAGTCTCTATCTGGGCTTGAATCCACCCTTGCTTATGCATGTTTTTTCCTCTGTTCCACATGTGGAGCTGGCTGTTGAAGAGGTGTTCACATGTGCAGTCAGGTGACTAACTAGAAATTCTAACTGTTTAGTGTCTGCAAAAATAGATGAATATATTGCAAGTGCTGGGTCATCTGCTGCTGAAGTCACAGGTTCCCTTTTTGGCTACACTAATCAAAGTAGAGTATTTTCATAAATGAGATCAAATTTTCAAGCACTTAACTGGTCCTTCGGTGCTTGCAGGATGAGATCCAGGGCAGTTAACTTTCCTGGACTTCACATTGGCCTTTGAGCCATGTCATGTCATCCTGTCAACTTCTTATTGCTCATGTCTAGTACCTAAAATTTGCTGAAGATAAATGGGTGTTTAAACATACATGTTATGAGAAACTCACAAATTCAGGATAATAAAAGTGACTAGAAGCTCAGTTGCATTTGAAATAATTTTCACTCAACATAAAGTGCTGATTCACTTTTTTAAAAGCAATTACAAATATTAAGACTGTAAAATAGGAGTCATTTACTTAACTAGCATATAGCAGACATGTTTGAAGAGTGATTATCTTAGAGTGGAAGGAGAAGATAACTTTGCAAAAATACACCATTATATGATCTTAGGTGTGGTGTTCTGTGAAGTAATAAATTTAAACTTTTATTAAGCTTTGCTCTGGAAGATTTCTCTCATTTTAACACCTTTTGACTTAACATGCTTGTTTTTTTGGTGTATTGATGAGTTTCTAAGATCTGTGCTAAGGTCCACTGATTCCACCTGTGTGAATTATAAAACAGTTTTTTATTGTACCTGCAAATGACAAGACATGATACAAGCTTGATAGGGTCCTCTGATTGTGTCATCCAATGCCATGATGTCTTATCCCCCTGGTGAATATGAACTGTTTGTTTAAATGGCAGTGTGACTCACTATACTTGGTTTCTTTCAAAGTAGACCAGAGTTCTCCATCAGCTGACTTCCTGAACAAGAGTGATGGCTGAACGGTCATTCTGAAATTGAGGAAAATCTCCTGCTTCGTGTTTTTTTGCAACATTAATGATTGGATTTTTAATATGAGTATTTATGATACTACTTTTTCAGTAAATAAGAACTGACTCAGTTGATTATGAAGATTGAGTTACCAAGTGTATGGCTGTATTAGCTAATCCCAGTATCTCACATTTAAATCTTAAAGGGACCCTGTCAACACCTTTAGATTATCAAGAACCTGGAAGATTTTTTCATAAGCTGTTTCTGAGATTAATGCTGTCGTATGGCTATATACACCCTTTGTCTTCCCTAGGGTTGTTAGATGCACATTTTTGTGAAGCTTTTTGTCAACAACAAGAGATTTTGGAAAGCATACATATTTTAAGGTGATTATTCTTTTAATTTTTACTGCACTTTCAGATTGATAAATTCTATATTAACTATTATTGGACTCAAAAATACGTATAGGTTTTTTTCCCCGTAGTGTGCTTTGTGCTGATTATGATAGCAGAAGAATGAATCTTCAAATAGGCTGTCAGCTTTTAATGTTCACTAAAAATTGTGGTCCTCTTCACTTTCTGCATTTTTGTGGGAAGTCTTGAAAAAAAATACAGAATTTGGATGTCTTCAGGAAGAAAGCAGTTTAGACACATTAAGTTCAGTAAGCGCTCACTGACATATCACACAAAACATTGTACTTCATTAGCCCAGTTTGCATTTAGCTAATTGACTTCTCTTTTTCGTATTTACCCCGGTTCAGCTTCTCCATTGTTTCAGTCTGAAATACCAGACCTTTTACTAGCAGATTTTCTACCCTCATGGAATACATTCCTAAATCTTATAGCTGTGGCTTGTTCAGCTGTACGTTTGAAGTCACAATTTAACTGAATGGTTTTGAGTGAGGTAAACATGCAATTTGTTATAGTTGATGAAAGGGTTAGATACTAATAGATGTGTTTCTCTTTCTGTGAAAACAGAAAACATAATGTAGCTGTTTTTATAATACAGCAAAAATGTAAACAAATGTTTGAATTGAACCATCTATGTACTTGAATTATTTGCAGTTCGTAGTTAAGTTTCTAAGACCAAGCTCTGAATCTAAGGCAGGTAAAATATGTCCCAGTGGTGTTTTGCTACTCACATGCAAAGGACCAACATAGTGCTACCAAAACTCGAATCCGATGGATGTTTGAAATTGCTAAAGCTCTGATTCTCTGATAGCCTGTGTGTTTCACCTTGCCTATTTTTATTTGCCTAACAAAGGTCTCTTACTGTTTTTTCAGCAGTATTACATGGAATGAGGTTTGAGAGGATAAAATGTACTTCAGTGGATTTCAAAGTGATTGAGTTGATGTTTCAAGGTATTCCAAATTTTTTCAGGGTGAAACTTCCTTTTAATATTGTTGCTAGAAATGGCGCTTTTCAATAACATAAGCTTTTTATGACCTTTTTATCTCACTAGAGTATCTTGCACATACTCTTCAGAATCATAATTATTATTGATATGGTAAAACTGGCTTAGAGATGAGTTTTTGACTTTTAAACAAATTTGGTGTAACAAAAGCACCTACTAGCTTAGGTGTTTTGAAACAGAAAAGCCAACTATAGTGCTTCTGTAATCCAAGTGGATTTGGGATAGGTATTTTTCATTCACAGTAATGAATAAGGTACCCTCTGGATTTAGACTTGTACAAGAAACACTGTTATGATGACTTCCCAGGCTGTGTGCAGTCTTGGTGAAAGCTTTTTTTTCCTGCAGTACATCTCATGTATGTACAAAAGCGTAAGTAAGAAATTTTGAAACGAACTAAAATCCAAATGGAATTCAACAGATTAAGAAGACACCTATTTCTGACCTGAAAGTTGGAAGGTGTCCTGCATATAATGGCATTGTTTTTAAACACCACTTCTCTCCCCCCCCCGCGGGGGTTTTATTCATACCATGTATGACCATCAAACAATCTAATCTTAGGTTAACTACTACTTCATAGTTCTCTCTGAATATATTGTAGCTACAGTGACAACATTGCTGATAATTTCACACAGTAAAACTTAGTGTTGGTCTGTAGAGAACAGTATTTTGCCATAATGGCTTAAATACTATAGTTTTCCAAATACATGTAAATAGCATCCTTAGGAGATCAAGTCTAGTTGTGCTTATAGGCACATGGGAGGTTTATTTTTAAGTCCCATATTGTAGACTGACACATATTTTGTCTAAAGATGTGCTGAGCTTAAAAAAAAAAACAATAATCACAAATATGAAATACTGTTCCCTAACATTGCATACATTATGCTTTTGCAGTGAAACATTCTGTTTTCTTTAAATTGTTGAGCAGTTTATTTTCCAGTTGTTTCTTGAGGGTGGTTACTGGATTTCCTTGCTTTCAAAAGTCAGAATTCTTAGGGTATGACTTTTGTCTTGTCATTCTGGGGCTATAAACACTGCACTGGAATGGCCTGTGTTGCTTGTGGAACCAAAGTTTGGGTTAGCATTTCCTGTTTTGTCATGCTGGCAGTGGTGGCACAGACAATTTGCGTTTCATGTTGGTAGAGGGTAGAGCTTTACACTTCTAGAGCAGCTCTCCTATTTTTTCCTGCCTCCCAAAACCAAATGGGGCAATTTCAGACAGTAGAAAATAACATAGGAAGCTTAAGCATGGTAATGGCAGAAATACATATAAGAAGTGATTTGTCATAGACTCCTGCTTTCTGTGGAATAGAGGTGGTTTTAACATAAACCTACACCCCTGTTATGGCAAAGGTCTATATGAAGTGCTGGTGAAAGTCAGTTTTTCTCACCTCCTACGTGATGAAATTAAGCATATTGCTTCAAACTTCTACCTTTTAGGCTGTAACCTTTAAACATGCTGTCTTGTCCACCCTTGAAATGTTTGTAATTTTTAGTTTTGTTTTATAGTATCCTGTAATGAGAACTGTGGCAGGCATTGTTGCAAGGTTGCTTTCATGTTGCAAGGTGGAACTGCTTGCCTTTCGGCCTTCCCAGAGCAACAAAGTTCACTGAATGTCTAAATAATAATAATCATATCAGACTCAAGTGTTCTTAAAATCACTTGTCTAGTTGTAATCCAGTATATTTTTAAAGAATAATTTAAAAGTTAAAACAAGCTTACTTTGTTTTTTTCCCATGGAAATGATCTCATCAGTTTGTTTCACTAGCAGAAAGAAGTGAGATGCTTCCTTGTGTTCTGAATATCAAATATGCTTTGACCGCTTTGAATCTTTAGGTGCTCGGTTTTTCAATAAATTTGATTTGGAAGGGACAGTGCTATAACATGTTCATTGTGGCTTTGATTTTGAAGGGTTGGGTGAGCGCGTTTGTGCTGCCAAAGCTTAAGCAGATGATAGAAATGTCTGTCTCTGGCTGATATTCTTGGATTCACTGAAAAGTAATCAGAGAAAGTCTTGAGGACTGTTAGGAGTACCAAAATTTTATCTCTTGGCTTGACTTTCTATCTGCCTCAGAGGTTCATTTGCCTCAGGTTGTTACAGACTCCTTGGATTTACTAGATTTCTTATTTTGGGTGCTTAAAGGCATGTGCCCCACAGTGGAAGTATTCTTGTCTTTTTGAAATATATTTGCATGTTATCATCCAATTGTCAGGGAGGCAAGGCAAATACATATAGATAAAGCTGGGAGTTTGGTTATCTTGTTTATCTTTTGAAGCCCAAGTATTATTTTTTTTGTCAATGTCATTATGTTTATTCTCTTGAAGCTTGTTTTCACTTTTCCTACTGAATAGTTGCATTCAGTCTTGGATTTTTGTTGTAGGCAGTCCATATCTCTGAAGTTTGAAGGGAAGGACTGTTATTTGCGTATGTGTCTGAGTTTTAATTCAACTGAGCCTCAGTTGAAACTGATCATGTTGCTTCAGAGTCTTGCTGTTGCTTTTTTCTTGTAGCACAGTCTGTACCTTTAACAACACAGTGAGTTTTCTATTTCCTAGAATATTCCCTTATCTGCATGTCCCACTTAAAGAACATAATAATGTTTCCACTTCATGTTGTGATTTTAGTATCATATTGTCTGTCCCTTGTTTCAAGTTGTTTTCACTTGTTCTTTATGCAAAACGTTGGAATTTCATAGAATTTGTGAGTGTTAGTATCTGGCTAATACATAACTCTTATCAAATGTCCACTTTGTATTGTGTGATTATCATGCTAATTTTAATTTTCCAAAGTGTAGCCCAGTCTCATTTAAAGAAAAATTAATGTTGCAGATAGGAGAAAATGCTTAGATGTGGTTTTAGGATAAATTTTTCATATGTATTAAAAGATCCTAAATTTTTTAAATTTTTTTTTTTTAAATGGACTAGCCTGCGCGCCGTAAGAGATTTCTGATGATCCTGTAGTATATTTCTGTGATGTCTACAAAGGATATCACATGTTCATGAAGTATTTTCCATGTACCAGAATATTTTTACTATTACAATTCTGAATATTGACAGCAAACAGGGTTTCAGGTTCTCTATCACTGCCTGTAAATTTTATTTTAAAAAATGCTGGAAGGGATATATTTAATCATTCTAGTACTGTAAAGTTGTCCCCTTAGAGACTGGATTTTTCAAAAATGTATTGTATATGCAATTTCAGTCTTAGATTAATAAGAAATCAAGTATCTGTTACCTAAGCACCTGTTGCTTCTAGAGACAGTGTCTTTGCCTCAGTTAATTGATTTGTCCTAGCTTTACATAAATCTACAGTCTACTATAGGTTTAAGCCTACATTTTTTCTAGTAGGTAAACTAGGTTAGTGCCTACAGCTGAATTAAAATAGGTAAGAAGTTGCTGGCTGCCAAGATATGATATGAACCTTAGTCAGGAACTTTGTATGACTATGCTTGGGCCATTGAATGTATAAGACTTCTGGTTGTATCAGAGGACAAGAGGATTTGTCAAAATCTGATCCTAGTCTAGTTGTTCTAATAGGGGTGGTAAACATGGGTCTTGCAGCAGTGCAATGGGAGATAACTAGAATAGCAGGTAAATGTGCTGATTGTGTCTAACATAGTTCCACATCTTTAACATCTGAGGTCTTTTAGAAGACTGGTCTAGCAGGAGCTGTGGTGCAGATGAGGTCTCTAGTTATGGGGTTTTGACAGTAATTCAAGGACTTGCATATTGAAACTAAGGCTGAATGTTGTCTTGTTGACTTGGCCAGGAAACTTCTACCCAATTAATGACATCTGATGTCTGCTCAGTGTAGTCACTCCCATTTCCTTTAATTTATAGGTGTTTTATTTTCTATCTACATGTAACTGCTACTGCTTTTGGAGAGCAGGGTATTAATCTGATGCCATCTAATAGTAATGTTTGAGGATAAATTACCTGAATGCACCACACATTTTGTCAATGTCTCCTTGAGCCAAAAAGCTACATTGAGCAAATCACGAATATTTGTCATTGGAATCAGTTTAGTGCACTAATGTTCTTTTTTGATGCTCAGCATACATTATGGTGTTTCATGTTCTCATAATTGTGCCAAACATGCTCCAAGTTGTGAGTGTGATTTCATGTTGTAAAATAAATCGGTGATTGATCCAGATCCTTAATAAGCAGGACTGGTGACCTGTAGTTTGGAGTCTGTTTTAGAACAGCTGAGTTGTTCCTGCTGTAGCGGTGATAAAACTGCAGGAGGGAGTTGTGGGGAGTCTTAGGGCAGTTATTCAGAAGAATTGTCATATGTTTGTGAATCAGTAAGCTGCTTTCAGTCAGGTGGTTAGTACTCTGGGTTGATAACCCCCCAAAAGGTGGGGAGAATTTTGTAGAGGACTCTTTGTTTTTCTCTTGGGTGATGTGTTTGGGGCTTTTTTTGGTGTTCCTTTATTTTTTTTTTTGGTGTGGTTGTTTTGTGTTTTGTGGTGGGGTTTTTTTGGTGTGCTTTCCCTGCTGGGTGTGCTGGCAACTATGAGATTCATTACCCTTCTCCAGTATATGGAGAACAGAGGCCTGGCTTATCACTGTGAATTGCATTGAGCCAGGACCAGCTATGTAAAGTCATTGCTGTGAAGCAGAAAGGCTGCAGTAATTAGGGACTTGATCCAGGATTTGACAAGGTCGGTTATTTTTGGAATAAAACATTCAGGAATATTTTTAGGAAATAGGACCAAAATCATCTTTAAACCCAGATTCTTTGGGACTGACTTTAAAGTTATGTTTGGTATGGATGGTTATTTTAGCTTTTTTTCTTTGAAGTTTATAAAAGCTCAAATATAGCCATTTTTTTCAGCAGCTTGCCTTTACTATATTCAGTCAAACAACTTCAGAAACCACCAGAATTTGTTAGTTGATTCACCTAATTTCATATGATTTCA
>JAOQGH010000001.1:178306402-178343975 GCA_025769975.1 Gallinago jamesoni | reverse complement strand
CTTTACTATATTCAGTCAAACAACTTCAGAAACCACCAGAATTTGTTAGTTGATTCACCTAATTTCATATGATTTCAATAGTGATTCATTTACTAATCTGTAATAAGGTGGATATTTTTTTTAAGTAACAGTTTCCATTGCCTTAAAAATAAGGTACAAGTTTTCACCACTGTTTATTTGCTGCTTATATATTTCAATTTATTTTAATGTATGGAAATTTAAGCTCTTCCCTTTTTGGGATTGTCATGTATCTGTCATATCGGTGCTTAGGTGTTTCAAATGTCAGTGACTTTTTGTTCTTTTTCATTTGAATGCTGTTCTTCACAGTTTAATTACTTGCTGGAATTCACTGTATTTGAAGTCCATTCTATGTTTGCTTTTTTTTGTTTGTTTGTTTTTGAGAATGTCACATAATAGTGGAAGATTCAAGGGCTGAGTTGTTTTTGAAGCTTACCAAGGACCTCATCTAAATTGGAGCAGTTAGAAGTTAATCAAGACGTTACCACTTATATAATATGTTATTTAGAACTCAATTAAATTTGTTCTTAGATGAAAGAAACAGGACAAACCTCTATACTAAACTAGCATTTTTGAAACTCTGTGACTTAGTAATGTTGGGAAATCTATGATTTAGGCACATGAAGACAACTTAACATCTTGAGATTTTAACTTTGATGTCTTAGTAAATCCTATCATGTATTCATCATTACATTATTGCTGAGTATGAACATAGTCTAAAAGTGCTCCCTTGACATGCATCCCTTCTGTTGTCACATGTGCACTATTCAATATGGAGATTTTGTATACCAGAATGATAATTTCTTGCATTAGATCTCCTTTTGAGGCTCTTCGGGTTGTTTTTTTGGTTTTCTTGCAGTTAGTTTTGGTTTTGTTCTTGGCACAAACTTTTTGAGTAGAATTTCAAAATGACTGAAGTTGCGCAATTAAATAGTCTTTAAGCAGTACATTCAGTGCCAGACTTGCAAACTCAGAATGTGTAAAGATATGAGCATGTATAAAAATGATACGAAGGACAGAGAATTCTTTTGTTGCATGTTTCAAGATGGGTATGCAATGAAATCATTGCCTATAGAACATAAACTTGCAAGCTCAGGCAAAGCAAGCAGCTGATATGCTTAAATATATTTCTGTCATTTTTATTTTTATTTTTTTTTGGACAAAGGGTTTGTTGTCTCTTGTGCAATTCATCTAGCTCTTATTTCTCTGTAGTATTTTTAATTTTAGAAGTGATATCTGACTGGATCTTTGGGGTTATTTTTTTGCTGTAGGGCTTTCTGCCTGGGCCAGACATGTATAAGATCACATATATTTGGAGCTCCAATTGTTAATTGAAGCCATAAATGGTTATTTGTTTAGAAGATTATTTTATTTTTTTAAAAAAATGTTTAGGAGCAAGATACTGAGGAGAAAATTACTTTTTTCATCCCATTTATGTTCCTAAGTGCCTTAAATTTGCTTTTCTTAAACAGAACTTACATAGCTTGTGTTATAGAGATACTAGTTCTTACAAGAATGCTCCCTTCATTCTCATATTCTGTAACTGGTGTGTTGAGGAGTTTAATTTCTGGCACGGCGTTAGGAAAAGTCGGCTGTTGCACTTGTGTTCTGCTTCAAAGACATTTTGCCAGCTGGTTTGTTTTTTTGTTGTTTAAAGCTACAACTTGTTTGTTCCACTCACCTGAAATTCAGAAAACTTCAGTTGTACCACCCAATCAACCGCATAAATGCATGTCCAAAATTAATTTTACCTACTGCTAATCTGTAGTGCCAGTAAGGGATGAAGCAAAACCCATGTAACTGCCTTATAATCCTCCATAGACATTCCAAATAAGAAACTGTAATTAGTGCATGTCTTGGGCATTGTAGTAACTCTTTACATATTTGCAATTTGGTTAACTAAGCAATTGTCTAGGACATGAAAAATTACTTTATTTATAATGACCTTGCTTTAGCCTATAGGGAAGGACAGCTGTACATGTTAGGTTAGGTTATGGAACAACCTAATAGGTAATTAATAATAATAATTAATAATAATAATTTTTACTAATAATTAATAATAGGTAATTAATAATAATAATAGGTTAGGTTGTGTTAGGTTTTGGAATCTCCTCACCTCATGGAGGAAAGGTCTTTTTTGGTAGCCATCCTTACTGCAAAGTCATTGCCATTGGTACCCTGACTTTCAGAGAGTGAATAAGCACAGGAGAAATCTTGACTGCTTGAGCAGCGTTTTCCATTTCCTTGGGGGAAAAGCTGGTGAGTTAATGGAAGAATGAGTTCAAACCTTGGTAGATCATAGTTTCTTAAAACTCTGTTTTTAAGGTCTTCTCCAAAAGATGAAATAATTTGTGATGGAATACTGTTTTTTAGCTTCAAAAGAAAAGGGAATGTGTGTGTGTAATACAGTTGAATGTTTATAGCTGAGCCCTCCAAAAGGTAGGCAATTGGCAGCAAAAAAGGGAGAAGTGGAATGTGCTGTCCCTTGTGTCATGGGAAACCATGAACTAACTGTTGGATTAAATCATGAGGTTAGGGTTCAGGGACTGATTACTTCTTATTTGTACTTGCACAATAATTTAGGATTTTCTAGGTTCTAGGAAAGAAGTATATACTTGCTTCTGTGTATTTTAAGATAGTATTAAAACAGAGCACGCCTCATGTTTATCTCCTTGTTTGTTACTCGGTCACCTCATGCAAGGAGATAGATTTTATTAACTTGTGCCCCCTCTGCTGGCTAGTTTTCCAATTACAAAGTGAAAACACAAGTTTACATAGGTGAGGTGTGCTATTTCGGCCAAACATCAATTTATACAAGTCCCTTTTATTAGGGTAAAACTACAACAAAACCCATGTGAGTCTTGATTTGTGAGAGTCAGTGATGGTGTTGAGAGTTAGTGTTTTCATAGTACATAGTTGTTGTCATGGGCTCAGTTAGGACTCCTTCAGTATTTGTCAAACCAGTTTTCTTTCGCTTGTCCCTCAGCTGAAGAGATTTGGTGTTTTTAGCTATCCTGTGTGTGTATATTGTTTCATATACAGAGGAACTAGATCTATGGAGGGCTACACTTCGAGCTTCTAAAACCTGCTGCTATCATCTGCATTTCTGATCGGAGTCATGTTCCCCTTAAGGTGTAGAGCACTCTTCTTTTAGGTGTACTAAGGGGCTCTCTCAAATTACCTTTAACAGCTGATTAATTTACCTGTGTTTTTCCTGAAACCTGTCTTTTCTGCCTACTATGAAGGGGGGATAGAGCATAAGTCCTCCTGTCTTTGATACTGCAGGGAGAGCTAAAAGGTTTTAAGTATTATGATGGAGAATATGTGTCCGTACTGCGGATGTTTGTGGACTAGTGTTAGTAGTGAAAATCCTCCTGCTGTCCTGCAGCCCTTTCATAGAAACACTGGGCATTTTTTCTTTGTGGTAGTGTAATTCCTAGAATAGTGTTTCATTAGATTGTTTTGTAAGATTCCAGTCTGTGAACAATCTGGTGTCTGTCTTTGCCATTAATCATGCATTAAGGGAGATTTCTGGTTTATATTAACATTTCTTTTGTGACTTGAAAACTTCATAACAGACTTCAAGACACATCCTGTGTAAAACTCAAACTGGTTAGTGTGGCTTTCACTGAACTTTCTTCTGAGGCTTCTGAAAGTGATCTTGAAATACATGCATGCTACAAGTACCTGATCATCCAATAGTAAGACAGAACTTCTAGCACTGCAAAACTACATTATCTATTTAATAATCAACATCATCAAGGGAATATATCAAAATCTTACAGACAGCAAAACAGAGATGAGTTAGCAACTTTCTTTGTGCATGCAGCCTGGCTTGTCAGAGATCTTAATACCATACAGAATTCCAGTATGTTCTTCAGCTCTTACTCATTCAGGCTGAAATCACAGAAGTCTCTAAGACCCAAGTGTTTCCCATTCATGGGATTCTAAAACAGCCATAACAAATAAATACAGTTTCCAAGCTGTTTTTATCATGCAGGTTTGGTCACTTGGATGACACCATGATACAGTTCAGAGGTGCTGTGTTTTTCAGTCTGGACACAGAATCATGGAGCTCTTATGGCATATCCTGTGAGAAGTCACATTGATCAAAGCAAGTGTTCTGATAGAGTCTGACTGCCCTTGCTCTTTGCTCCCCTCTCCCTTCTCCCTCTCTCCCCCCTGGGTATTCTTGCTTGCATTCTGCCGGGTCACACAGTTTAATAGTGTGTTTGTGCTAAATATTAATTAAATGATATGCAGCATAACTTCATCTGGGAAAGTTTCCATTTAAAGACGTTTTGCTTCTTATCAAGTAGTAGGAAAGAATTTACTAATCTACTGAAGTAGAAAGCACATTCATTCCTGAGTACTATAGTGTGTACATATATGTGCATGATTACTGTGCATGTCTACATACATTTGAAAAAATCTTAAAATAGTTTTTGGGAAGAGTTATATTGCCAATTATGAATTCACTGAAGTACTACTATGATGCCAGTGTATTCAGCTGTGTGGGTGACTTGGGAAACAATTGTGTGAATGCATAAAATGCAATTGATTCTATAGGTCTTCAAAACTACAAAACTACATTGCTTGGCGCTGCGGGGATAATAGAAAATGGTCAAAATTGCTGAAAATGCAAGCGAAACAAGAAAGAAGTTGCACAGTTCTTATGTAGCATAGAGCAGCTGTTAAATACCTCTGTCTACTTGACTGATAGTGTTCTGCCTTGAGCAATGAAGGGGAAAGTATCTAATAAATGTTAAATTAATATTTTAGACATTTTATGATTTTGCTAAAGCATAACTGAACTGAAGTTCCTAAGATACGAAAAGCAAGTGAAAACTATGATTGATTTGGACAATCTGTTTTAGTTTGTTAAAATTCAAGTTCAGTGTTTCAGTATTTTTTTTAGCTGTTATCAGTTTAAAATAGTAGCTTTAAAGCTAATAATTTTGCCATCATTTTGACTTCACATTTCATTTTAAACTATTGTTTTTGAACAATAGTTGCTCACAGATTCTCATGAGCATTTATGAGTATCTTGACCTTTTAAATTCTAAAAAAGCCCTGCTTGAATCGAAAAAACTGATAGTGCACTTTTATATTTCCCGGTCAGATGACTAAATTTACTGGCAATCAGGGATGATACTTTTGAAAATATAAAGGCTCTGCTGAGGCAATAGAATGTATGATCAGTGTACAATACAACTTCTGTTAAATTTTTTGATTTAGTGAAATGAAAGTATACCTTTTAGGTATTTGATTGTGATCTGAAAATGTGTTTTTCCAAGTGATTAGTGGTGTGCTCTCTTAAAAATATGTGCTTTATTTCAGTTTACATTTATTTTTCAACTTCTAGCCTTTCTTGGGCATGAAGCTTTTGTACTACTAAATACTTCTTTTTGTAGTAGTTGCTTGTTGAACATGTCATTTTTAGTCTCTGACTTGGCCTTTTTTGGGTCATGTTTCTACATTTCTTCAACTTCAACAATACTTCAACTATTTCTTAAGTTTTTCAACACTTCTGACTCTGAAATGTCGTATTTAAATGTGTGCATTGAGATAACAGTTGTCTTAAATAAGTTTTCTCTTACTGCATGTATCATAGTGTATACTTGCACATCTAAAGGCCACAATAGGTCTTGAATTGCTTTACCTGTGCACTCTGAAGAAAGAGGAAGAAAAAATAATATTCCATTAATGTATTAATTGGTCATGCTGAAACTCATTGCTAAGCTTACTTGCCTATGGAAGCGAATTCTTCTTTTTGAGAGTCTTAACCAGACAGTAACGTGTCTTGATCATTGGGTACACTTCTGGCTGGATTTGAGGGTCTCTCTCAGAACATCACGCAGGCTGGGGTGGGCTGGCGGTGCCTTTTACTGCCCACCCCGTGTGAGCGGCGAGGAGCTCAGTGGTGCTCACAGCTCTCTCTTTTGTATTTGAGCACAGAACTACTTCAGCTGGGGACTGAATAAATGGCAACCGATGTAGCTGAGTTGCTTTGTGATTTGGAACAAATAGTTGTGAAGCTGTCAAATTGTTCAAAAGAATGTGTGTTGTGTAACAGATAAGTTAGTTTTAAGGCTTTGAATCTCTTGTTTGTTCCTTTTTAGCCTAGCAAGCTTGCAAGATTGATGCTGATTTTTAAAATAACTTTCTTTCAAAAAGAGGTGTGTATGGTTTTTTGTCTCCTTGGTGCATATCTGTCCTTGAAAATGCAGATTGCAGGTGAATGAAAAAACCCTCTTGTACCATGTTGGACAGGATGATCAGCCATTAAAACCTTATGTGCTTCTTCCTTAGTGCTTTTTTTCACCACTGCTGGGAACTTTCGGAGGGAAAAGCACATTATTGAAAAGAATTTGCAGTCAGATTACTCTAGCAGCTATTTAGACTGAAAAGGATACCAAATGAGGCAATTTGCCTACAATGACATAATTAGCTGAAGTCCCTGTGAGAGCTAGTTGCCACTGAATTTTCAGCTGGAAAAATGAGTAATATTATTTAGTTTTTCCAAAATACGTGTTTATAAGCAAATGTCTTTAAAAATAGGGGTTTAAAATAAAAGTTGAAAGCAACTTTTTCATTTACTGTAGCCTGAGTAGTGAAATAGGACTCAAACTGCAACAGCTTAAATATAGCCGTTGAGTTGCCAGCCTCCAAAATGTTTATCCACTATCAGGGGTTATAATCTGTCTGGAAACAGATAACACAGAAGAACAGAAGTATATTTGCTCCTATGCTTGTTAGAACAGGCCTAGGTAATGCTGGTTTAAATGATGAGTGATGCCCTTTTGTTTCCCAATGTATTGGTACCGAGGCCGAGTTGATCTTTACCCTACTAACTTTAAGAACTCAGGGTTTCACACTTTCTATCTTTGACTTTCCTGTTTGGAAACATAAGATGATACTAAAAGTAGCTGCTGGATTATTTTTGGTTTTGAAATGAACAAAACCTCATCATGATTAGTTAGTTGTCAGAGTAAGTTGTAAACAGGGTTATTATTTGCACCTCGGTATGCTGAGCTGATTTCCAGTGCATTTCAGCATACCTGTAAGCTGCCAAAGAGCTGGTAATGTGTGCTCAGTCACTCACTGTTTCACTACATAACTAAAATAACTACATTAATTGACTTGTGCTGATTTAATTTCATATGCATCCACAATGGTGCTGCTATGTATTTTGAAGAATATGAAGATATTTCTAAGGTGTGTAAATTCACAGTGTTTTATTTTGATAGTGTATTTCTAACGGAAGAGTAATAGAAAATAATTTGATTAGATTGAAATGAAGTTCTAAAATGGTAATTGACAAAACTGCTGCTTTTTTATTCTAAAAAATTGTAAGTCTTCTGAAATTTCATTTTGCCAAATTTAGTGAAACATCTCTGAGTTTTTTGAGAACTTATTTATATAAGAGGGCTGGATTTTTTTTTAGGAATACCTGACAATACTGGTTTTGTATGCCTTCATGTAGCTAAGGTGAGGGGTAGGGTGGAGCTTAGAATTTCTTTTTTTTCTTTCCTTATAATTTCCTAATAATTCTGAGCCCAAAGGCTTAAATTTTAGATGGGTAAAATTGGTAAAGGTTGTAGTTGAAGTACAAGTGCTTAAGACAATAAAGATATTTGGATAATAGGGGTTGTGAGAGACTAAATTTTTAATACTTATATTTCAAATTGGACCAGAATATTGACCAAAAAGTATTGCTTATGACATTCTAAATCTAAAATTTTGTTGCTTTTATCAATTGACAATTTTTATAATAGTTTATTAGCAATAGGATTAGAGTATTTTTATGTTCAGTATTCATGAAAATAATATCCTTTTCCTCTAGTGAGAAGCTCTGCTTTCAATATTATTTCAGTGCAATGTAATTAGCTTCCAGCTGAGATTTTGCAGTTGTGGTGAACTACTAGTTGGCAGAATAGCGTGCCATAGCTGTTCTTCAGAATTAAATAAGGCTAAATATTCTTAGGAAATTATTTTAATTAAAATTGAGTGTATTTTGAGAGTCCTTAAATTCTTTTGAGTAATTGTTTAAATTGGATTAAGTTTGCTTTCATGGGAAGGATTGATCTTCACTGTTTAATTTTATTTTTGCATGTTTTTTGTCTGTAGCAATGGTATGCTGTTTTAAAAGAAAATTTTAGGATTTTACTAAGGTTTGAGAAAATATCGAGCAAATAACTTTTTAATTTTTCTGTTGACATATAGTAAATTGATCACTGGAAATGTGGTGTTACCAGACGTATTTCAAATTGTTAGGAAATATTTCTGTTTGAAGCACATAATTAGTAGATGATTTTTTTTTTATATTAAATGGGTTCTAAAAATGGATTTAAAAGGTCTTTTTCTTAACATCTATTAGTTCCCTCTCCATATTTTTAAGAGTAATTTATAAGCATTCGTAACATAGTTTGTCTTTGTAAGCAGGACTAGGCTGTGGGTCTAGTTGTATTTTTCTTTATTGTTTTGTGAAGAATTAAAATGAGGCCTTAAGCTTGCCAATAGAAGGAGAGTAGGACCCATTAAACAAAAGCTTGTGGCAACTTTTATCCAGTCCATCTTTAACCCTAGCTAGAGTGGAACGCTGCCTGGGCTCGGAGTTCACATGTGCACAGATTACTTTGGGATCCTCTTTTTCAGGAGGGACAGAAGGCTCCTAGCATTCTGAGAGTAGAAAAAAGAAGTCCCAATAGCAAACCAAGTTTATTTTGTTACGGCTAAACTAGTTGAATGTCTTGGTGGGATCACAGAATGTCTTACCTTGTATATGTTTCTGTCTTAAATGATTCATATAGAAAGTTTATCTGTTTTTTCAAGTATTTGTTTCTTAAGTCTTGCGTGCGTGGTTAAACCACCTTAGTCAAAATGTAACTGGTACTATTCATGTCAGATTTTCCCTTAATACATAGAATATTAGTTCTTAACCCAGGGATCATGATCACAAGGTACTATGCAGATGCTTTAGTTGGTCACAGTAATTAAATCATGCATAAAGTCAACTCTGGAATACGGGGAGTTGGAAGTATCTCTGGTTTGAAGAGACAGTTGCTCCTCTAAACAGCTGCTAGTTTTGTCAAAATACTGCAGTACACATTTTTCTTGAAGTCCTGTTTTAACCATTTTTGCCATGGTTTTATATGCATTTACTGAATACAGATATATTAAGTGTCCAGTTTTACATGGCCTAACTGCAAAAAGACTCAGAAATCCATGGCACTGTACTATATGGTACGTGAGAATAAGTACTTCAGGCCTCATGGTTTTGTGGGTGGGTATCAGTGGCTGTTTAATGACTGAACAGAAGCTTATGAATTTGATGCAGCACTTTAAATGAAATTGCCTTTTTTTTTTTTCCCTTAGGGACGAAACCCCTTTTTTCTGGAGCCAGCAATAATTATAACAATTACTGATGGAAGTAAATTAACTACTACCAGTGGGATACAGGAAGAGGTAAGATCTGACCTCTCTTTACAGCGATGTGTACTCAATGTTGTGGTAGAATACTGTTCTCAGTAGGAGCATAAATGACTCCTCAAAGTATGCTCATTAATAACTTAAACTTGCATGTGTTTTTCTTTTAATTAGAAGTAATTTTATGCAATAGTATGACAAAAATCTTGAATAGCTCTTTTTGCTTATCACATGTGACAGAAGCATGTAGTACAACTATTGGCCTGTTTAGTAGACTCAGTTTGTTATTTCTGTCTGGGGATTTCATGGCTTTTCAAATATTTTAGCAGGTGAAATTGGTTTCTGTAAAGCATATGTGTCTTTAACTGGTATAGATGTAAGTTCTTTATGTATAGACCCGAATAAACATGGTTATTTCCCAAATGATGTGGCCACTAGGGAGTATGTGAAATATGTACTTCTTTCACACTGGGCTCTTACAGTGATTATAATCAAATCAGTTGTGTCTTACAATCCAAGATAAGAGCTGAAGAAACATATTTCAAATTAAATCTGTAGAGCGATTTGAAACACCAGATCTTAATATACTGGGGTACCTGCTGAGACATCTGGCAAACTCAGAGCTATAGCAAACACTCTAGCACTGAGCTGTTTAACTTACTGGCTGTTTTGATATTTTTTTTTCTCCTTAAAAAAATGGACGTGGCCTTTAAGAATAGGGTTGGTCAGTCTCCGTGCCCATTCCATCTAGTAGTAAAAAAATCAACCAACAACAAAAAAAAATCCCTTTTTCAGGGAAAAGGCTAATACCCAAAAGTCTGTCCTAAACCTTAAGTGGAAGATTCAGCCTTTTCCATATGAAACACCACACTTGACTATACAGACTAAGTTGTCATAATTGCTGTTCATTAGTTACTCCAATTTCTCCTAATACACTATTATATAACATTCTTATGGCACTCACAGAAGTTGTTTGAATGGAAAGTGGTATTTTAGGGGTTTTATAATGTATCTGAATGTAGAGGAGGAAAGTCGAATCACCTGATAATTCTATGTGGGCTACTAACAAACAGCCGTAGCCAGTAGCAGAAAGGGAATGCATGGATCCATGATATCAAGTAGATTGTCTGTATAATACCTCATTTTCATCATGCTTTTTTACCCAATAAACTCTTTTCAGCTTAATCCAGTGATTGACTGGGTGTGGTCCAAAATACTGAGTAGAATAGTAGCCTCATATTTACAATGATTGTCAGTGTGCAAGTGTTAATTAGTCAGAGGGTAGTGTGACACTTTTAGAGCTTTCTACAACATTTAGTGCTGTTAGGAGCAGAATACTGTTTTGTGGTTTTTTTTTTAAGAGCTAATTGGGTAATCACTTAGCTGTGAAAGTCCTTTTGTGAGGACAAGCAACTTCTCTGCTGTCAGATGACTAGCTTGTAAAATCTGACACTGACATCCTGGAGTGAGGGACACCAAGATGCTCATGGTGTGAAGCAGATGACATGTAGGTGGAGGCTGAGAACTGGGTTTGTTCAGCCTTCAGAAGAGAAGCCTATGGAGGATGTCTACCACCATTTGCAGCAGCTTAATGGGGGAGGGAGCCTGGCTCCCTTGGAGATGCACGGGGCTGACATGAGAGGCAACAGCTGCAAATTGTACCTTGGCAATTTCTGGTTGGACATCAAGAAAAAATTTAATTGTGTGGGTGACTGAGCACTGACATAGGCTGTCCAATGGTTGTGAGTTCTCCGTTATTGGAGGTGCTCAAAACTGAGGTGGACAAGGCCCTGAGCATTCAGAAGGCTCTGGACTATATAACCTTCACATGTCCCTTCTAATGTACACAGTTCTATGATTTTGTTCCTTTCATCTTGTTAGTTTATCCAAAATTATTTAGGTAAGAAAGCTATACTGGCTGTCATGAGCAGTTTTAGCAAGAGTCAGGACTTTTTACAGCTGGCAAGTTTTTTGTGTTTATTTTCCTTCAAATGTGGGTACAGCTTTTTCACCTTAGTCTTCAAAATGTCATCTTAGACATCTTCTTATGGTCAGACAACCAGTTGGTCACAGATTCACACCTTTAAATTATTATAACTGATGTTGAGAAAATGGGTTTTCTGGTGGCTGCTTTAATCTACTGAATTTAGGCTTTGCACATGTGCAGTGCTGACAGATAACTGCATGCTACGCTCGGAGTTTTAGTGTTGTAATCATGACATTGGGCCAAATCTGACACATAATGCGATGGTTGTTAAACTACATTCTAGAGATTCAGAATCTGCTCCACTAATGGTAGTGAACTATAATAATTTCTTGGTAAATGATCAAATTGCCTTCCAGAGGAACTGAAAGTGACAACTGCTCTTGCTTCCTGCAAGACAAAATGCAAGTTTGAGTGGCCTTCCATATGCATTTAAGGGATATGTATTTTACGCTCAGCAGTGGATGTGATTTATTTTTTTTTCCTCTTTTGCTGTAGCTGTAGTAGTAGGAAAATCCTTAACGCTATCAAAGAGCGAGGGAACAAAGCATCCAGGGTGCTCTGTCTTTCAGGGATGATTTTTGCTTTTGTCAACACGTGACCTATTGATTAGAATTTTTCTTAGGGTAGCTTGAGTGTCCTTTACGTTTGCATCTCAAGTTGAACATGCAGAAAGGAAGCATAATTAATACAGTAACACCACCCTGAGGATAAGGAAGTTTGTTGTTGCTCTTCTGTTCAATAGCAAAGCTTTTCAGTCACTTTCAAATGTCTCTCCTGTTCTTTGGGTTTGACTATGGAGATACTTCTCAGAGTTGGTGTTGGAAGTGGTCATAGGCCACTGGTTGTGACAACAGTGTTTTTGCTTTCTGGGTAAACTTCTTATCATGGGCTAAGGCAGTATATTTTTAGTTCTTTTGAAACTTACATACAAGAGAACAGACAGTTTTCAGAAAGTCTGTGAAGCCGGAATGGAACCTGAAGACGAGTTTTCTCAAAATTTTCATTCTTACCAATGAAATCAGCTTTATCACTATAGGAACACTGTCATTTGCCTGAGTGCGAAGCAGTTAAGCTTAAATCCTGTTCCAGAGCTCTTGCTGAATTCTTCAGATCTCCACTTCCTTTGTGGAATTTAATATGGGTATTGCAGTTAAAGAGCCTTACCCATTCAGCACTACCTTGTCTCTGATGTATGTGGTTCCTCAGATTGAAGACAGAAATGATGCAGTCTATGCAATTATAATCTCTACCAGCACAAGTTAGTAGGACTTTTAGTCCTGTTCCTTCTGGCACTGATTTTTAATGCACCAGTACCAGTATACTGGAGAATACCAGCATCAGTTATATGTTCAGCATGGCATGCTAACCAAATTCTTCCCTGGATTCACTTGTTCCAGGTATAACTTTAGGGAAGGGATCAGCTCATGCTGTTGGAATAGCCTCCTTAATTATTGGTCTCATGCTATGGATTCTTTTTGGGATGGCTTTCACTTCTGGCCTGATCCCTTAGCCTTTTCCTGATTTTTTCTTTAACAACTCTTTAATTGCTTGGGCGTATTTCTCTTATTCCTCTTTATATTATGAAATAAAACGGCATACTTCTCCAGTTTTGCAGTTGCTGGCCTATCTTCTGTTTTCTTCTCTCTACACACCCCTTGTTTTAAGAGGAAGCATTGAACTCCTGTTTGCTAGACTGAAACAAGGTTGTTGATCAGTTGATACATTTTGATGAATGATTATGCAAACAAAGAGCATGAGCAATGGTGCTTGGCTTCTGTGTGTTGCCATTCTCCCAATCTTCCAGTTACAAGAGACTCTTACCAGAGGAATCAGTGATTTATTTTTTTTGGCTTCTTATCCCAGAACTTTTTGGCATTGACACATTGGTTGTTCCCAGGGGTGACAATCTTGCATCCCTGCTGTGGTAACTAATAAGTGGCAAGGTCCTCCTTACTTTCTAAAAGTATTCAGGAACTATAAATGCTATTTTTAATTGTAGTTCCTCCAGCTAAAAATTTTGATTTCCAAACAAACTCTGCAATAAGTGTGTAAGATCTCGCTAGATGTGTATTCCCATACTTCCTCATCCATGTTATTCCTGTTAGCAGCAGTTGCCAGGATCGCAACATTTAGCACTGAGCCCCAGAGCTCTTGATGTGGGAATTCTGTGTAAATACCCGGCTCAGTGTGCACTTGCTCATGGTTATTACTGGCGTCAGAATGGCCAAGTATATTATGTTGTTGACATGATGTGCCAGTTCATCTGGTGTCTCTCTGTGATCTTACACCCTATGAAAAGAGCAACTTGTGTCTTTCTGTGTCTGTGTTATAACTGCATACAATTGGATAAAAAAAAGATAGGAAAACATAATGCTATTAACTCTAGGGAGAGTTTCTCAGTCTATCAAGGGCTTGTCTTCTCAGCTGGGCTTGAATCTTATTGCTCATCCTTAGTCCTTCAGCCCTCTGAGGGTGAAATGCTGCATTTGGTTAGAATGCTAAATGTACCCTCTCCTTTCATGGGTAACAGAAAAGCATGCAAGGAAGGTTTCTTCCAGATGGCTTCTCTTATTTTTTTTTTTTAAAGATTTTTTAGATACAAAAGACAAAGAACTTGGCTGTCTCTCTCTATGTATTTTTGAGCACCTAATCGTGTAAAAACATTTTATGAAATTTCCCAACATGGAGCTGCCTGTAATTACCTGGGTACTAAAGCTTGAGCAGTGTTTGTGATGCCTTTGTAATGTGTGAGCCTTCCTGTGCAGTTGTTGGCAGAAGAGCATTGCACTATTTCACCAACTGTCATGCTACTGCAGAGTTCTCCAATGATAATCTAGCTTTTATTCTAGGATCTCTAGGATCCTCTGATGACTTTTTGAGGATTTTACTGTGCTGCTGCTTATGATTGCATAAATGTATGTAGAAACAAGGACTCAGAATGGCAAAAGACTTGCTCACCAATACCAGGGTCTTTTAAGATCTCTTCAGTAACAGGTTGTCCTCCAGCTCGTCTCCGTTCTTGAATTTTTTAGTGGATTTGAAGGCAGGGAAGGGCAGCATAAAGGTACACACTGCTATCTTACTGTAGCATTATGGCAACTAGTCTTGAGACAAAACAGCTGTTTGTTAATACTAAGCTGGGAGGACATTTGTGTGTGATGATATATAGACAACATGTTGAAGACCATTGCTGGCAAATAACTTCCCCTTAAATTATTCAGTCTATCTTTTTCTCAACAACCAATATGAAGGACAAAGAGGAAAAGATGTGCATGCCTTTGTATTGAAATATGCGTGGGGAAAGAGAAACAAAATGGAAGGTGCACATTTCTGGGCCCATTTTATTTTCTGCTAGGTATGCAGTTGCTATGGTAATACAATACTGGTTTAAAAAAAAAATAACTGGAGGTGAGAAGACCAAGTTATTAATGTCTATGGAGAATGAGGCCTGATTTGAATCTGTAACTTCTCTGGTAATGTGGATGTTCAATTTAACTGGAATGAAACTATGAGGAAAAAAAGTAAGAACATTTGACTTGATGCTGATGGCTTTGCGTGTTGTCTTACAGTTTGAAAACACTTCTGATGGTAATATGTACATAATGCAATGGCCTGCAAACAGGTACTGTTTGGTTTTGGGCTTCTGTCAACACAACCAGCTGAGCCAAAGAAAGGTTTTGTAGTTTGAGATAAACTGATCTCAGATTAGTGTTGGTGCAGCGTGCAATGGTATACTTATATATAAATATATATATTAAAATTATGTATATATGCTGCCTGAAGAAAAACAGTGCTGTTACATAGGTATGTTTTGCAGATAAAATCTACTCTTCTGAGCTAGTAAATCTTCTGTTCAGTCAGATCTGAGTTGGAAAGTTTGGTGCATGGCATTCCTTAATAATAGCCCCAAGTGAGGACAGTGTTGTGCTTGCAACTGAATCCTCTTAAGTCTTTTAACAGAATATCCTTTGTCAGGCAGGTATTGCTGGCTCTTTGTGTGAAAAGAGGAAGGACATTCATGTGAATCGGTAATAAACCAGGTACAGAGCTGAGTGCTCTTCGACCAGTTTCACATGAAAATAGTGCTCTTCTCACATGTGCTCTCTGCTTGCATCAATAAAAGCAAAAACTCAGGAGGAAGCATCAAGTGCACTGAAAAGTCCAAAGCATTCTGATTCTTGCTCTCATGTTATGAGAGTGAGTTTGTGGTGTTTACTGGGGGTTTATTTGGTTTACTGTGTCCAGTTCTGGCCTCCCCAGTTCAAGAAGGACAGGGGACTGCTGGAGAGAGTCCAGCGGAGGGCTCTACAAAGATGATCGAGGGAATGGAGCAGCTCTCTTATGAGGAAAGGCTGGGAGACCTGGGTCTGTTTAGCCTGGAGAAGAGCAGACTGAGAGGGCACCTCATCAATGCTTATGACCATGTAAATGTCAAGAGGATGGGAGGCAGACTCTTCTCAGTGGTGCCCAGGGACAGGACAAGGGGCAATGGACACAAGCTGGAACACAAGAAGTTCTGTCTCAACATAAGGAGGAGCTGCTTTACTTTGAGGGTGACAGAGCACTGGAACAGGCTGTCCAGAGGGGTTGTGGAGTCTCCTTCTCTGGAGATGTTCAAAACCCCCCTGGATGTGTTCCTTCGTACAATTCTGTGATTCTGTGTTTGTTCCTGGCTTTGAGATTATATCAATGAATTGATTATTTTCAAACATGAAGACATGTATTTTCCCAATATGAGGCACTTCCAGTTATGTAAATAGAAATAGCTGGGGTTTCCAGTTTGAAAGTTAGATTTAATGCTTTCAAGTTCATCTCTTAAAAACAAGGAAATAAAAAAAACCTTTTCAATGGCTTGTGATGAACTCCTAAACCTAATTGCTATGAACTAAACATTCTAGCCAAATTGTTGTGGGTGCTTTTCTGGACTTGCATCAAATTTTGGAACAGGATAGTAGTTTCCTTTGCTAACATGGAATTGAGATTGAGAATTGGGTTTTTTTTGACTGCTGTATGAGAAGGAAAGTGTTTGAGAAAGTGTTGAGTTTGAATCAGCTTTTGGGCTTAACCTTTGTATTTGGCCAAGTAATGAAACTGTTTCCACCACCTGAGTCATTGTTTTGGGGACTCTTTTTTCCCTTTATGGCTGCAGTACTCCAGAGGAAATGAAAATTTTGCTTGTGCTGACAGTCAGGGATGTATCAAATTTTTCTGAAATTTATAATTACTTGTTATAAGCCTAGTCTCTCTGTTCAGGGCGTCCATAGTTTAATGTTTTGATAAGCTTTCTGTTTTCCCCTCAGATCTATGTGTTGAGGTATCTGGGTGCAAAAAAGAGAGGCGAGAGTCTTCTGAATGCCTTGTGCATTGATTTTTTTTTTAATTATTTTTTTCTTTTTTTCAGTTAACTTGTTAAAATACTGCTAATCCTGGGGATTGTAGATATTCTATTAGTCTTTCTGGCAGTTGCTGTTAGTGGTTAATAAATAATACCCTGAGCATTGCTGTACCTTTAGTGCAGCATGCTTGAAGCCTGAAATTTGAATATCTTTACTATCTTTTCTGGGAATTAAAGCAAGAAGAAAATGTTCCTATGTATTGTACGTCCCTGGATGGCACCTTCAGTATTCTGAAGTAAGACTTGTGTAGCTCTTTGCAGACAGAGGCAACACAATGACACATAGCAAGCAATTCTTCCTTGTATGGGTGGCTCTCTGGCTATTGTTATCTATTACCTAAGAGTGAGGCCTCATTTTGCATTTCGTATTGATTTTAATCCTAATCTCTGATTTTCTACTTAAAGCACAGGCATGAGTTTAGTTGTGGGATATACTCATGTTATGTGAAATCTCTGCCTTCCGATTCTGTACCATAACTACCCGGTTAGTTCACTTGTTGAAGCTGAGTTATTTGGAGTAGGTGATCCTGACAGCTAGATATTTTTGAGCAACTATACCCAAGTTACTTTTCTGCTGCAGGAGTCTTAGATTAACATTACTTTTACATTCAGCTGCACTTTTTATCTTGAAGAATTGAGGAAAAGACTGAACTGAGAACAGGCCTGTTCTGCAGAAAATTGTTTAACAAAAGAATGCTGCAGTGAAGCAGTTCTTACTGCTGAAATTCTAAAGAAAAGATTCGATTGAATCTGAAGTTTAGATCAGTTTAAAAAAGTGGTTGTTCCCACTTGATTTGTAACTCTCAACTTTGTGCGTCATGTTACCTTGAGGTGTTTGAAGTGTTGATGGCTTGTAATGTACAGTACCTGAATCAAATTATAAGTATCTGTGGAGAGTTTATAAGTGTGTAAATTCAGTCTGTATAGAGTGAATTGCCATCAGATAGCAGTAAGATGAGGGTTTTTTTTTTAAAGTAGTATATTCAGAGTTGTTAATTCCTTTTCAGCTTCATTTACCTCTCAATTCCCCTTTACCTGGAAGTGAGTTGACTAAGGAACCCTTTCGATGGGATCAGAGGTTGTTTGCTTTGGTTCTTCGTTTGCCTGGTATTACGGCACCGGAATCGGAGCAGATGACAGGGGTACCAGTGGATGACTCTGCAATCACACCTATGTGTGAAGTCACAGGAGGTGAGTGCCCTGGTTTCCTTTCACAAGTGAATACTTTTGAAAATTAATTCCATTTAGCTCTATTAATCGTGTACGTGTCATGCAGTAAGTATTTCTAAATTCTTATATTGTTAAAACTCAGAACTCCGATGCAATGAAACTGAAGACACTGCATTAAAGCTACAGACAATGTAACATAACCTGTCTTGGAAGAATTTGAATCTACTTTCTTCATCAGTTTTTTAGAAGAAAAAACTTACTTTTTCTAGTGCACCTTGGTATCAGAATTAGAAATTCTAAGAATTGAGTCTGTTCTGCAGTCATTTTGCTAAATCCCTGTTATCTAAACAAGTGAAAAGTGAAAGAATTGAGAATGCAATGCAGAATTTCTACAATGCAGGATGTGTAATTGTTCTGCAAAATTGATACTTTTCTCTCCATCATAACTTGTATTCTTAATGTCTTAGAAATTATATTCCAGATGAAACTCAGGCATTGATTTTATGATTTGTGTGTAAAAGTTTTTGATTACATCACATACTAAAAGCATAATGATTCTTCTGATGCATCAGAGGGGATGTGATAGAGAGCAAACAAAGGGATTTAAAAAGCATTCCAAAAGGATTTCTTTCCACTGCTTTCTGACTGTCATGTAGGCTGTACTAACAGGGCTTTGACTGAAATTCATGGACAGTTAAGTGTTGATGTCTGTCACAAGGGGGAGCCCATTTTCCATGTATGCAACCAAGAGTTTGACTTCGTCATTAAGGGGCTAAAACCCAAACATTTCCAATGAGGGGCACGTAACACTGTCACTGCTTTGCTGGGCTGCTTTGCTGCTTAAACAAAGAGGGAGTGTTCGGGAGAAGCTTTAAATCAGTGATCCGTACATAAATCAATTTGTGTGGCAGGTGAACAGTTCTAAATGATCCAAGTTAAAAGAAGGGCAGAAACACTGAACAACCTCAACCTTGGCTGTTTTGTTCTAGGTCGATCATATTGTGTGTGCTCTCCAAGAATGCTGAATCAGTGTCTTGAGTCATTGGTGCAAAAAGTGCAAAGTGGAGTGGTAATAAATTTTGAAAAAGCTGGACCGGATCCCTCACCAATTGATGGTACTTGAAATTTTTTACACTGTTATCAAATGGCAGGGATGACTGTCAATATAGTTTAGTGAACTTAATGTAACAGTTGCCAAAGCAAATAGAAAACTGTTGCAATTTAAAGACATTGCTACAAAAGGGACCTGCTATGTGTCTGAAATTCTGTTGTACTGTTGGAAATGACTGCCTATGGCTGCTAGACACTATGTAAAACCTCTGTATTTGGTTATATTACTCAGTCTTAAATGCAGTTATTCATGTCAAGCATAGTTAAATAGATTCATGAGTTTTAAGCAGTAGTTTTCAACCAACTAGAATGTAAATAGCTTGATATTGAAATATTGTGGGTTTATACGCCTATTCTTTTTTGTTTAGTATAGTAAAGTGCCTGTATTAAGAGTTCAAATAGCAAATACAACTGCAGCCAAACTTCTTGTCCTAAATGGCTTAGCTAGGTCCCTCTTAGGATGTTACTGGGATGTGGTTTTTTTTTTAATCCTGCTTTGCTGCAATAAAAAGTTAGTCTGGCATTATTAATTGTGTGTATCAATTCTTTTTATGCATGGAGATATGAAGGTTATCTGTTAATAACAGTGGGAGGGCAAAGAAACGGAATATTATGAAGGACTCCAGAAAATTGGCTTTCTCAGCTCTGATCCTGTAAACATTCAATGCTTATTTGGTTTCTCATATTTTTGGGGTTTTGCAGAAATGCTTACTTGACAACTATCTGCTATTCTTAGAAATAGTATTAATTTCAAGAAGAGCTTCCCTGGGGGTATAGTTCTTAAACTCTTCACAGAAATTGTTTTATACTCTTTGAGTTTTAACACTATTTTGACTAATAAAGCTTTTTCTTTTTTTTTTCTGTAGATGGGCAGGTGGATATATCTAGACCCTTTGGACCCCAACCTTGGCACAGCTGTCACAAACTTATTTATGTCAGACCGAATCCTAAAACTGGGGTTCCTATAGGTCATTGGCCTGTACCTGAATCCTTTTGGCCAGATCAAAATTCTCCAACGCTGGTACGTACTGAAGTTAGATAAAGCAAGGGGTTTCTGTGTGAGGGAACATTCCAGGATTTCCTATTCACTGTTTTTTTTTAAAATCATGACTTAACCTACTTCACTATAGCAGCTGTAAAAGCAGTGTAACACAAGAATGAAAGACATGTATAAACCCAAGTTGCAGTTATCTTGGAAAAAATACTGATGAGCAAATAATACTATGGGGTCTGCTTTTTTGTAACTTTGGAACTGCCTGTAACCAATTTATTTGTCTACCTAGTACATGCACGCAGTGTTTGTTTAAATGCTGTTAAAATAACGAACCAGAAATAAGGTAGACACTTTGATAGTAGCCTATCAAATTCTATTGCCTTGCAGACGGTATTAATAGAAGATAGTATAATCTTCCCAGTTTTGAATCCTTGTGATAGTTATGTCTTCATTCTAGCATTCTGTAATTTTATCTGCAGTTTTGCAGTGTAGCCATGCCTTCAATTTATCCCGAGACACCTTACCATTTTAAAGACTACCCACAGAATTAATTTTATTCTTTTTTTTTTTTATAGAAGAATGTATGCCACTGCCTTTTATTTGGTCTAAGAACTAATCATTAGTATAGTATAATGTATTTTTTTATTTCTGCTAATCTTTGAAAGTCATTAAAGTGGAAGTAAGGCTGTTGTATAATGTGTATGTCATGAAGTTTTATATTGAATTTGGGGATTTTTTTATCTGACACTAATGTGCTGACTAGCAAACTCATTGAACTTTGCATAAATTTCATCTCATTTGTTTGAAAAATATATAAAGTCCTTTAAAATACAGGTTGTTGAGGAGTGATACAAGTATGAGATTTTGGTCATATTTACTGGTTTCATATTGCTGGCTTCTGTGGCCACATTCCTTGAAGAACGTGGATGCCCTTTTGAACTACAAAGCAAGCATATATAAATAAAAGTGAATTTTCTATAGTAATTTAAAAACCAAAACATTATGTACTGGATATTAAAAAGCTTTCTGTAGGAAAACTGTCCTGTGTGCTCCTTTTAACCACTATCAATGGCATATCTGCCTCCACTCACTGTATGGAGTCAGTATACTTTTGTCTGCTACTGCAGATCTTGATTGAGATTGCTGAACTAGATCTTGCCAAGTGAAGAGCTGTTGAACTAAATCTGCTAAAAACATGAAGTTGACTTAGCCAAGTGGTGAGAAGATGAGAAAAAATTCTTCTCTGGGTTGTAGCATATGCAGCTCTTATAACTGCATAAAGCACTGGGTTATTGCATGTGCAGCTAAATTCCTGAATTGGAATTCCACATTGAACCTTCCTTATGCAACACTGGGGACCTAAGTTTGCTGATAGTGTTTCAAGACTTGTATTTTCTTACTGTTCTCAAAATATAGTGTTAAAACTTAGCATATGTTGTAACTCTTGTTTACTGAAGAGTCCATAGTTAAGATATTTTTCTTTTCCTCCCTGTTACCTGATCCACAGTGGAGCTGTCTCAAACAGTACTACCCCAACAACTGTTTCGTGTATTGTAGGTAATGATACTATCAAAGCTTTCTTAAATGTATATGGAAGTCTGCTAATAATTATGTTGGCAGATCAACATGTAAATGGCTGCTTTTACTGCTCTGAGGTAAAATTAGTTCTACTGTCCAGCCAAGGGTTATTGGACTTCTTAAGTCTTAGCATTCAACTTTTTTTGCAGCCTTTTTATTCCTATTATAACTGCTTCATGGCTTGGTCAAAAGCTCCACCACAACTATTTATTGGAGGCATCTTCTTTGAAGAGAATTGCAGTTTCTGCAGTTGCTTGGGCCTCCTGCTTTGTGTGCGCTTGGACAGTACACCTTCCTCAGAGTGGAGACACTCAAGGCAAGACCAGCTCTGTGGGCAGATAACATTCGGATGGCTCATCCTAAAAGGAAGAGGCTAGAGCTTATAGACATAGAAAAATTACTTTGAAGGTGAGGTGGTAGGAAGGTCCAAGAAACTCTGTGTTTCCCTAGTTCATCTGATGTATTTACTAGTTACCTTCTTGTAAAGAGAGTAAATGGAGTGAGACTTCCCAATTGGGCTCTTCCCCAGATTCTAGTGGCCCTGGAGGAGGCTTAGGGTAAGTATAACAGCTTACATTCCTCTCCTGAAAACCCTTCAGTGGAAGGCGTACAGCTCCAATTTTCATCACACATGAAAAATCAGCTTTCCCTTTCAGCAAAAGAGATTTCAAATATATTGTTAACTTATACTTGAAACTCAAGGAACAAAGGCCTTTTCGCTGGGATTAACAAAAAGATTAAAATCCAAACACTTAAACTGCTTGAATTTAAATATTTTTTCACAAAAATGGTCTAGTTAAAATATGAACTCTTCTGAAGCTTGGTTTTGGGTTTGTTTTTGTTTTTTTTTAATTCATGCTGCTCTAGGTCATTATAATTCAGTTTGAATTTTGTAGCTATTAAATTTGCCAAGAAGGAAAAGTACTAGAGAAAGTCAGCAAATGTAAAAGTACAGTGGGGAATAAAAGTGTTCATGCCCCAGAGTAGCACTGAAAGGTGGTGGGTTTTTTTTGGTCTTCATTGGGATTTACTTCCATTTGCAAAGTTTTTGTGTATGTGCTAGAAGTTTTACTTACTATTCTAGACTTACTAGGTAAAATAATTGGCATTCATTTAGAAAATAAGTTTTCTTCAGATTTTAAGATGGTGCTAACATCATAAATTAATTGCTTAGGACTCATTAATGATAAATATAATCCTGTATTGAATAGGCTCCTTAAATATGTCTGTTTTCAAAGAACCTGTATTACTTTAGTTGTCATAGCACAATTGCATTTTAATTGTTATGCAGACTTACTAACAGTGGAATGCTTGTGTTTAGCCACCCCGCACATCTCATCCCGTGGTGAAATTCTCCTGTACTGACTGTGAACCGATGGTCATTGACAAACTGCCTTTTGATAAATATGAATTAGAACCTTCACCACTCACCCAGTTTATCTTGGAGAGAAAATCCCCTCAGACCTGCTGGCAGGCAAGTAGACTGCGCACTGAACTGAGGTTATAGAATGCTGTTTTTCATAGACTTTACTCTATATCAAAAATAGATATTTTGGATTTAAATACAATATAATGTTTTTTTATTGCAGGTATACGTGAGCAATAGCGCAAAATACAGTGAACTTGGTCATCCTTTTGGTTACTTGAAAGCTAGTACAGCGCTGAATTGTGTAAATTTATTTGTGATGCCTTACAATTATCCAGTCCTCCTTCCTCTGCTAGGTAAATACCACTTCATAAACATTTCCTTAGGTGGTAGGCAAGTGCAAAAAAATTGATCTCATCTAAATAGATTACTGCACTTAATGCCAGTATTAATCACACACCTGTAGAAATGTAGAATGTTAAGCAATGTATTTGTCATCCGTAACTTGTTTCACTTGTCACCAATTGGCTAACCTTTATGACTCAGACTCAATGTGTAAGATGATTTACTTAATCATCATACTTCCACGTATGGTTTGGTCTCACTTCTTTCATTGTTTTAGGAGCCATTTTTCCCAATCTGTTGTCTCAATTACCAATTTCCTTTGATACATAATTTGTCAGGCTCTATCTTTTGGCTGCAACGTTAATCTCGTCTGTGTGTTTATTTGGTTTAGTTAGATGTTAAAATACATATATTAATTTAAGCTTTGAGGAATTAGCATTTCTTCGAGAGCTTCTTTTATTTGAAAAGAAGATGCAAGGTTGTGTAGAAATGTCTTTCACTTTGTCTCTTTTTATAATCATCAGATGACTTGTTTAAAGTACACAAGGCAAAGCCAACATTGAAATGGCGGCAGTCATTTGAAAGCTATTTGAAGACAATGCCCCCATATTATCTTGGGGTAAGATGACTTACTGTGTTAAAATTTCTATTTTGTTATGTAACTATAGTTATCTTTCCATTATTCCCTATTTCAAGTAGAATATGTATTAATTTGAGAGAATAGCTAAACTTCATGCATAATGATACTTAGTGTTTCACTGGAGCTCTCTGGAGGGCTTGAGACCTGAATGTTATGAAAATGTCATCAGCTGTGACTCGTATATAAATGATATCTCTGTTAATAATTGCTTCTGTATGAAAGGAACAATGCCTTAAAACAACAAAAAAAATGCTGCCCTGAAAGTCTTTGTTTTTCTTCTTTTCTAACTTTGAGGACCGCAGGTTTTATTTGAAATGGATAAAGTTAGTTGAAGTATGTATACAACACTCGTTAAATATGACTATGCAATATATTCCATGTTTCAGCCTTTGAAGAAAGCTGTGAGAATGATGGGAGCACCAAACCTTATAGCTGACAATGTGGAATATGGACTTAGTTACAGTGTCATTTCATATCTCAAAAAGTTGAGTCAGCAGGTAATGTTGAAGCAAAAGTGCAGTAAAAACTTATTCTAATATCAGGATAATCTTAAAATACTCAAATTCAGTGACTTTGAAGGAAAAGAGCAGAAAGATCAAGTTAATATCTTCCCATAAGCAATTAGCAAAAAAAAAAAAAAGGCGTTTTTGTTTTCTGAATTGAAGGGAAACTTGACATTTAAATGCAGACTTCATAGATTGGACTATAAAGATATATATGCAGGTAGAAATTGAGATTTTTTTTGTGTGTTTAAGGACCATTTTTACTTGTATACACGGTAACATACTTTTGTCCAAAAGAAAACATGTTGTCTTACCTTAGATGTTAAAGATGTTCTAGCATTTTTTGAGAGACTAGAGATTTGTACTTTGTGCATCTGAATCAGAAAGTGTCCTTTCTTTGGCTTGTGAAATGAAATGGAAAGTGTTCAGTAAATATCAAGTAAACTGACATAATTCAGAATCTTAAATAAGAATACAGATGTAGAAGTTGCAAGTGACCTTTTGAAATTGTTGACAGTGTTCAGAATAGTGCCCGTATCTTTGACTAGTCTCCTGCACCAGCTAAAGTATTTCTGCCCTGCTACCTCCACTTTCATTTTGTTGAACTGTGCATGTTAAGCTTTCGTGTTCAAGATAATAAAATAATGCAGTAGGCTTGAATTTCAAGGAACAGTAGTGCAAGTACTTGTAACTTAGTTAATTAGTTCTTATGGGCCAGCTTTTTCTTAAAACATTAATATAAATGATTATTTGAGGAAGCAAACCTCTTGGAGTTTACAGTATATCCTATTAAATCATAGTCATATTACTCAGTATTCTGTGAACTCATCTCTCAACCTAGGCTCCTAAAATGTAAGCTTTTGTAACTTTTGAAAAGCTCTGCCAGTAGAGACTTAGTGTTCTTAATAAGTACGTATTCAAATTTTGAGTAGCCTATAAATTTGTGTGAAGCTACAAAACTGATGTTGGCAGGTGTATTATTAAATTACTTCTGGCTCTTTGTTCAACTGTATTCTGCCAAAAAGCTGGTGTTTATGAACATGTTTAATTTTGGTACAAATCTAACATAATACTGGGGGTTAGGTCTGTCTAATCAAATAGAATTGGGTATTATCATGTAGTTCACATTTATTAATGTTATGACTATTCATATCGAGCTTTTAAAAAGTTGATACCATTGTGTGACTGATCGCAACTATAGTTGTGGGAGAATCGGTCTTGTGAGAGTTAGTGTTCAGCTGTTATTGTAGAAAACAGTCTTTGTGAGTACAGATAGATTTGCAGAGAATTGCTAGTTAAATTATGGCATTTTATGAAAATAAAAGCATTGCATGCATATTGGTGCTTAGATACCATAATGGGCAGCAGAGGAGAAATATGCAGAAGACCTAGGCACAAACTGTTCACTATATTTAAAATTGTAGTAAGCATTAAGTGGTTATGTATTTAAGCACTCCTTAAGCACTCTTCCTGGTTATGGTCGTCATAGTGTGTTAGCACATTGTTGAATCTTCTAGGTAGGATTTAAAATGAATAAGTCTGACTAATCCTTTTAAGAGCATATTGTCAATTTTATTTATTTATTTATTTCAAATTAAGGCCAAAATAGAGTCCGATAGAGTCATTGGCTCTGTAGGCAAAAAGGTAGCGCAAGAGACTGGAATTAAGGTCAGAAGCAGATCACACAACCTGTCTATGGCACATAGGAACGATTTTCAACATCTGCTACAGGGGATTACTGGGGAAATTCCTCATAGACCTCTAGACCTCAATATGAAGGAGTATGCTGGGTTCCAAATAGCTTTGCTGAATAAGGTAAGCACCACTGTGTGTAATGTTGTTATTTTCAATATACTTCCATTGAAATGCTAGATATTGCTTCATACGTGGTATTAATTGGAATTTTATTTACTGGAACCATAGGATTTGAAACCTCAGACTTTTAGAAATGCTTATGACATACCCAGAAGAAATCTATTGGATCAATTAACACGAATGAGATCTAATTTACTGAAGAGTACTCGCAAGTTCCTCAAAGGACAAGATGAAGGTTAGATAACAGTTTATTTGTTTCCTAACTGTGATATGATTGGTACTTAAAAAATGAAGACTGTAACAAATAGCGTAGTTCTTTAAAACTTAACTAGAAGTCCGATACTGCCTTTAAACTCCATGTTTTTAAGATGTTTTTCCTTAAATAACTTACTGGAAGAAAAACTAGTGAGAGTAGAGAAGATTTAGACTCGCTGCTCTGTCCTTCAGTCCATATGAGGAGACTTGTGCTTTTACATATTTTTTGTTCAGTTTGTTTTTTCCCAAGTTTCATGATATATCTGAGAAAAAAAATCACAGGGCAGTTTTGAACATTATGATCTCTCTGTGTAGAAGTGGATTGTGAGCAGTGGAAAAGTAAACTTGCTCCCTGGGTGCTGCCAATGTGATTCTTTTGCCTTTTAGGCCAACAGCAAATAGTTAATAGCTAATTTATTCCTTTACTTTTCTACTGTGTCTTCTGGCACTACTTTATGGCATCTTAACAAACAGAAGATAATGAAATAAGTGGAGAATATGAGAAGGGCAATGTAAGTGAAAGTGTGTGTTACGTTAGTCCTGCCACTACTTAGATCAGATAAACATCTGTAATCAAGTGATAATGTAATGTGAAATGCAGAGGAGTTGCTGTTTGGGAAGGGGGTTAAACTACATAAAAACTAGTGTGTGGGGAGGTTCTGCTAGTGTATGTTTTGCTTGACCAAAGGTTTGGCAACTTTAACTAAACCCGTAAGAAGTTCAGAATCAGGTCCTATGATTTTAAAAATCTTTTGATTCCAGTGGTCAAAAATCACTGTTGCTTTGGGAAAATGCTAGTCTCAACAATTAAATTTTGTGTGGCTAAAATTGAGCAGAGTTGTGTCAAAAATGTATGTGGCATGGCATTACTACTTTGCATTAATGTAGCTTTTGTTTGTAGCAATGTTTTAGTTATTTGTTCCCAGTCTGTTATTTCACCCATCTATCCTGTTGAAAAGCTATGGTATGGATTGGAAAACTTAACATCCGTGCATGACAACTATTGCTGTGTCATAATGATAAATCTGCAAGACACATACTGATTCATTTCAGCAAGTTTTCTGCACTCAAACCACAATGTTAATATCAGTTAGGCAAGAATAATGTTGAGTTTCGCACATCACATTTGATAAGACTGAAAACTGGACTTGTGAAGTGGATATAGACAAAATTCTCGTAAGATGAGCAGTATCATATACTAATAAACCTTTATTTTATGGTAGATCAAGTTCACAGTGTACCTATAGCACAAATGGGAAACTACCAAGAGTATCTAAAACAAATACCTTCTCCACTCCGAGAGCTTGATCCTGATCAACCACGAAGGCTCCACACTTTTGGCAATCCATTCAAATTGGACAAAAAGGTGACTTTTCTGTAATACTTTTTAAAAAATGTGTTGCTGTGAGTGTGCGCGCTGCTGATTAAACCATTCAAAACGCAATGTATTGGACAAACACTTTGAAGTATTTGGAAAAGTAGTGTTTACAAGAAATAGTTTCAAATATTTTTCCATCAGTAGTATCCTATGGAGGGCAGTCTTTATTGGAAACTGGTATTATGCCTCTGAATTGCATTATAAATGAAATAAGTTGGTCACTGTAGTATAGCTAATACCTAATCATGTTTCCTTTACCAGACTTACACCATAAAAAGCTTCCTGTAACTCTGAGAGCATGGACTCTCCCCTTTGTCCAAATCAGTCTTGGATTGACCAAATTACCAATATCATTTAGAGCTCTTCTTGTAAATGAGTCATTTTGCAGTTACTGAAAAGGAAGGTTGACAGCCCACTCGATTGTCTTACTTGGCGGACTGTTGGATAAGGGTCTTAAGCACATTGGTTTAGTCTGGGAAGATTTGATATGGTTTTCCTGTGCTACTTTGGTTGACAATTGAGAGTTCAGTGCACAATGGCATGTAGCACATAGTTAACTTATACATGGTAAACATCATTGTAACATCAAAGCATTCATCGTATTTTATATTTTGTGGTTTTGGCTTAAAGTTTAAGAATTCTCCCCATTAAATTAATTGCAGGGAATGATGATAGATGAAGCAGATGAATTTGTATCAGGACCTCAAAATAAACATAAAAGACCTGGAGAACCAAATATGCAAGGGATTCCGAAAAGACGTCGCTGTATGTCTCCCCTGCTCAGAGGTCGACCGCAAAGTCCTCCGGTTGTGAATAACCACATTGGAGGAAAAGGGCCACCAACACCAATTGCACAAGCACAGCCTGACCTTGTTAAACCTATTCCTATTCACAAAAGTAAGTGAATCTTCATCTTCTGGAGTGAATTTGTTTTTTAATTTATGCAGAAAACTTGCTTATATAGAAATACCATTGGTTGGTTTCCCAAATATTGTGAATTTATCCCTCATTTTTTGAAAATGCAATTGTGCATCAGGGGTTAATTACAGAAAGAGTTAATTTAGTACTCCAAACAGTCTCTTTCATATGAACTTCCCAGTATAAACAATGTATTTCCTGCATTAAATGAGGAGACAATGTAAACAGTCAGAAGGATGTTCTTCCTCTGTCTGGGAATTCAGATGCTCCAGAAGTATCACAACATGAAGTTAATTTGAATTTTGTTGTAGTGCAGTGAAATCACTTCCCTTAATGCGGAGCTGAGGTGCTGTCTAAGTCTTGCTCACTGTTCAGCACTAAAATAAACTTTGTCAGTTCAATTTAATGGGGAAAGACAAGCATGTCATCAAAGCACATTTTCAGGTGTGCTTTTCATTTTTTGATGGTAATCCATATAGCAATTTCCCTTTTCATATAAAGAATCTACCTGTGGTTTTTTTAACCCATTAATTGCCAGTAATGTGCTCAGTGTTACAACCCACAAACACATTTTCTTATGTGCTGTACGTGCCTAGCATGTACAGTAGATTATGCAAGCTGGAGTATAGCTTTACAAGAGTTTAAGATTGAACTGACTTCTATCAGATGATAAAGAATGTGAAATTGGCAAGTGTAATCTTTGGTTTTTTTCAGCATCAGAAACAAATAATGAGGTTACAATGGATGATGCGGTTGAGAATCATGTTACAGAGCCAATTCCGTCAGATGTTTTCCCAAATACTGTGGATTCAGAGTTTTCAATGTCCTCTTCTCCATTCAATTCATTGGATCGACCGGCAGCTCATGCAGAGGATGTAGGCCATGAACATTTAGGGAATAACTTGAATGTTGATGGGTTTTTGGAGAATCATGAGGAATCGAGTAGGAAAGAAAAAAGTACTGAAGAGAACTTGCCAATGTCTTCACCAAGCAAAGGGAAAAAACCAGTGCATTGCAGAAGTACCAGAGAGGTTAATATAGAGCTAAGAGCACAAATTATGAAAGAGATCCGAAAACCAGGACGGAGTAAGTATATCAAATCTCTCTTTCAGATGGTTGGAATGAGAGCTAGACAAAGAATTCATATTAGATCACTGTTTTATAAAAATACTGAAGCCTGAGACTAAAGCAAAATAAACTTAAAGCTGAAAAGATTTGTTTTAAAACCTCTGGTAAAAACTTCATGGAGTGATTAAAACAGTGCTATACTGTTTATGAAACAGTGCAATGTTTATGAAAGTCATGAGTTTTGTATTATCAGTATTAGATAACTAGGTAATATTATTATTAGCTTGTTAGATGTTCCAGTAATATCCTGAACTGCAGTATCCTGTGTTTTTTAATGTTAGTGTTCATTAAACAGTATATCATTGCTGCAAGTGTGGTTGACAGGAGTTATATTATAAAAACTTACAAAAAATGAATGAAATCTGTTGCATTTCACTCAGACTCAGATGTATTACAACCAATGCATATATAGGTCTGTCTTAAGTAACTGTGATTTTGCTCTTCTCTTTATCTTTCAGAGTATGAAAGAATCTTCTTTTTACTGAAGCACGTACAAGGAAGCTTACAAACCCGACTGATATTCTTGCAAAATGTTATTAAAGAAGCTTCTAGGTAGGTAACTGAGTTTTATTAATCTTATAAAACTGCACCACATGCTGCCACACATAACTGCTTGACAACCATGCAGTTCCTTGTTTGAAACTTGCTTTGCACTGCAAGTAAATGATTCCCTAGGAAAAAATAGAAACACAAACTTCCTGATGTGTGTTTTTTTCACAAGCTTACCTTTTTGACTCAGATTTTATCTTAAAAATGTTAGCAGCTGTGACTGCTAAGTCACCATAAATGTAGATGAATAATGGAATAGAGAGAGAAGGTAACTTTAGAAAGTCATTCAAGTTCCAAAATTCAAGTGTGAGTGTACTGCTAATTTGAAAAACTGATGGAACTGCATCTTATTGTGAATTGGGCTTTCAGAAACAGTTGAAATTCTTTATTCTGCCTCGACTCAAAATCTTGTCCTAAAAATAGTTTTGGGATCCAGGTATACTTCCACAAAGATATGCCTCTGCTCTTCAGATTTATTTCCTTGTCTGAGGTGTTGGAAACGGAAGGTAGTTTGTCACTGGAATAGAGAGACTTAAAGAGGATTTAAACCCTGTGTTGTTAATCCAGGTAGAAACTCTTCTTAAAGCACCGTTAGACTGACAATACTTGCTTAGCCTTCTACATGTTTACTAAGAAGAAAGAAAGCAGAAATCTGTGATTTTGATTGGAACCATAATAATGCTGGTATCTTACTTGGATCATAAATAGAACTGTAACTTTGAGGCTTATTTCAGAAGCCTAAAATAATAATTGATTTTTTTCTCTATTCTGTTTTCGTAGTAGTCAGCTTTTTTTTTCCTGTGGCATTATTAAACAAGTTTTCCAAAAATATGCAAAAATTCAAAAGAATTTTTGGATAAAACTATGCTGAGAGTTTAAGGTGCACTGAAGTGCTGGACATCATATAATTCCTCTAGCCTTCTACTGCCAGCACAGTGGGGTATATAGGTTTATATAGATCGTGCTCTTTCTATAGGAACAATTACTTTATCGTGCTTTTGCTTGATCTGTCTTTATTGCTATATCAGCTGTCAGAATTGTTCCATAGCCTGTAGATTATACATGCTTCCTCACTGTTCCAGAACACCAGAACAATGTTGTTGCTCATGGAGTCTGTGACAGTGGGATTGGATTATTTTTATCTCTAAAATTAGGTTCTTTAGATTGTCTGTTATTCTCTTTTCTGTTGCACAGCATCTCTATTCCAGTTATCCTGAATTGACTCTTTCCCTATAAATTTGACAGCAGTTGAGTGTTGCTGCTGGATGCATCATATTTAAATCCCGTCTCTCACCGTAGCCAACAGTTTTCTGTATCTACTGGTGGAAAAAGTTGGCAATTCCATTTTTCTCTACTGCTGTTAATTTTTATTGGTTTGAGTGGAAGAACAACTTGGTTTCTCTCCTTCCTCTTATCTCCTAGGTTAGATTTTTATATTGTAGTCATTTTATCTGCCTGGATAACACTGCCTACAATCCCTATGCAATTCTCTGCTGCTTTCCTTGTCCAGGCAAACTATCACATTTAACCCAGGTTCCCTGCAGGAAACATCTCTAGGCTTTCCAGAGTTGTCAAGATAGTCTTTTCTTGTTAACTGATAGCTGACTTTTGCAATGCCACAGAATGCAATTCGAATTTGGGATGCCTGCTTTCTTTCACTGCTCCAAGGAGCTCTGTCTCTGAACACAGACTTTCTTGCTGAAATGCTCAAGAGCTTTCTTAAGTCTGTGTTTAAAAACAGTCCCTGATCAGTTCTAGAGAGTTGCGAGGGGAGAGGAAGGCTTCTAAAAATACAGTTTTCAGCTTCCTGTGGAAACCAACTGCCCCAGAGTTCCCCTTCTGATAGAACAGCCCTCACTTCTGGGAGGCAGAAATCAAGATAGGGTAGACAATGAATTTTTTTATTTTTTTTTTATTCCAGTCAATTGTAAAAGTATTAAGGATGAGAAGATACTACATCTCAATTTCAAATTCTTGGCTATTTCTGTTTTGAGAGAGACTTTTGTTATGGTTCGTGATACATGTTTGGCTCAGCCTGGGTGGGTGGTATTAGAGCTTACACGGAGTCCTTACTGAACACAAGAGACATGACTTTCCAATAGATGGCTATAACTTTGGATGCACAAAATGAAAAGTTATTTAGGAAAGGACTAAAAGAAATTAGCCAATGTAGTGGAGAGCTCGTCGGTATTTGTGGAGTTGGCATAGCAATCTATTTATGGTTCTAGCACTAAGAGTAAGTGTTCTTTTTATTCTTTGCTAAATAGTCTAGAGCAAAATCTGACAAAACATGGCTCAAAATTCTCCAAATCGGAACAACTTCTCAGCATGAGAAATTCAATTCCTTTTTATTTATTGACCAAACTAAGAGCTTTAAGGTCTTTAAGCACATAGCAAAGCCCAAAGTGTGCACCTAGACAAAATGCTGAAAAATTCCCACTTGGGATAGAAATGCCAGCAAGAATTAATACAACCCTTTTCAAAATAATAGTGAAGTTTTATGCTCAACAGCTATAACTACTCAAGAAAGTTTTATTATTAAGGGTGCTAATTTTCCTAGCAGAATGAACAGTTGAATTGGAGTAAATTCTGTTAATTACAGTATTATTTAATGTGATAACTTGTTTCTATTGCCTTGAAAAAAAAATTTGTTTGCTGTAGGGTTCAGCATTTGAAAAAGAACTTCCAGTGAGATGTAATGAGGGGCTGGGCATAGTGCACTGTAAACTGGAATTCTTGTGCCAACAGTAATGTGAGAACAGTTAACAATGTGTTTTTTCCCACCTTCCACTAGGTTTTAAGTTTCTAGGAAATGTCTGCTGTTAACTTGTACAGCTGCTTCAGAGGGGCTTGAAGGTATTCTGGAAAGTAACATTGCCCAGAATATAAGCATGTTAAATTTTCACTAGGATATACTATATTAAAGCACTTTGCTACTAGCTTAAATAATTTGACATTTACTAGAGGGAATGAGAAGGAATAATTACGTATTTCCCAGGTTAGTGCTTTTCAACAAGCAGGGAGCAGTTGTGAAAGCAATGAGGAAGAACGGAGGGGAAGCAGTACTTGAAGTGTGGGTTTTCCGTGGGATTACTGTGGAGAACTGTGATGAGAAGGTTGGGTAAGGGCCCAGAGCATGGGGATTCAATGAGATGGTATCTGGAAGTGGGAACTTGTTTCCCTGTAACCAAACTGGGATTGTGGGGAAGTCCGTGGTCTGCGAATTAGGGCAGATGCCGTGTTTCTGTGAGCCAAGAACACAGACTGAGAGGCCTGGCTAGGACTAAGGGCTTTTGCTTGGGTATTAATGGGGTGATAGGAATGAACTTGGTGTATAGTTCAGAATAGCATTGAGTTGAGAAGGTGGGTGATCTCTTCGTTGCTGCTGATCTTTGACTATGCGTACGGCTGCCAAAACATTGATAAGAAGTGGCTTCTTGGATGCAGAAGTGTTGTGAGGGGGAGAGCTAGCTGGAAGCAGCTGTGTGCGCCGAGGCAGGGCTGTAAGCAAAGGTGACAAAAATGGTCTGCTGGTCAAATTTATGTAACCAATAGGGAATAGAACTGCAGAGACTCCAGGTATGGATTACATCTATATTTTCTTTAACTTCTTTCTCAAACTTCTAATTTTTATTTTCTTCTTGGGAAATTTGCTCTGCACTATGTAATGGTTATTCCTTCACCAGTACCAACTTCACTTAACTTCTGTGAATGCGCCATGGAGGCGTGCAAATAATCCCTAAAACCTGTTGTCAACTGTAGGATTATAGTTCTTTTGGCATATATGTTATTTATGTACTTCAGAAATTTACTTCTGGAAATAGCAAACAACTCTTTTTCCTGACTTTCTGAAGGCTAGGTGATATTCAGCAAGGTATGAGAATAAACTGTAGTAAGCACAGTTTTGAATTCTCTCATTAAATGGAATAGCAAGTTAATAGTTTACCAGAACTTTAGGAGACAATCCTTATACATGAGGTACTTAAAACCTCACTGTGCACTGAACCTAAAAAAGTGAAGTTTCCATGATTCAGTAGAAGTTTTGTGAACAGCGTTTCATGTATTAGTGTATGCATCCATTATTTTGCTTTCTTTTAAACACAGGTTTAAAAAACGAATGCTGATAGAACAGCTTGAGAGTTTTCTAGAAGAAATCCATCGCAGATCCAATCAGGTCAATCATATCAACAGCAGCTAAGACACACTGCACACAAGAGAAAGCCACAGCAGGGCACTGCTGTCCTTACTTGCATTCATTTTTGACATGCACTCTTATCTCAAGTTCTTATACCTGAAAGAACGAGAAGCTGCTCTATAAAATGATGAGGAAAGTATCCATCATCTTTTTTTTTTCTTCACTTCTGTTATTTTTGTAATGTGAAAAATATCACAAAAACATTTTTATTTAACTAAATGGAGAACTTCTTGCTTGTCATGGACTTGTGTCACTTTCCCTCAGGTTCTATTTTTCTTAATCCAACCTTCAAAACTATCACCTCTTAAGGTTGAACTTTGCCAAAAAGTTGCTTTGTAATTTAAAAAAAAAAAAGCACATACATTAAACAAGGTAATGTTTTGTATATACAGTTATTTTGGATATATTATTGTAAGTTGTATAAATGTATTTTGAAAAATATTTAAGAAAAGCACTTTTGTTATTCCATCAATAAAAACTCTATTTTAATCTTTGTGTAGGATTGAGTTCAGTTTTTATTGGATCGGTTCATTTTGCCTTCCCTTTCCAGAACTTCTATATTCTAGTATCAGTGTCAAAGAATGAAGAGACGGTTTGTATCACTGGATATTCGTTTTTTAATCGGAGAATGAGTCGAAGGAATCTATTGCTGAATCACAACTATGGTAGGATGATACCCTGTGCTTTTGTGTACTTTGTGCTTCACTATTTGGTTACTGGTGTAACAAACTGATGTACTTTATGCACATCCACAGCAATGACAAAATCTGCAGTTTTGTGAGGATACAGTGTAGTAGTAATGCAGGGGTCAGTAGCTGTTGAGGAATTTTGCACATAGTTTTAATGTCAGAAGTTTCTATATGTTTACAAATGCTGCAACAACCAAAAGGTGCTGTTTCTTGGACACAGAAGATGACTGAATTTTTTATTGGCCATGTCTTTAATCTGTGTTAGATGCTCTTAACTTCTGGAAAGCTTTGTTTGATTCAGTGGGAGTAGCTTCCCTCTGATGCTTTTCCTAGGTGTCAGTGATCTGCAACCTTCACTCAAAATCTTTGTGGGCCTGGGCTTCTGATATTTGTGCCAGGAGTTGCTGAATCTTGTAGTTACTATATCCCAGCTTTTGTCAGGATGGTAAAAAAAATAGTATTATCTAGAGGCTTTTAGCTTCATTCAGTGTTTTTCAGGAATGCCCATTCTATGCTGTGTTAATTTAAAAAAAAAAAGGAAAAGGTAGTAAAGGTAGTACTGCTACCTTTTTTGGCAACAATGTTTTTTGATCACTGATTGAGTTGGTATTTCTGCTTCCTGTTCTGTCAGTTTTGAAACAGCTTCTCAACTTGATTTCCTTTTCACAGCATTTTGCTTCTTACCTTATTATCTTACCTTATTATTATACCTAAGTCCAGGACCAGACTGAACTTCTATTTTGTTCTTAAGTTTTTGACTTCAGGACAGGGAAATAAAGTTGTGCTTGAAAAATAACATATATCACAAACTTTTCCTGTAGGATGTTTTCTTTCAGATGATCTACATACTCGGCAACAGTCAAATCTGACTTTTTAGGCATGATGAAGAAGTTGAGCAGAAGCTGTTGGCCCATATTCTTAAACATTTAGGTAGCAAAATTTGTTCATTTTTTTTCTCAAATGGTTATATGCTTACTATCTTTGCTGTAATTGTGATGCTAATGATTCCTAGACAGCTGTAAGTTTCCAACAATGCGTACACAGGATTAAGGTAGTGAAGGACTTGCTCACTCTTGCTCTTGCAAAAGCGATATTGTTTAAAACTGTTTTAATAAATACATATAACACAGCCTTTAATTTAATTGAAGGAAAGCTCATCATAGGAGGAATAGAAGACAGCGTATTTTTCTAGTGTTCATTACGAAGGATTTGTAACTCTTCCTATAAAGAGTACTGAACCTGTAAATAAAGACAATATTAACATTATTTCAGTTTGGGACTGCATTTTCAAACTGTAGTACAGTTTAAATACATAAATTAGGCACGGAGCTATCAGATTTGTGATCATTCATTGCTTGTATGGAAAAATAGACTGCAGTTGCCTGCTTGCCTTAGAATAATTTGAACATCTGTGTATTAAAATCAAAGGCCTTTCCAAAGAGTTGGTAACACAAACCAGAAACTTTCTAAAACCTGAACAACTTACCTAAACTGTTGACTAAAAAATCACTTTTGAACTGAGCAAAACAGAGCCTGAATTCATTGCTTTGTGTTAATATTGTAGTTACAGAAGAGATTATTACAACCTCTTGAATGAAATCACTGCCTTGGACTCATTGAATTTGTGGTTCAGTTGTTTGTATTGCTGTTAGCTTGCCTCTCCTTCAAAGGGAATGCTTCTGCATATTCTGAGCTGTAGCTGGACATAACATTGTTGGTCTTCAGAATTTCCGAGTTAGAAATTCAGCCTAGGAAGTGCTGAGGTAGGAATTAATACAGGGCGTTTCAGGCACTGGAGTCCTGCTGCCTACAGGCAGAAGTCTCTGCTGTGTGCCATCTGTGTGGGCATGAAGTTTAATTTATAGGAAAAGATTTATATTTTAACTTCTTCAGATAGGAATTCAGCTGATCCAACCGATTTGTAATCTGAATTGCCCCGTGGAGGTCAGTCCCTAATCCTGGGACATGTAAGATCTGGGGAGTGCTTGTGGATGAGAAGCTCAACATGAGCTGGCAGTGCGTGCTGGCAGCCTGGAGAGCCAACCGTGTCCTGGGCTGCATCAAGAGAAGTGTGGCCAGCAGGTCTCGGGAGGTGATTCTGCCCCTCTACT
>JAOQGH010000001.1:178290889-178306302 GCA_025769975.1 Gallinago jamesoni | reverse complement strand
GAGGTGTTCAAGGCCAGGCTGGATGGGGCTTTGAGCAACCTGCTCTAGTGGGAGATGTCCCTGCCCATGGCAGGAGGGTTGGAACTCAATGATCCAACGTTGGATGGATCCAAGGTCCCTTCCAACCCAAATGATTCTATGATTCTATGACCGTCATGAATTCTTTATAAAGAAATTAAACTCTATTCTTTGTGCTTTAAAACCCCTACACCAACTGTTCCTGTGGCTGTTGAAATTTCCTAGACTAAAGAATGGCACGCTGTTTACAAAGAACTTCTCATTGATTTCAGTGCTATTTGTTAAGGACTCTGCTACTGCAGCAGAGAGCATGCCTACCTGTGTTAGCTTGTCTCAGGATAAACGTGAAAGGTCTGTCTGCCTTGAAAATAGGCGTTCGAGATCTTTTTAGTAATACCATTGCTGTAACGCAACAAAGAAAACATTAGTAAAATGTGTCCATTTTCATTCCATCTTTGTACGCTGCCCTTCAGCTCTGATGTTCAGTACCTTGAGTTTTGAGTTGTTCCTCTGCTTTAAGAATGAAACAACAATTTTATCCAACAGAGAAATCAGTTTGGGATGAGCGAACAAGTCAAGTGTTGTGAGGCAGCACACGAGTGATTTGGGTGTATTTCATTACTGAAGTTGAGTCTTATCTGGCTTTGGATTTCCAAGGCTATAGATATTTTGTTGTTATCGCAGCCCCAACTCTGCTGAAGTCATACCATGTTTTTGCCTAACCTGTTAGCCAATTCCTAGCTGTGCTGTTGTGGTAAAAAAGATAAGCAAGGTATAAATGTGGTTGCTTTTCTAAATGGGAGAGAAATACCTACATCATCCTGGAATTGGAACTCTTAAGTATCCTCAATCTCAATTTATGATTGTCCTTCCCCTCTCTGGTTCAGGGTTAATTATTAGATTAAATAAAGAGTCCTTAAGAATTATGATGGCTCAGCTATTCTTAAAATACATCTTATTTAAATAAGTTCTTCCTTGTAGCTCTATAGTATTATGAACATTATACATTATCAAAAAACCTAAAATACTAAAACCCCTAGGTTTGGCTCATTAAAAAATGAGCAGTTAAAACAATCAAATTCAATTGAAAATTCAAGTAAGATTCAGTAAAACTAGTTTGAGTGGCATTATTTCAGTGCACCTAAAAAAGTGCCTGCTTTAGCTTTCAAGGCACCCTGTGATGACTTTATCCAGAGCTTTTAAAGTAAACAATAAACATAATTATACCTTTTAAAACCAGCTTTTTTCACTTGGTCTGACTGGAGTTAAGGGGAGCTTTGGTGCTGGTTTCAATGGAATAAAGGTCTGAAGTCTGATTGCTATTACCCTTAGTCTTTAGTATGTAACTGAAGCCACCTAAAAGCTTTTATTTTGTATTGGAATTACCAGAAAAATTACTAAAAATATTAGTGCCCCTGTAGAGATGATAATTGTCATAGATTAAAACTGTACACCTCTGGAAAGGTTAACTTAGTTATGTCAAATTTTCACTGTACACCCACGTATGTACAGCATGTGCCTTATTCAAAGTTGTTGCTAGAAGAATGCTACACCAAATCAGGTGCGCTCGGGTTCCTTTTAGCATCATGACTGTGGGCTGCACTGCGGTGCTCTCCCTACCTGCCTCTTGGATTTGCTTCTGAAAGAAAGGAGGGGAAGCAGGAGAGATGGGAGAGACCCATGTCTTGCCCTGAAGTCAGGGACCACCAGCGTTTGCACCGTGTGCGTGCAGCACATCTACAGTCAGAGCAGCCCAGGGAAGCAGCAAGGAGAGATGTGGTTGACCATCACCCTTCTGCTGGGCTGATGTTTGAACAGCTTGAGGATGTATGCAGCTTCTGAAGAGAAGCAAGTGGCAGTGATGCCTACGTACTCCGTGCAGGGGGCTAGGACGGCTGCCGCCTTTCACACTGATTTATAGCATCTCCAAAGCATTTCCAAAACAGAAACAAAAAAGCAAAGGCTGCCTTTGATAAAGCTCATGTGACAAAAATAAAAAGAAAAATGGGGATGGCATTTTACTTCCCCTGTTTTATTTAAGTTGTGATGGTGGATTTCTATTGAGGTGTCATTCAGCTTAGGAAGGTTGTTTATTGACTCTTTAGTCCATAGCTGAGATTTTACTCCGAATCTCACCATTCAGGCAGCCCCAGCTGCTCACTTGGAAATGATCTGTTGGCAGAAACTACTGCACACAAAGGCTGCACCTCAAAGTACGTAAGAAACAAGTCTATCTTCGTTGTCACGAAGACAAACCTTTAGCATCGTGATCTCCAATATTAGCAAAGAGATCATCTTTAAAAACCAAAGCATTAGTAACCTTTTTTCAGTCTGCTTTCATCATCTGTGGAAACAGATTTGACCAACAGAAGAAGAACTGGTTTGTTTTCTTCAACTGAACTGTCCCTGAGCTGGTAAAGCTGATTTTTCACTTGAGTGTTTATATGTTAGTCTAAGATCAAACATGGAAAGGGAAGAGTTTTAAGAGTTCTTAAGAACAATTACGTAAAGTGGAAGAGTGCTAAATATAAAAATGTAAATTTAGGTTTGACATGCTACCATGCTGCTTCCCCCCCTTAAATAAAAGACTGGTGCTTGTTTCTGTAGTGATAATTTTCAGAAGTGAAAATTCAAGTTTTTGTATTTGATTTACCTGTAGCTCCTGATGCCTTTGTACCATCTTCTGTAACTTCAATCTCTGCTTTGTGAATAGCTTCTGCAAGGTAAAGACTACCTTGCTCTGCAAAAAAACCCAGAAGTTAATATTAATAGTTATGTTCTGAATTCTGTTGCAGACACCTTTTTTTTCTTCTTCTTAATTCAGAATGTTTTCACCTTTTTTTTTCCTGCAGAATCTAAGGGTGACAACTCTTAGATATTTCACCCGGGCAACATATTCAACTGAAAACAGTATGTTGTGATGTTAGTAGCTTTTCCCCTGTTGCAAATTCCTTCCATTGGTTCCTTCACCGCACCACGTTTGGAAAGACACAGTGCACACCTCCCTTTCGATTCCTTTTTCTGTATCTGGCTTCTGTATTAGAAGATCCTGAGTTCTAATTTTGACTCAGCTCCTGATTTTTCATACATGCCTGATATACCTACGAGCAGAGACAGTCTGAACATCGGAGGTAGCTTGGTATAAAGGGTTTTTTAGCTCAGCACGTAGCTGAGATAGTGTGACTAACATGGCGTTTAGACCAGTGTGACTTTATGTGCAGGCAGGTTGGGGAATAAGCTAAAACGCTCGTGTGTGTCTTGAATCTATCTGCCTAAACATGTCCTTTGTCAGAATGCAGTTTCCTTGATGGCCCAGGTACCTCAGACTTCTATATGAAACCTGCTTTCAAACAAGCAGTGAACTTCTTAGGAAACAATCACTACCATGAATGCAAAAATGGAATATTTTTCTGCATAAAGGCATTTCTGCTATTGACTTCTCATAATTCAGGTCTGCTTTTTAATCTGGGGGAACGACAAGATTTTTGTATCAGTGTAAACCTGGAAGAGCTGTGAGGTGTCCTCACGTTCCTGCTGATGGAGCCAGCTGCAATCTGGCCCATTTCCACTGGTGTCCAGTGGTGGGAGTTGGGCTCATGCTACAGAAGAGCATTGCTTGGACACCGTACAGGAACATCTTGTCCCTCATTTCTACCTCTATTTACCAATTTCCTTTTTGACTTTATGACTGTGTGGATGATAGTGGACTGAATGCTGAATGGAAATTACTAGTTTGAGAGGTCTCCAGGTTGTGGTGGAAAGCAAGGTAACATGGTGAGAGTAGAAACTAATTAACACAGAGGGGACAATGAATCAATTGATTCAGAGGAACTGTTGGAAGAGAAATTGCAGAAAAAAACACTCTTCATGAAGAAACAGTGGGACCATGACATAAAGTGGAAGCTGGAAAAAATGAATTTCAGACAGATGCCAAGGACAGTGTTACAAGTTTGCTTTTCCCTGACTGTAGAGGGCAGAAAGCAGGGAAAGTTGAGAGGCTTTTTTACTTTCTGAGTATCTGAGGATGGAGTGTGACATACAGGCAAGAACAAGGAAATGCTAGAAGACCATTTTATCTGTTTCTATCTGAATTCTGTCCAGTCAAAAAAATCTAGAATGGAAACAAACAAACCAAAACCGAGTAGAGGCAGAACTTTTTTAATTGGATAAATCTAACATATTTTGCAAGGAAGAAAATAGAATCTTTCAGGCAAAGAGACGCTATTCCAGGTCTGAAATGAAGCAAGATATTTCTTTGCTAAATGTGATCTGAGAGTAAATATTCTAAAAATTACGGCTACTCCTTCATACGGAAGAGAAACTGAAAACTTACCTGTTCTTTTCCCAACTGTATTTATTGGTTAAATAAAAGATAAACTTTCCTTATAAACTCTGCCTTGTGTGACTCTTGGACTGTCATAGGTATAAACCTACTATTAAGATACATAACTGAGTAGTGTAAGAGTAGAACTGAGAAGGGCCTCAACATATCCTTATTCCATAACCCTGCCATGGGCAGGATCAAATACTTTTACAAGCCTTGCCCATATGATGCGAAGCAGAAAGCCACTGAGTTGCTTACGTAAGGAAGCAGCTGCTAAACAAGTTTATTTATGATAGAGTCTAATTTCCTCAAAGAATTTATCTTATTGCAGTAGACATTAACTTTATAAAGTGCATCCTTGTGGACTTTACCAGCATATTGACATTAGTTTGCAATAAACAAAGGAGCAGGCTTTAACAAGTAAGTGGGCAATGACAAATTATTTTAATGTGCATCTCTTTGCAGTCTGAGATGAGATACGTACTGCAATAAAACAATGCAGTAAAAGGGGTCTAAAAACCCCCATGTAAGTAGTGTGCCTTCTGAGGCTCGTTCCAAGAAAGCAACTTTTCTGTAAAGGCAGCTTGGTTTAAACTGGAGGAATTTCTTCTTGTCGTACCTCCATTTATTTACTCACATCCACAAGAATTGTGTGAACTCTGCCATCTCTCTGGGCAGTTACCACTCAGAGTCTTTGCTATGGGCAGAAATGACTAAGTTGAAATAATTTATGTTACTTTTAGTATTTAATATTAAATTGGGGTAAAAATTTTCCAATAAGTGTGATGATTTAAAACTTCCAGACCCATGAGAGTTTACAATCATAAGGCTAGTGTTTTAGCAAAGGGAAAGTATAATTTAGTCCACTGGTCACTGGATTAGCAAGACAAGGTAGCATGGGCATATGTCAGCATTGTTTGCGGTGTCAGGAGTTGGAATACTGACCTGTTGGACCAGCATCCCTAACTGTTAAATGACTATTTATAAAACAAACATATGAATGCAAGTTGTATTAAAGCATCTTAAATCTCTGAATGAATAACGATTTTCCAGGTCTACACTGCCTTCAGAGTTTTAATCTTAAAGAAAGAAGGAAAAGAAAAAAAAAGAAAGCAAAAGCAAGACCAAAATTAGCCCTGGCCCTTTCAGTTTCCTCTTTCCTACAAAATAACAGCTCAAAATTCAATTACCAATAATAAAGTAGAAAAGTTGAGTGTGAATTGTGTTTGAGGTCCACAGAGAAAGAAGTATAATCCATTCAGAAGGCCCAGGTCTACTGAATCATTCAAATGTACGAGTCTACAGCTATTGGGAGTGTCATCATTTTTTTATTCAGTCAAGCCTCTTACCTGAAATACCTTTAAAATTAGCAGTGACGGGATCAAATGCGTTTCTTATTCCCAAGGCACAAAAAACTGTCTTTAGGTCAAAAAGGCTTTGAATAGTGAACCTGAAATTAATATGATAAATATTATTTAAGTGTGGGATTCGTAGTTCCATAGAGCTAAAAGGTGGACTACATGTAATTTATTTCAAGCCTTTGCATTTCATCCATCTATTTCTGTGTGAGCCCAATCCCTTCTGTCTGATTATGGTACTTTGCAGAAAAGCAACTCTTCTTCACCTGAAGACGTTAACAGAAGGAATCCCTTGCCTCCATCTATTGCAATCAGACCCCCTCTCAGTCTTCATGACACAAGAATTCTGCATTTCTGCAAGTGTCCTCGTTTTAATAGTCTTTTTGGCCATAGCGAAGGGCCCTTTGAAACATTTGCAAAAGATTAGCTTGGAGAGAAAGAGCATTAGTGTACAAATTGTTTTTCAGCACTTCATTAATGCAGGGAATGTATTGTAAGAGATGTGTAATGAAGCTCTTCCATGCTGAGCCATACAATAGGTATGGCCACAAAAGGCTCTCCTGCACCTGATTCCTCCTGCTATGCAATTTTATTTGAATAGCTGAGAGAAAATAGTTCCAGGATGTATGCATTTGCTAGCAACAGTGAATGTGGAAAATGGATGGCTGAAACTTGCTTTGTGCACAGAAAGATGGGTAGGACTGGTGGGGGGCCCCCAGGTTCTTCATAGAGTACTTCTGTTGTATACTAGCAAGTTATAAAAATATGCTGTTGCATTTGTTTTAAAGGTAATATATTTACTCTTTCTTAAGTAAAGAGAAAAAGAGAGTGGGAAAGGACCAGGAACATTTCTCTCTTTTCAGATCTTAAAAGGATTGCTGTACCCCAAAGAAATTTTTAATAAAAGCTGTAGTATGAAATGAAATATTTGTTTTTTAAACAGTACAGAGCATACCAGAAAATTTGGGCATTCCCAGCTCACCATGGCTTAAGAAAAGGTTAGACCTTTTCTGATCACGTGATGAATAACAAAACTGAAAGCATCTCATTTGTTTTTATCTCACACATTGCTCTTGTCAGTGCTATCACACATAATTCTGACAACTGAAGCAGTGAAGCAACCTAGCACTATTAATATGGCTTACCTAGGGAGAAAAATGTCCATCTTCATTCTCTTTAAGCTGCTGGCCCAGTGGTTTATGGTTTTGGCAGAAAGGTGAGAGTCAATCTGGGACAAAGGCGTTCCTTTGTGGCTGGGAAGCACGAGGAACATGCTGAGTTCCTCCCCCAGGTAAGGTAACTCGACCACGTTGAAAGCCTCCAGAGCTGCAGTCTGGAATTGGCCTGTAGGTGGGCAAATATAGATCTTATTTCATCATTCAAGTAGGGGAAAAAAACCACCCCAAACCCACGGCTCGAGCCTGGGTCAGCAGATAGTTCAGAACAGCAGTGATGGGGTGGAAGGGGTTGTCTCCAGCACACAGGCTCTGGCAACCAGCTCGGGTTGCTCTTAACTCACAGCAGTGGCCCATCTGAACAGAGGTGATTGTGTGATATGGACACATAGATATATCTTGGCAGAAAAAACGCCAATGACAGTAACGGTACCTGGAGCACTGTCTCAGCAGAGAATGGATATTTTATTACTGTCTCATATAGTAGCTGTCCTCCTTGCTCAGAGTTTAAAAAACATTACCAAGGCGATGACAGTAAATTTATGGTGACTTTTCCAGCAATGCTTGTTCTTTGAGTAAAAGTACAATTTTAAAATATCTTTCACTAAAAATTCACTACTGATAGAAATCAGAAAAACAAACCCAAGTGTCCTTTTTAATTCAGTGAAACCTAATTTGCCTCATGTTTCCATCTTTACTACCTTTAAAAATCAATTTTAAGCTTATTTCAAAAAACAGTTACGTTAAACAATAATGTAGTTAGGCTCATGCTTATTTATGCACCAAATTTATTTTTTTTTAAAATCTAGGCACAAAGACCCATCAAAAAAAGATGAAGGTTATAAAAATTCATCTGAAATGTAAAAGCTGGTGGGCTTCCAAACTTGTAATTATTTATGCAACAATTTGTAACAGTCATTTAAAAGTACCTTTTTAGTTCCATATTTTGAAGAACAATTAATCCAGGCCTTTCTAATGGACTCTGTTACATAGTAGAATAGATTCAATTATCACAATTTTACATTCTTATTTTTTCATCTGTTAATCCAATAAATTCACCCAGATGCGGTAGTTGTATCTTCAAGGGTAGATATGCTTTCTGAGCCAGGGGTTATGAATAGCTGAATATTTGTAGCTCATGTCCATAATGTCTAAATATTTGCCAATAAATACATGGCTATAGGATGTCTCAAATGTTTAGTGTACAACATTTGTTAGTTTTGCAGATATGGACTAAATAGAATTTCTTAAGTGTTGATTATTCTGCTAGATTACATTTTAAACTCTTAGGTTAGCCCTTCTGCCATGTAATATGGACAGGGAATTGCGCTGTTAAAACCACCTCCCAGCACAGGGATCATTTGCTGGGAAAAGACCTTCTGGTTTGTAATGGGTAAGCAGGGAAGTTTTACACTTATAGTGCACTGGACATGTAATTTGTGGACACGCTGATATTTTGAAGTCAACATGTTCTGCACAAAGGTTACACAGTCCTTACTTACTGATTAGAAAGAAAATCAAAGACTTGAAATTATTGAGTCAGAATTTACTGTTCCTTACTTGAACTGATTTTGAGCATCCCATAAGGATTATATATATGCTAAATCAGTATTCAAATATGTTTAACAAATTGGTTGGAAAAATGAATATGTAAAATAACTGCACTGTTTAAAAGGCATGTGTACACAGTAATGTTGACATTTTCTTAGAGCAGTGTTAATTGTCCCCAGGCTGATTTGTTCTGTGTGGCCATGTTAAAAGGATAAGCAGTGTTGTAAATGCTAAGACAATAACAGGCCACAGCTAATCTTTCTTGCTCTGTGTTTTGGATCCCGATGGGAGACAGCTGCTGTCATTTAATAATGAAGGAAAGTTATCTCCTGCCTCTGTTTTTTGGGGTTTTTTTTTGTACTGAGCCTGTCTTATGTATTAATTTCAAACTGCTTTATTAGAAACCTTGCTAGCATTTCTAGGGACAAAGACTGAATTGGCCCTATCAAATCAGACAACCAGCAAATTTTAAACCATCCCTCCCATTTCAACTTCCCTCAAAAATCTCTCCAGCTGCAGTGAGCTCACACATTTCAGATCAGATGAAAACGTAATCCCAGTATTTTGGTTAACTTTCCTTTTCAGTGCGTATATTTAACACTCCAGCTACCTACGTCGGGATGATAGGATGGAGTTCTTGTGTGTAGGAAAATGGTCAGACAAGCAGAACTCATGATTTCACACCAAGTTTGCAAGGGCTCAGGAGCAAATATATGGTCAGTCAACGCAGCTCAGCTGCTGAACTGGTCTTTACCTGAGATGCCCACTTGTACAAACACTGGCGACCCTTGCCTTCTGTCATTTTAGGCGTCTCATGTCTCTATCTCATTCTTCTAAAAGAGAAAGTTCACAGAAAAAGCCTGTTCCTGAGCTAATAGGTGTGTGTTAGTCCCAAGAAACGTGTTTGTTTACCCAAACAGCTCGCAAAACAGCAAAGGGTGAGGCTATTCCAGATATTATGAGTAGCAAAGCCCTGTGGTGAGCTGGTGATACAAGGTCAGCCAGGGCTGAAAGATCATGAGTTGATGTAGTAGTTCATGTTATTCAACAACGCGGAAGATATGGTGTATGGTTTTGGAAGTGGAAACTCTGCACTCCTGAGTAAAGTCAATTAATTTATAAAAGACTTAGACAGGATGGGAATCAAGGAGCAGATCCTCCTAGAAACTATGCTAAGGCACATGGAAAATAAGCAGGTGATTGGTGACAGCCAACATGGCTTCACCGAGGCCAAATTGTGACAAATTTGGTGGCCTTCTACAATGCTGTTACAGCATTGGCGGATAAGTGAAGAACTGACATCATCTACCTGGACTTGAGCAAAGCATTTGACACTGTCCCACATGACATCCTTGTCTCTAAACTGGAGAGACATGGATTTGACAACAGCACCACTTAGTGGATAAGGAATTGGCTGGATGGCCACACTCAAAGAGTAGCATTCAACAGTTTGATGTCCAAGTGGCGACCAGTGACGAGTGACATTCCTCAGGGGTCAGTACTGGGATCAGTGCTGTTTTGTTAGCGACATGGACAGTGGGATTGAGTGCACCCTCAGCAAGTTTGCCAACAACACCAAGCTGTGTGGTGCAGTCAAGGTCAACACACTCAGGGGAAGGGATGCCATCCAGAGGGATCTGGACGTGCTTGAGAGGTGGGCCAGTGCAAACGTCATGAAGTTCAACAAGGCCAAGTGCAGGATCCTGCACCTGGGTGAGGGCAATCCCAAGCACAGGTATAGGCTGGGTGGAGCATGGGTTGAGGAGAAGGACTTGGGGGAGTTGATTGATGAGAAGTTCAACATGCCCTGGCAATGTGTGCTCACAGTCCAGAAAGGCAGCCATGTTCTGGGCTGCATCAGAAGAAGCGTGGCAGGCAGGTCAAGGGAGATGACACACCACAGATGGCCCATAAGAAGAAACACCATAAAGAAAGATGTAACAGTAAGGACAATCTTACAAATAGCGGGGAAAAGTGATTCCTTAGCCAGGTCAGTTATGGTTCAGAGGTAAATAGGCATAGAAATAATGAGTGGCCAACTCTCTGCCTCATGTGACTGTTGCACAGAAAAAGAAAATGTTTTAGCCATATAAGCAAGAGAAAAAAGAAGGAAGAACAGTGCTGCTGAAAACTGAATTTGTTTTTTTTTTAGATTCAACCCAATTATTTGCTGGAACTGATGGGAGGGAAATAATCTGATGATATAGCAAAGGATAATGGTGAGGTTCCTAAAAGAAATTAGGAGAGAACAGCAGGTATTACAACACCAGAGACCAAAACAAAGTTTAAACTACTTGAGAGAGACAAATAATAACCTGGGGCCTGGATGATTGTCACCCCAGAATACAAAAAGAATTTGGATATGAAATTGCAAATGTATCAGCAAAGATTTTTAATAGACCTGTAGATTCAGTTGTGTAACAATACTGGAAAGCAGGAGTATATTTATAAAGAAAAGAAAGTGATTTGGGAAATTTTAGGTCTGTCTTTGAGAAGTTTTAGACCGTACTCTGAAGAAAAGAATAATCAAGTCACAGAGGGAAATAGAGAGATAAATTGCAATATCAGGTAGAGTCCACCAAAGAAATCTATAAGCTTTTTTGACTTGATAACTAATTTGACAAAAAGGCATAGATCCAGCCATCTAGTTTTAAGTAAACATACTAAACATGGTTTCTCTGTGGCACCATTTACAGGTAGAAGTGATGGCAAGTAGAGCAAGACATGAAAGGCAGCAAGCAGCCACTTGAAGGGGAAACTACAATGAGCTAGGTTAAAAGTGGGGTTCCCAGGTCAAAAAGATGTTGCTGGTGGCTTTCCAAAGTATTGCCAACACTCAAGAATTTCATCAAAGAGTGAGGTTACCATGATGACTGCAGTGGTGGAAATCAAATGACAGTTCAAAAACACACAAAAAGGTACATACCTGTGGAGATTTCCCTCCCCTTGGAAGGAAATCTACCTAGGACTCAACAGCTGGAAAAAAGTGGAGAAAGAAAAAAGCCCAGGTGGGGTCAACCCTGAGTAACCACCCTGAGCTGATTTTGTGGTGCACTATGAAAGGTATTTTTATCAAGTCACAGAAATATTATCAGCATTTTATTAAGCATATATGTGGCCTCATTAAAAGTATTATGTACATTTCTGACCACTTATTTTCAACAAAGATTAATTTAAATTGGGGAAGTGCAGAAAAGGACTACCAGAGAATTGAAGTATCTGTTTTTTTAATAGATTAGAAAAGCCTGCCATCTTCAGCTTAGCTAACAGGAAATTGAGAGGCAGCTTGGTGACTGGCAAATGCATTTGGGAGTAAATATCAAAGTTGAAGAGAAACTATTTAAGTCAAAGGATAAAACTGTCACAATGGTAAGAGATATAAATTGGCCTTGAAAAATTTTAGACTCAGAATTAGAAAGGTTTTTACCTAAGTAAAGTTTTGAAATTTAGGGTAGAAGGCAAATGAGATTTTTATATTTTGAAAGGGATTGTAGAGCTAACTGGAAGAATTCCTGGTAGTAAAATTGGTAAGGGCTTGATCTTGTTTTAGTCTTAACTGCCCCTCTGTCATGGGATCAGATGTGCCTCCTACAGTCCTCCCTTCCTAGGCAGCTTTATTTAACAAGCTCCCTGCTATTGCAAAGGACTTTGTATTCCAAGGTACCTCCAGTCTCTCCTGTTCTCTTCTCCTGGCACATTCTCTTGGTTCCTTTCAGTTGTTTGCAATAGCTGACAAGTTTGTTATGGAGTGCTGTGCGATGTTGGTCTGCGAGGGATGGGGCATGGACGGTAGATATTTTAAGAACCATTTTGAACCCGGGATCTGTTTTGTGATTGTCTGCAATTATAAGGAGCCAATTCAGTCACCCAGGTGTTCTTTTTGTTTGATGAGATTTCTTCTGAGACTTCTCTCGGCTGGGAAAATATTACATCTTAGTGTGGTAGTTGTGGAAATTAAATAAATAAATAAAATGTTCCATGTTGTACAATAGAGCAAATCTGGATCAAGGACAATTACCGTAGTTAACTTCGGCTTCATGATGCATCGTGGGCACTTTCAGGGTTGAGCCTTCCACTGTGGTAAAAGGCAACATCTGGGTATCCATAAAGGAAAAGTTCTTTTGCCATGTGCTTTTGAAATACATGGTGCTCACCAGGGACATCTGGCTGAGTGGTGACCCGGCGCTCTCCAGTGGCATGCCACGGACACCCCCACCTGCATGGGAGAGAGGTGGTGAGGGAGACAGCATCTTACTCACACAGTAAATAAAGCAAGTTAGAACAACTCTCTGTCCCAAGGGGAAAGAGGCACAACTCACAAGGCATTATTAAACCCTCTACCTTTGCCTCCCGAGCTGTACGTGGACCTCATTGGGGTGCCTGTTGGTCCATGCTCTCCCCAGAACCGAGCTTGAGTCGGTCAATGTTGAGGATCAGAGCTGTGCCAGGACTATGGTACTCACCGAACAGCATGGATGACAGCAGCCCAGTGCCCAGCACCATGCTCTGGTCCTAACTGGTTTTCTAGGCTAAGTGTGCTCACTTATATCTTGGAGTGGTTCATTGTTGGCACTAGAAATCCCTCACGAAATGGATTCATGATTACTTTATGAAGTAACGCTTTATGAAGAAACTAAGTCAACTGAAGCTCATATCCTAATTCTCCTTCTCTCCTATTTACTTGGCAGTTCAACTGATCCTGCTTTGGGTATCTGAAAGACTTTTCAAAAGTCTTTTAATTCATCGATACGCATGTGAGCACCACAATATGAACTCCCATTTTAGTACCTTCTTCTCGAGAAATACTTCTGTATCATGAAGCTGGATCACTTATTACAGTTAATTTAAGAATAATTTTTTTTCTATAGTAGCTTTGTTTGTAATTACCATCCCCTCATGTTGATGACCAAATTAACAGTAACTTTACTGAAGGTGACAGGGCAAACCAGGGACTGATTTGCTCTGCTGCTTCTAAGGACTTGCTTTTTCAATTATTTTTTTTCATTAACACAGAGTTTAATGTCATTCATTTTCTTGCTTGTGTGGAAAGCAAATTATTTTTATTTCCTATTTTGACTTTTTAAACTCAGAGCCTGACTGCTGAGCTTGTGGCCCTGTGTGTTCCCCACAGCAGCATGAAAGCAGTTGACATGGTGAACTCGGTGCCTGGGGAATTTGGCTGCTCCTCATTAAAACTGAAAACACTGCAAAGGATTTTAAAAATTAGAGGAATGAGAACAAGCTATTACCAGCTTGAGACTGCAAACTTATACTCACAGATTCAGACCTATTCCAGCTTTTTCATAGGAAATGAGCATCGGCACAAGATTTAGATTTCCTGGCTCTCAGCCTTGGTTTGGACACCATGGAGTGTTGCAAAAGCTTCATACTTGGTTAAATGCACTTTCTCTCGCTACTCCTCTGATTTTACATTTTATTCATGTGCAATCTTTCTTGTGGGTGGTTACATTACCTCCGAGGTTGCCGGCGATCCATTCCTGTATTTGGGCTGTGGTTCTGTTGGGGTCAGTGAAGTTGGTGTGCTGCAGGCTGCTGTTTGCCCAGCGCCCAGCATGGGCAGCGAAGCTGGGCGAGAGCTGCACCCCGGCATCCACGAAGAAGGAACATGCCAGCTGAACCACCGTGCCTTGGCTGGAGTCAGTGGCTCCTTCGTACACGGCGTGCAAGAAGTCCTGCACACTTTGATCTGCCGGGCAAGAGAGAGGGAAAGCCTGCAATTATCACAACAAGGTTCTGGATAGCAGAGATTGCACCAGGGCTCCACAGCTGTCAACTCCGGTGCTGATGCTGCTGCCCTCTGAAAGTTGAAGCACTGTAACAGCTGAAGCACCCTTGACTTTATGGGGTATTATTGTCAAGCACTACTGTCAGGGACGGTGAAGCACTGGGCACAGGAAAGCACTCTTCATGTTGCTGGAGAAATCACTCTAGTGCAGATATGTCAAGCGGCTACTTTCACATCAGGGTCACCCCTCTCTGTAAACACAGCTCTTACATTTCATAAGGTACGTTATTATTTTGCAGCACTCTCTGAGTTCCCACTAGTGAGATCTGTCACCTCTGGATGTCAATGCTGCCGATGCCACAGTACCACTGTTTTCTACTCCTGCTGTTATCAATGCCACCCACCCCAGGAAAGGCATCTCCCTGACTGCCCCAGGTCTGTCTCTGCTACCATTGGCCCTCCTGTGCTGTTTTGTTTCTTGAGGGCTGGTGCCCCAAACTGGCCCAGTGTTGCAGATGAGCCCTGGCAATGCCAAATAGAGCTGATAGGTTGCGTCATTTGTGTTACAAGCGACTCTTCTTTTTATACAACCCACCAGAGTGTCTGCTGGTTTTTTGAAGTACAATTATATTTCTTATTCATTATTCATTTTTTTAATTCCTAAGAACCCTCAAATCCTTTCCTAAAAACACTATTCTTTGGCATTTTTTTTCTCAATTTGAATGGCTGATTATTCCTTCTAAACGTAGAATTTTGTACTTGTCCTTATTGAATGGTGTCCTATTGACTTAACAAATTTCTCTGGTTTTCTAAGATCCTTTTAAATTCTATTCCAGTCTTTCCAAATGTTTGTAGCAATTGCAGGCTCAGCATCAATCAAAAATTCAGCAACGTGCTCTCTAATTTGTTGTCTAATGAAAATAGTTGAATTTTTTTTTACCTTTTTGATTTCCCAACCCAGTATCCCAATTTCTGTGTGAAATCTCGGCAGCTCTCTGTTATATGTGAATTGCTGGCCACCACCTCCAAGGAGGGCCAGTATTTTGCCCCTTGCTTCTCCAGGTTGCTGTAGTTGGCTCAGGTGCTCCTCTGCCTTGGCCTGAATCCTCGGGGTGCCCTGGGCAGCTCACAGGGAGGAGTCATCCACTTTCTCCAGACGCCTGTGGGTGGAGGGAAGTCAGGGTGGGCTGCCGCCTGGGTCATGGGTGGTTTGGGGCAGCTAATTGGGGAAGTCCATCCCA
>JAOQGH010000001.1:178259503-178290789 GCA_025769975.1 Gallinago jamesoni | reverse complement strand
GGGTGGAGGGAAGTCAGGGTGGGCTGCCGCCTGGGTCATGGGTGGTTTGGGGCAGCTAATTGGGGAAGTCCATCCCACCCGGACTGACCTGTCCCAGGCTGAGCATCAGGTCAAGGGCAGGATTGCCATGATCCTCCAGTTGCCAGCCGGGCCATCAGGAGACTTTTACTACATTGGTTGAGATTCTTGATGGGTTAAAGGGAGAGTTTCATGACTACTGATTTCTACCACCCGAGAGTCCAGTGCATGTTTTCTAACCTAATAGTGCTCCTTTAATAGCCTGCAGGAAGACTAATCACCTATGGGGAGTTTGGTATTAAAATTTAGATCTATTACTCTTTAAGGGATAAAAAATTGAACTCCTTGAACAGATGTCAAGAAAACTCACATGATCTGAGGTGTAAAGTGCTTTTCTCGTGTGTTTTGCATTAGTGCAGGAGCATTTGGCCAACTCTCTGGAGGATGTGAGAAATCAAAGATGGTAAATTGGAAACAGATGTTAAAGTGAGGTGTGGTATCCTGAGCTTGTAACTTCAGCCATATCAAGGTGCTTAGCTAACCAAAGTCCTGAATTCTTACTTGGAGAACAGTTCAAAATAGCTTTAAAATATTCTACCGTTGATAAAACAAAACAGCAAAGAGAAAGCATTTTAAAGGATGTGATTTTGTCTGCTGTCTAGAGAGACATCCCTTTATACACTGTTTTTCTTAGTGCTAGAATAAAGGTGAACAAATCTTCCAAACATTAAAAGAAGATTACAAGTGCATGTAAGAGCGGATTCTCTGTGAATAGTGAATGAACCATCAATGTTTTCATTGTTTTCAGCCTGCAAGATTTTCACCACATTCTTCATTATTGTTTAAGATGGACCAAAAGAAACATTAATGCAAACATCTAATGGATGAAAGGAATTTTATCAGATATGCCTACAGATGTGATTTGGTTGTACTCATCTGGTAGGAAATTTGATCTAAGTTTATTTATTCATTTGATTTATTCATTTGATTTAAACCATTTGAGGAAGCGGGTTCCTTCTCCATCACTGGAAATGTGCTGTTATGACCAATAGCAATAGATCCCATCCTACTTTATTTTCACATTCATGCATTAATATTACCAAAAGCCAAAGCTCATGTGGCTTGTGCCACGGACAACTAAAATGGACATAAAATGTCTGCTTGATATGATGTGCCATATGAGAAGAAGTAAAGGAGAGCTAAAGAGCCAGCAGGTCGTTAGCAGCCTCTGTGCTTCTCTTTGTTACATTTTGTGTGGAGATCTGTGCCTGAATTTCACTGTGCAATATTATTCTTAAGGTTCTTTCTTAATAACTGAGTCCCTAATGACCAGACGTGTCAAGCAAGGTATAATCCTTGGACAAATTAACTTTGTTTAAAATTACCCTGTTGAATTTACAGAAACAGGAGTCTTATAGGCAAGGCTTCATTAAATCAGCAGCTCATGGTGTAGGTGCACTGTCCTTGTGTCAGCACATGCAGCTGTATCTGTATCAGCCAGAGACAGCTCTTCCTGCTGTGTTGGCTTTGAATATCAATGCCACACAGAATGGTACTGGGGACAAAGGCAGGTCGTAGCACCCGATGATGAAATTGCTGTAGGCTTTATCTTTAATCTCCATACTGAAAGTAAAATTTATGCGGAGAAATAGCAGTGTCACCTCTATACATAAGTCTTGTATGCAAGCTGCAAATTTTGAAGATGAGGCAGTCATCTGCTTTTCGTAAACATTGGGCTCATAATGTAAAATAGTTTTTGACGTGTGATGCGAGATGGTAGGATAATCCAGAGCTCAAATGAAAACAGCATCCTTAAATTCAGCTGACTTAATGCTGGATTTTAAGACATCTGCCTATTCCATATCCCTTCCAGATTCCCAGTGAGTTTTATTTTAGCTTGCTTTCAGGGAAAGATGCAATTGCACCATCCATCTGTCAATGTATATCTCTCTGCCAGTCTCCTAATAACTTCTCATCTTTTTGGCCAGTTGTACTAACATCAGAAAAAGGTGCAAAGCCTTAAAGATAATACAATTTCTATAGGTTTCATAAAATATGTTAATGGGATAGGAGAGAAAATGACCATCCTCTGTCTGGCATCTCCCCGAAGAGGACACAGGGCATGCCAGGACACAAAGGACACAGTTGGCCTCTGGGAAACCAGGAGGAATTCTGCTGTACATGGAGTAACACTTCTAGATGTGGCTGTATTTCAGTGCAGTAAAAGAGTAAGCACTGATCAAGAAAAAAGAGGAATAATAACATGCATATCAAATACTCCCTTGAGTTTCCTTTGTCCAGATGATACCTGGATATCAAATATGGAGAAAACATTCCTAAACTTCATCTTGCAGTGAGACAGAAGACAGAAGTTTAGTATGATGTGTGCAATTACTATCTCCTTAGTGAAGCTGTGAATTTATTGCAAAATGTATGACAAGAAGTATTTTTTTAAAGTGGTACATTACCATGAATGTTGTATCCTAGGGCATCCCGCAGCTCTGTAAAGGTATTTCCTTGAGCTCCAAACTGCAGCAGCTCCAAAGAAACAGCCACACTTGCTGGAGAGATGACCAGATTGGTTCTGTTCTCTGCTTCAGATACACGCCGGTAGAGATTGATGGCAAACTCAGTCTTCAGCTCTTTCAGCTCATCGTAGGAGATGCAGTTTCCTTTGGTTAAGCAGCAAGCAGACAGGATAAATGCAGAGAAGAAAACAGGCAACATGAAGGCAAGGTGGGAACACTCTCCACCAACCAATCATACCTGCAATTAATAATACAGTTATATTTAGAAAAGCAGTGCTGACAGAGAAACTTTCTCTTTCCATCAGTGTTAAGATACCACTCACAATAGTAATGACGGCTATTAAAATACTTATCCAGGTCTACCTGGTATCTATTGTCATAAACCTACCCCCTCCCCCAAACCAGAGATGTAGGGACATGCTGATGACTCTGTTGACTAACGAGAACTAAGTTTTCCAGTACCCATATAGGACGGTTGGCCATTACAGTGCATGGAGATACAGAGATGGTGAAAAAGTTAGCTACCTGCATGCACGATGGGACACCTCAGTGCAGTCTCTATCCTGCTGAGCGCCCACAGCTCCTTTCTGTCCCCAGCAGAAGGGGGGTCACATCCAGCACTTCCAGAAGGAAGGCCACCCCTCGTGAGGTGCAGGTATCTAATTGGAGGCTCCAGGCTGGGCTTTAGATCCAAGTTTGCAAAAGGCTGGCTTCAAATTTTCCCCCAAGATATTCCTTCTATGAAATTAATCCCAGTGAAAAAAGGTTGTATTTTCAAAAAGCTCCAGTGCTTGCAGCACAAAATCACTGCTTTGGATTTTTATGGGAAATCAAGTATTGGTCAATGTTACATTAAGAAACACTTAGATTCATGGAATCATAGAATGGTTAGAGTTGGAAGGGACCTTAAAGATGATCGAGTTCCATCCCCCCTGCCATGGGCAGGGACACGTCCCACTAGAATTCATATTAGGAATAACACTAAAATGACAGCATAGCTTTCTTTACAAAATTTTGCCTTTTGCAAATTGTATACAAGTATATTTTAAAAAAATACTGCACCTTCTTTCACTTCAGGATTTCCTACAAATCTTTCTCCATGCCCTTTGCTCTAGAGAGCACCTCTAATGCCTCGCATTTACTCACAGTTAGCTCTGTTAAATTGTCTTGCCTTTCTGTGTCCTTCTGGGTGTCTGAATGGAAGCTGTCTATGGACGCCTTGTCTCCTTCTTTAATAGGTAGTGGAGTAAAGACTAAGTCATGAGACTGCGTTTAAAGGGATAGTCAGTGATCAGAGTCTCTGTCGGCGATGTCTGTACCACTCTGTCCAAATTCCTGTAGGCTACAAGCTCTATGGAGAGCCAGGCAAAGCGGCATGCCACTGACCAGCAAATCCAAGGCAAGGAACAAAAAGGTACACATGGAGATATGGTCAGCAACTTCCTTGCAAGCCCTGCTCGAGCCTCATGAGACTTGTGACCTGCTGGTACCGAGTAAGGCATCTCCTATCTCTCTTCCCACCCCCCTCCTCCTTTTATATGAATTCCATTGATTCCTCTGCCACAAAGGGGAAGAGAAAGGGCTCTCTGTGTACCAGGCACACAGCTATTTTTTTTTCCCCCCACTTTGAAACTTTATTCAGAAATCCCATGCAATTAGAATGTCTTTATTTGCCAGTTTTTTTTTTAATGCCATCCCAAATAGAAAGATTTTCATTTACTCTTTACTTTCCAGGAGGAAATAAACACCAATGTGGCACACTTGAAGCAGATTGAATGAGGAAGGTGTCGCTTTGAGCGAACCAGAAGCAGAAGAGCTGTGGCTGTGATCACTTTAAAAGCAGCTTCAGCTGTTCATGGTTTCCTTCATGTGACAGGATCAAATCCTGCCCACCATATTCACAGGTTCAGCCTCACAGCTTCACAATGGCACCTTAAGCAAGCAAGATTTCAGCTTAAAAATAAGCGTAAAACTGCAGCTTATTGGTTTTCCTAGAGTTTGACGATATATACATGCCTAGTTATTTCACAGCGAACATTCCTGTTGCAAGTGGGAAAGAAGATACAGGGGAAAAGGTCATTACAATCAAGCAGTAGTGTTTTGGTGCCACTGTTTCATCCTTAGGGAAGAAGCAGCCACACAATTGAACCAGGGCCCAAATGAGAATGAAGCAATGGGCCTCCCTTCATCTGCACTTGTGCTGTTCCTCTCTTTCTGCTGTTTTGAGAGGATGACAGGATAGACACTGTCTCAAGGTTTAGACCACATTCCTACTAGGACAAATGAAGGGCAAGACCTTGGCCGGTCCCAGTCTAATACAACAGGCAGAAATTTCAATGGCAGTATCCTCATGCTGAAAATTACACGTGGGCTTAAGAGTTTTGCTGCATGAGGACCTCTCTGCTGAAGTTATCATTAATAGTGTCCATTGGACTGGACGTGTATTCAGAGAGAATGAAACAGAGGCCACTAAGTGATTTACTGAAGGACTCAGAGCTGTCGATAGATAAATTAACTCTGGTCACTGGTGAGGACTGCACAGCTGGATTTCATGTCATGTTCCCAGAGGCTCCAGAGCTGATAAGACATTTCCTCTGTGCCCTGCTTGATACTGTCCTGTAGATTTATTAAGATTTGGAAGAAAGATAGGGATCCCCTGAAGGTTTTAGGTATTACTGTCAAAAAATCGACATTAAATTCCCACCTGGCAAAAATGTTGCTATTCAGATTCGGGGTAAGCATTTATGGAAGATGTAATTGAAAATTAGGCCCAGTATAAATGTGATTTAGGAGAGCATAATTTCTGAGATAAAGGGAGGAAAAAAACCATTCTGGGTCATGTCTCATCACAGAAAAAACTTAGAAATTGGGGCCTTTATTTCAAACCCTCCCCCTCTGCACCTGGTTAAGGAAAGGAAAGTTGTGGAGGAATCTTAGCAGCCAAACCAGTGTTTGCAGACAAAGAGAGAGGACTAAGAAAACTAAAAATCAATCAATGCTGTTCAAAGCAGCCATGGGGAATAATAAATGTGCTTTATATATAATGAATAAAAAAGAAAATCCATTACTGACTAATTAGAAAGATAAAAGGTGGTAGAGTAAGAAAGAAGGAAGAGTCAGTGAAACTAGCTGTGTTAGGTGATAAAATACTGGGGGAAGGGTACGAACATTTTTCATAATCAAGGCCAGACCCAAATATCTCAGCCAGGAGCTGAGCTGTCCAAGTGAGGGTAGTTTGGGGCAAAACCCAGGGGCTGCAAATTAAATAGGCCAATTACAGAAACTGCAGGTCAAAAAGAGAGTGTCCTGGACCTACAGAACTGTTAGGGTTGGGCTGCTGTGGAGAAAGGGAGGTTTTGGCTCTTTTTTAGGATTTTTTTTTTAGAGTCTTTAAAGTTACCTGTGTCCTAGTTTAAGCATCACATCCTTCTTTGAGTCTTAATCTGGATATACACCACAAGATACTCAGGAAAGTACTGATAAATTTGCTGGCAACCATTTTATTTTTAAGATATCGGAAACACATTTTAAAAGGAATGCAACTGATTGGTTCCCAAGATAACTCTTCAAAGACAGAAAGGGGCAGAGGTAGAAGCTGTATTTTGAGAAATATTTCTTGACAGAGATAACTAAGGCTGCTTGTTGGGGAAGTGAGAAAAGGCACAGACCAGAAGGAAATATGGTCTGGAGAAAATACAGCAGTGTTTGGGTAGGAGGCTGGAGCATGTAGTGCTGTGCCATCACTGAGCTCCTCTGGGCATCTACAGCAGCAGCTCCGAAAGCTTCAGAAGATGCCAAACCTCTCTGTTCCCTCTCTGCGCAGAGAAAAACACCACTCTCTCAGAAGGAAAATATCAAAGAGCTTCCTGATGCGTGAGCAAACCACCACACAGGGAGCAAAACTGGTGGAAAATGCTGGAGAGAAGCAGTAGGTGGTGACTGCTTTCACCGATGGATTAGATCCTCTCTGCATCTGTGGTGTGTCATGCTGTTACTGTGTGGGCCCTCAATGTCCTCCTGTGTGACCATCGTGGTCAGCAAGGTGACAGACTGCTGAAGCATCTCCCACCACTCAGCACTGACAGATGCCCTCATAAGTGGCTCTCCAATGTCTGGTGTGGAAAATATGCCAGAGTAGAAAGGAGAGATGAGGGAAAGAAAAATGGTTAGAGACAGCAGTTCTCCAGAACTTCATCTTCAAGGTCTTCATGGGACAGATTCTGCTCTGAGGTAAATGTAAACCGTCGACATCAACTTGGATCCTGGAGCAAATGGGGAGCTGTTGGGGGAGTATGGGCTTGGAGGCTCTTCCAGGGAACGGAGTGCTCCCTGACTGTAGAAAACAGACTCAGAGTTGAACCTCCACAGTGGTGGCACTGGGGAGGAAAGAGAGGAGCTTGTTCATCCCTGGAAGCAGCTAGAAGTCACAGGACTGAAATGAGAAACTGGAGGAAAAGACACAGACTGTGCGGGCACTGTGGGCTGAGGGAGATTTCTTTGGAAGCCTTTTATCCCCTCAAATGTCTCCCAGGAGACCGGAGAATTATTCTCTGATTTATTAATCTGTGTTCTAATAAAACCGAGCCCTGGTTTAGTGTGGCTGCTGGAAGGAAAGGGGGAGCAGTTCTGCATTTGGGCTGTGGGTGGTTTGGGCTCCTGCTGCACAACAATCTGGAGCAGAATTTGGCCCAGGGAAAGGCTGGAAGAGAAAAAGGCGAGAGTACCAGGTGATAAGCAGGTTTTCCTCTTCATAACCCTCTAGTTTGATTTCCTGTAAGGTCACTCTCCAGCAACATCCCTTTCGCTGTAGCACAACCCTGTTATCAGCAGGATTGCTGTACATTTATCCCTTCATAAATGGGAACAGAATTTAACCTCCTATCTGCATCTGGTTTTTGTGTGCTTACTCCCTTTAACATATATAACCCTGAGGAAATTAAACTGAATCCAAACCAGCTTCCTTCCTGCTTACATCTCCCCTCCCGGAGAGAGCCCACACTGCAAGAGACCAAGGCATTTGCTAAGTCAGGAAGGTGGTTCTGCTGAATTTGAAGATAAGAAAAATTTGCATCATCATTTCATACAGAGCGTATTCTGTGGGGAGGCAGTTGGCTGCGGAGCCACAAAACACCCAGCCGAGCAAGTTCAAGTTAATTTGCTTACTGCTATCCACATGCCACATAAAACCCACCACTGCCTTTGCCTCCCACTGGGGTGTGAAGACAAAATCTGGCTCTTCAAAGGATGACCACTGCAGAGGATCGCCTTCAAAGAAGAAGTCCAATGAAGTGAATAATTTCTGCAGGGCTTTATTAAAAGAAAAACCATCCAGCTGACCCTATGATGGTACCTCAGACCAAACTCCACATGCTGGTGTGGCAACAAACTCCTCCACAGGGCATGGCCTGGCTGAACAGATGGGCTTGGTGCCAGCGCCTGACCAGCTGGGACCTGCTGGGCAGGACACGCAGTGCAGAGTCCTACAAAGGAGCTCCATCATGCAAGAACCCCAGAATACTTCCCTCACACCTTTCTGCCCAGTTCCAGGTGGAAAGAAGCACTAAAGCAGTGCTAAAGGCTTTTTGGCAGCTCTCACAGCTGGAGGTAGACTCCCTGCCCATGGCTGGCTGTGACCAAACTGCACAGCACTTGGTTCTCAGTCTCCTTCAGCCCCTGTGGCTCTCAAACATGAATATAACATTTCTGTGCATCATTTTCCTGTATCTCTAATACTGCAGGTGGAATAATGGAGTAGTGATTTTTTTATCCCTTGAGGATGCAAGGGCTGTTGGAGGACTGTGAGGGACTCAGGCTAGACCACAGGGTCTTTTGGGATAAGTCCTGGAACAAGCTCTGAACTGTACCCAGGGGCAGTTTTGGAGACAGGTAGCTGGAGCAACCCAAAACTTAGCCAGCCAGTAAGTTAACAAGCAGCTTGAACTATCAGGGCTGGACTCAACTCCTTTTACATGTTGCACGGTGGTTATGGCTAACGTGTTGTGTGATGTCTTTTGCAGGGCAGAAGAATGGTGCCTTTCTCTGGTGGAAAGCAAAGCAAAGCAAAGCAGACCCTTTCACTGAATGAGATTAACATCATTAACACTGATGAAGCGACACATGTTACCACATGCAGAAGTGTTACGCTGAATAAGAGCCCAAATCAGGCCAGTATTCTAACTGACGGGAACCATTCTCATCATACAGTTTTCAACAGTTAGAACTCAAAAGGGCTGAGAAACCACAAGGACAAGATAATTTATTTTTTTAGGTTGATGAAACTTACTTGAATTAAAAAAAAAAAAAGGAATAAAAACTGATTGAGGAGACAGAGGAGATTTTGTACGTCCTTATTATAATCCAAGTAGTTCTCCTGTGCATGTCTCATAGGGGAAGATGGCATAAAAAACTCCGGGAGAAACGATGTATGAGCTCCAAAGACATAATCTCAGCTGTGTATATATTTCCTGCAGTGTTATATGAAGATCCTAGCAGTAAAGCCTCTTCCCTGTGGGCTCTGAATATATGCTAAGACCCTTCCTGAGTGCACAACCGACCTGTGATGGCTGCTGTCACAGATCAGCTACTTTGCTGCCTGCGGTAGCTCAGAGATGCTGCCTCAGCGCGTCCAGAGTTGACTTGCTGGTCTGTGAAATTCAACCTCTGCCCCTAAAAGTCGCCCTTTTGCTATCTGCGGATTTAAAATGCTTCTGGGGGAGAGTCAGTACCCTGCATGGGGCCTGGTGGAAATTCACACTCAGACAAGACACTCCAGTGAGCCAAAAGCAGGAGTGGGGAGCAGCGCTGTGGCAGCACATTTTCCTTCCAGATGACTACATGAACTGACAATTTAAATACATTTACTGTTGGCAGAGAATATAAAGCATGTTAAAATCTGATTTTCATTCAGATCCCCCCCAAATGCTTATCTAACTGACTACCACAGTCTCCTACAGTGCCAAATAAATGATGCCAAGTAAATGACATTGGAAGAGGTCCTCATATGAGAATGTTGCCAACTGCAATTTCTGCTACTGATCTGGCTGAAATGACAGGGAACCAAACAGAAGATGAAAGCATGAAGATGTTTATGAAGTTGCAGAGCTGACTTCCCATAAGAAGCCTGGTTTTCAGAAAGAGAGATTTGTTTGAGTAGATGAAGGGGTGAGATCAAATGGGAACTTACAGAGTGAATAATGTGGAGGAATGTTATTTACAGGACAGCTCTGCACAGACCAGTTCATCAACTGTGTTTTTACCTCTCCTGTTGCCTGAACCGACCAGGTGGGTCCACGTTGAAAGCCACATTGCCAAACTGGTTTAGTACCGAGCCACAGCTTTTATAACCTGCCTGTCTTCCCACAGACACCCTCCCTTCAGCCTGGGGATCCAGTCAGAAAACTAACTGGACTCCACTGAGCAACATCTGATGGACCTCTGGGGCTGCAGGGTCCACTCATCAGGAACAGCACATCTGCAACACGTCCCATTGCAGCTTTGGTGTGTGCCTCCCTGTGCTCATTGCAGCTTCACAGCGGGTCATTTTCCTGCCCTCTCTCCCCTGGTTTGTGGTGTATCCTGAGCTGGGCAGAGAAGCAAGGTTGTACATATCTGTACATGTTGCACATATTTTCTCACGCACCCACTTTGGTGCAGAGAAGTTGACGCAAGGGGGTGAACCCAACCAAACCCTCCCACCCAGCCAGCCCCAAGCTTCCTCCCTGGAGGAGTTTCCTACTTGGCATTCAATGCTTCTTGGCCATAGTGTCCCACACATTAATAGTTGTGGGAAAGTTCAGGAGTGCTTCACAGATGTCCCTGTTATGTCAGGCATTTATCCCGACAGTCTTGTTGATGTCTTTCCTAAGCAGATTTCTATGTTTATGCCATCTCAATGCCGGCACAGCAGCACTGAGGAGCAGCAGTGCAGGTGGGAGTCCCAGCTCTGGAATGTCTGATCTAGCTCCCTTACCAGCCTTGTTCCACCAGGGCTCATGGCAGAACCTTAGCAGCTTTTGGTGGCAGCAGCAAGGGTCATTGCACCACCAGCTGGCCTTGTGTGGAGGAAAGGGTCCTGCTCCACCATGACAGGTGGGGGTGGGAATGCTTCCTTCTCTCTTTGCTAGTGGGACAAAACAAAACTTTTATTCTTTAGGTCCTGATCTGCTTGTGGAGCTCACTCCCCACTTCAGGTTATGATCCCTTTTGGTGACATCACAGGTAGTGCTGCAGCCACCAAAGTGATGTCACAATGAGAAGCTTATGACTGTAAATGGGGAATAAGTCACAAGAATGGATGGCCTCAAAAGGAGCTAATATGCTGTTATTATATAATCATCCCTAATACTTATATAAATGTGCCAGTAACAAAAACCAAGAAAGTAAAAAAGGCTCGATGGCCTATCAGTGTATGTGAAGATGCGTGTAAAGTTGACATTTTCTCACAGGCCTGTAGATCCTTTATTAGCCTATCTTGCCTCTAACAACCTTTCTACTATTATCTCCATTTATATAGCTGCTCAGTTTTTTTAATCAGCCTCAGGATCCTTCCTCATTTAACAATGCTATTACATTTAAAATTAAGAGAAAAGCACAAAAGTTCTCCATATTTTGACATGTCCAATAACCACTTATGTGCTTAGGGATAGCTAAGCATCTCAACAAAATATAATCTACATTTTAGTGTCAGTAATGTGTTAAATAATTTGAATGCATAAAAGCAAGGAAACGTGTCTTTTCTGTGAAGACCCCTGGGCTCCATGGGGAGCACCATAGACCGGGTGTAAATATGAAGCTATCTAATTATTAGCTATGGCATTTTTATGATAAATAGAAACTAATAAAATAGAAAACTAGGTACAATTGTATCCCACAAAAAGCTTTATTTTAGCTATAGAATTTATACTTCATATGCTGAACTAAATTCTTAGAGGTTGGAAATAATGTTCAGAATCTCTAAGGCCTTTTTTTTTTTTTTTGTAGATGTCTTGTCTCCATTGTGCTGCTGGTTTATTATTTTCTGTGGCCAAATATTTGTTACATTTTCTCCTGGAAATTTTTTTAATGGATTTTCTTGCTTTGGTAGGATAAGATGCATGTTTAAATGCCTCTAGGGGTAAACAATTTCACATCAATACTTTCAAGCACAAAAATCTGGATCTTCAGTAGGTTTTCACATTATGCAAGTAGACGTGTAAGGTACTTAATACTTTCTAACCTCCACTGCCCTTTTTACACAGAGACAGGCAGTCAGCAGGGATTAATCTGATCCTAATTAACCACAAACTCTTCTGATATTTGGTCACTGCACAGTAGCGTGCTGCCAGGTACACAGCGGCAAACTGATCTGGATTATCTGCCGGCGCATGTGCTTCGCAGAGGGAGGGCTGGTGCTCCCTGTCGTGGGTGAGTTACGTCAGATACAGCTTTAAACACCAAGTGGGGAGAAGCTGGAGGTGTAACGAAAGGGGGAAGCACTAATTAGAAGGCCTCTTCCCAATGGCTTTCTACCAAGGTTTCCTTCTTGCAGGTAGCATTTCTCAGTGCCTCACCGCAACAGGGCAGAAAGTGAAAAAGTGTGAAAATATGGAGAGATCAGTTTCTTCTTTTTCAGCAGGAAAGGAACATGACTTTGTGCATACAAGTTCTCTCTCTTCTTCTTCCCTGTGTACAAGCACCATGTCTGATGGAGCCTTGGGAATGTGTCTTTACTTCCACACTGCCCACCATGGCTCCCACCCTCCCTTACCACGCAGCTCCCACCTTCCCTTATCTCCTCATACAACATGGAAAGCAGACTGCCCCAGCCACACAGTGGCCCATAAAGCAAAACCAACATGCAGCAAAGCAAGCAAGGTGAGTATGAGAAGAGTCTTACGCTGGTTGTGGGGAGAAGCAGCTGTGAGAGCCTTTGCACCACTGCAGGCAGCAAGAGTGCCCAGGAGGAGAGGGATGTGTCTCCTCATGCTACGTGGGGAGGAGGTGCGATGGGAAGCACAGAGACCACAGCAAAGTTCTCAGACTGCTGTGGTCCAGGTGTTCTGGTGCAATCTAAAAGCCCCAAACAGCTGCCCTAAGACCAGGCTCCTCCTCTCCCCTCCCTCCTGATGTGGGATTAATCCCAGCCCACAGTGTCTGTCCTGCATCAGGAAAGGCAAAGCCTTCGTCTTGCTACTTGTGCCGAGGAACTGCTATGTCAATTATTCCTATCTAGCAGTCCAGGCAATGGGCTCAGCCCGTCCTTATTGGCTGCTGTGAGCAACTGCCGAGGACACCTGAAGGGACAGCCACAGGGACAAGGAATCCTGCCGGAGAAAGTGCAAGGTTAGTTTACAGCAGTGAGGATAAGAGCAGGGTGAAGAGACCCAAAGGTGGATCAATAAATACATTCACAATGGCATTGGGATCTGGTAACATCACGCAAATTCACCATGGAGCTACACAGAGTTTTTTCAGGTACCACAGTGACTGGGGCACCTTCAGACCTCTGAGTACAGTGTGGTTCACTGTTTGGGCTTCACCTTTGTTTAGGCTGCTCCAAACGGGAGAGCCAAAAGCCAGCTCAGGCCATAGAAGTGGGTGAGCATGTACTCACATGAACAAATGCTGGTTTCCAGCGTGGTTTGTTTGCTTTCTGTGCTTGTTCTTTTTTTTCCCCCCTCAACTCTGAAGCATTCCTCTCTGAGCCATAGCCATTCTAGAGATCAAGAGAGTTAAAATAATCCCCTGACTGGCAGTAATTTTGTGAAGCTGCCCTCTCTCATATCAGGGTACAGCCTGCTTCACATCCAGCCATGAGCTCTTTCTGTCACAGCTGGAGTCTGGCAGGAGAAGAGAGCTGGCTCCAGGCTGAGATTTCAGGGCTCTAATGTAGGCCCAGCTCTTACAGAAAACATCCACTGCCGCCTTCTTTAAACTGAAGTCTGCTGGAATAGGCATCTAACAAAATAATACTCTTTTTGCTTAAGTTTCTCTTTAATAAGCAGCACTACATTACACCTGGGTTTGGTAGCACAATGTTATTCTCAGTTTTTCTTTGGGGAGACGGAGGCGCCACGTGGTTGAGATGTTGTGTGAAGCCATGCAGAAGGCATGTGCCATTCACTACAGGATGGCTCCCAGTGTTGTTGTCTGGGCACTCTTGTCCTGAGATGACACCTTTCAAGCTAGGGCCCTCAGCAGTGCTCTATTCCCAGCCCCTGAGGTTGTATGTTTGAAAATGGCAAATCTGTGTTCTGGAAGAAGACAAAATTAAACTGTTCAACTATCTTGTTTTATCAGAGACATTACTAGTAATAGAAAAGAAAAAGTGTTAAAAAGCTAATTGCTCTTTCTGAAGGTCACTCCTTCAAGGACACAATGATGCTCTGATTCTGCTTGAGAGATGGCATAACACATATGCTCACTGCATGACTGTTGTAATTAAATGTAAAACATTTATTTCTAAATGGATTTTTTTCTCCTTGCTTAATGTGTTTCTGTTGCTGCTTTGTCTCATAACAACTCTATTAATTAAGAAAAAGTGTCAAAGGACCAGCTGATGAATGAATGAATCATGAAATTAAGAAATGGTTGTTTTTCAATGTTTTCTTTCTTTTACACATGGACATCCACCCCTGTCTGATCTGCTGTGCAGTCAAAAAGCCTGAATCTCCCAGGAGCTCCTCCTTCCCTGCCTCCTACCACCCTCCCTGGGCAGCTGTTGTGAAGTTCTCCTGCTGGAACTTTCCACTTTGTGTAAGACCAGTGAAGTCTGTAGGAAGGCAGGATACCTGTTCATGGATATAGCCAAGAGAAGCTGCTGGGCACACAAGCCCTTTTCAGGCTGCAGTAATGAACCAACTACATAAGAAATTTTTAACTGTTTCTTGGAGATCTCACCCTGGAGTTGCCGTATGAGTGTCTGGTTCTACACCACATCACTGAGGGACATTTTGCTTTCCCTGTGGCTCCTGTCACTAATGGAGAAGGAGCAGCCACTGCCATTCAGGTAAGAAGCCATTGTCAGTCTTCACACATTTTACAGGGCTTCCAAAAACACACAAGTGCTCCCTTGAGAGATCAGCTAGGATCTTTCAGTTGATTCTGGTCTCCCCTATATTGGTCATCTCTGCATTTTTTTGGGTTGAGACCCCAGTGCTTTGGTGAGCTGCAGTAACCTGTATTACAGTATGCTTGGGTAACTTCATTTTCTTCTTTCCAAAACACCGTAAATTCATAGCCAAAGTTCTGCAAATGTATCAGATCCAATGTCCAAGCTATGCCAATAAATGCATCTCATGTACATCGTCCATTTCATTCCATCATACACCTCTATTGATTCGCAAAAGCCAGCTTTTTCCCTGTGTTTTCTCATTTCTCCTCTGAGTATTCAGCCCACTTTTGTTCCTGCTTCTTTAGGATGGCAAAAGCTGGTTTGTTTTCCACTTTCAGTTTTTCACCTTTCATCCACTTTTCCCATTCTCTCACAGTGTGACGAGCATTACAAACCAGTATCTGGACCTGGACTGCTGCCAAAGGGGAAGCTGAAATCAGAGGCAAATCAGAGTAATTTATAAATCACACCTGAATAGATCTTTGCTGCAATTTGTGTTGCACAGTGTTGTGCACTGAAGGTGAAAGGCATCAAACACAGGTTGTGAAGGAGCTCAGAGTGCCAGTGTTCAAACTTAGTCTCCCAGAGTCCAGACTTCTCAAGCTTTTCTCCTCCTAGCAGGTAAGACCTCATGCAGCATGGTGGCCTTTATCCAGATGTCATGAATTGCCCTTGCCAATGGCTCCCATTTCCCCAGGACAGCAGAGCAGCATTTAACTCCTTTCCTGGTGTGTGAGTGACTTCTTATCATGGACCTTCATCTGTTAGGCCCTGTGGTCCTGGAAGATGTTCCTGCCATATGTACATATAGCGTGTATGGAGATGTGCTATGCTGAAGTTACAAAATTTGCAAATCTGCTTTGTTGTCATCCTAACTGCCTCTCAGGGGTCTCAGGGGCAGTGCCAGCACCTCCCAAGCTCTGGGATAAGAAGTGTCCCATAGGTGAACATCAGGGGAGAATGTGACAGGAGCACTGTCACATTAGTCCTTGAACTCAGTGAAAGTAGCTGATGCCCATCAGCAGGACCTGCGCTCTTGTGCTTGTAGTTTTTGTCCCGTGTAAAATCCAGATTACATGTGGCATCTTCAGTGAATCTTTCCAGGTAAACAATTATTGTTTTCATGGAAAAGTTGTTGCTCAATCCCTGAGACTGCAGTGCCCCAAAGATCTAAGAACCAGCAATAAGAAACAGGACTATTAATATCCCCTTTGGGGGAATTCTTTTATGTAATTTAATATATACATTTTGTATATAGCATTCTTTTCATGTACCCAGAAACTTAACTCCCGTATCACAGATTGCAGTCCCCTGTCTGTACTTCTCATCCATCCATATCTCAAGTCTTTTTTTTTTTTTTATGGCAGTCTTTACATGATTACATATCATTTTCAGAAGATTTCACACTTCTGAAAGTCCATATGGTTGTCAAATTCTTTTCTGATGCCACTTGTTTATGGCTTCAAAATAATCAACATAGATTCACACATCCTCTCCCCCACACTCCCCTTTTCTCCCCCTAGTCTCTCTTGTACACAGCTCCAGTAAGATTAATTCACTTCTTCTCCAAATGATGCTGCCAAGCTTAACACATCAGCAGAGAAAGCCTGGGGCAAAAATCTGTTCCATCTTGCTATGCTCTTCATTGATGTCATGCTGCAAGCTAGCTGTCATTCCAGAGAGCAGCCAGGCTTTCTTTGGACCTTCTACCAAAAATTGCAGCATCAGAAAAGATTCTGGTGACCTGGTAAGCCTAACAGACAATGGACCTCCATGCGCAGAGAAGAGCAGTGCACACCTGCAGCTGCATCCTTGTGGTGTCACTGAACAATTCTCAGTGATGCTGAAAGCGGAGTTTTCTACCCTGCAATGCAATAGAGATGAGGTAAGCACCAAATCCCATTGATTTAGTAAGGAGATGCTAAGGAGAGGAGTGGGCAGGAGGAAGGGAGTCTGGGTCCTGTCCTGCTTTGTTCTGGACACAGAGCTGCAGATGCAGCCCCAGATTTGAGTCCTGTCTGAAGTAATGAGATAGGGGAGGTGGGGGAGCAGGCAGAGTGGAAGCATCTCCAGGCTTGTGTTGGCCAAGGAGGGGTTAGTGATGTACTAAGTGGGATTTTTATGGACCTGGGGTTTTGTGAAGGGGAAGGATGAGCTGGACGGTAAGAGAAAGAAAAGGGAAGATTAAGGGAAGGAAGGGGAAGACTGTGGAAGAGGAGTGTCTGTGGGGACAGGCAGCATGAATCCAAGGGAACTCATCTCCAAAGGAAGGGATTGAAACAGCCAATCAGCCCGTCTGGTCAGAGCAAAGGTTGTCCTGGAAACTTGGAAAACACTCCGTGCATTCAGGCCCTGTTGGCAACCTGACAGCTTCAGCGTCCGTAGCTCCCAGGCCTGATGGTTCCCCTCCACCATCACCGTACCTCACCCAAAGCTGGGGAGAGAAACTTAAGGGCAGAGACTGCGTTTCTGTGGCTTTATGTGACACAACAAGGGAACACTGGCAACTAGTCAAAATCCATGAGTAGAGCCACAGAGTAATTAATTAAAGTTTTGCTTTCTTGTGACCAAAAAAACCCAAAGAAAGCAGGAAAAAGTGGGACTCATAGCCATGTCATGGCAAACCATGTGAAAAAAATACCTGCTCCTAAGCACAGTCCAATTAAATAAAATATATAATCTCTGCATGCAATAGCACATGTGAACTGCAAAAAGATGGCTGTTAATCCACCAAAGTAGGAGGAATAAATAAAATTAGTATTTTGTGTTGCTTTCTTTAACTGTATCTGTTCCGGGAGGCCCTGTCACTGAGTTCATTGCATCTAAGGAGCCGGAGCGCTCTGGTGGCACTGCTAACCTCACAAGCAGCATTGTCCTGGCAGGAGTTGGGTCATACTTAGCAGATTAGCTCCATACCAGGAGGGCTAAAATTTTCATCAACGTAAATAGTGGAATTTGTGACAGACAGCCGGCTTACCACATTGTGCTCAAGGGCTTGTTCGCAGCAGATGCTCGGCTCCATCCTGAGCACAGCCCTGCGTGGTGGCCCCGTGGGATGTAGCTGCTTCCTTGCCCGTGGCTCCAGTGCAGCAAAATGACATGGCAGAGCTGTTTGGGTCATCAAACTGTTGGGTTCACGGAATCACAGAATGCTATGGGGTTGGAAGGGACCTCTGGAGATCACCTAGTCTGACTCTCCTGTCAAAGCAGGTCCACCTAGGGCAGGTTGCACAGGAACGTGTCCAGGTGAGTTTTGAATGTCTCCAGAGAAGGAGACTCCACCACCTCTCTGGGCAGCCTGTTCCAGTGCTCTGCCACCCTCACAGTAAAGACCCCTCCTCGGGTTATTCCACTCCCCAGCTTTGTGGTGGAGGGGAGAGCAGTGGGGCACAGCAGTGGGGTGGAAGCCCAGCAAAGGCACTGTCAGCAGCTGATACTGAAATGCAGGGCACAGAGGGTGTGGGGGCAGGCAGGTCTCGTTGGCAGAGATGGCTGGAGCAAGGCTTGCTTTCTACCACGCTGTGAAGTGAACGCCACCGCATTCGCCTCACGCTCTCCAGGGATGCGTGGTGCAAAGTGCCCGGCAGACCCCGGGGACAGAGCTGTATCTCAGGCCATGCCGGGCACCGCTGTGGGGTGCAGAGGGGTCCATGCCAGGGTCCCCCACAGCATGCTGTGTGGCTGGCAGCTCCTTGCGCTGACACTTGTGTGCATGAAAACCACGAGATGGCACTAGCAACTTTTGCAGGCTGGTGGCTTCCCAGCGAGGTACACACACACACATGCACACACACAGAGAGCATATTGCTTTGCTGTGATCCCATCACAAAATTCTGCAGTCACAGAGATGTCAAGGGGTATTTCTCTTAATGACTGGTCAGCTCTCGCCAAATCCTTTTCCGTTTTCATTTCATTACGTTCTAATGGCCAGCAGATTTTATTTATGATGGGCATATTGGATTAATGGCCTCCACCTACCATGCTATCGTGCATTTAATGCCTCATATCCAGGAGAAGAGTGATTAAAAAGGACAATTGATTCTACAGTGAACTATGCCTACATACAAAAGGTGAGTCAAAGCAGAGCCAGGGTGTGCCTGTTCGGTCGCGAAGCTCCCTCAGACTTCCAGATGCCCTCTCTGTGGCCACATTGAAGCAATGGTCTACCTGTAAATGGCTAAATAAAAGTGAGTTGAATACTAATCTCCAGTTCCAAGGCCAGCCCAGCACTGTTTGACTTGTGTCCACACCCTCCAGAGCTGTCCCATTGGTCACAGGCGTACCACAGGGCAGCTGGCTTGGCTTCCCTCCTGGACCGCTGCGGGATCCCGTTTTGCAGGGGAGGCTGTTATCCGAAATAAAGTGAGGACTCTGCGGCAGGGCAGCCGAGAGATGTTTTTACATCATGACCCTGAAGGGCTGCGTTTCATGCCTGGTGGGATGCCCAAGGGCATGTAGGAGCCCGGGAAGATGCAAAGTCTGATGGGACAGTGTTGGAGACAGAAGAATCCAGGCTTCCAGCAGCCTCTTCCATAGTGGGAACAGTCCTCAGGGTGAAGGTGACCAGGTGGTGTCTTGGAGAACGCTGCTTGAGGAGGTTCAAAACAGAGTCAACAAGCAACCAAATGATCCAGTGTTTGAACCTTCTCCTTGTCCCTCTTCCTTTTGCTATTGTAGACAATTCCAATCACAGGATTTATAAGGCCTTGCAGGGCTTTCCACATCAAGTGATCGTATTCCTCCCCCATATGCACATGTCCAGGATATTTCCTCCCAGTTATCTCACAGCCGTTCCTGGGCTCAGGGTGACAGGATCCTTCCCAGGTACTGAAATAACGTTGCCCAGCACGCTGCATCGATTCCTCCTGGAACAGCAAGCACTGGGTGAAATTACCTGGGTGAAGGCTGTAAGTAAATGTGACTGTCCTCCTGTGCAGGGCATGCGTTCAGTGCCGTTCACTGCCATGAACTGCAGTGGAAACCTGAGGAATTAAAAGAGATTCAGCAGTAAATTTGACAAATTGACGGAGGATAAATCCATTGGTAGCACAATGTAGCAGCTGGTCACACAGTGATCTGAACACAGTTTTTGGCTCGGGAAGTCTGGATTCTGTGTAAATTTAGCAATTTACACTCTGCTGAGTCCTGGAAGCTGGGAAAGGATGCCACAGGGAGGATCGCTCTGTATTCAAATGACAGTCAGACTCAGATGGGAAAGAATTTGTTATCTGAACAGAAATGATTTTGAGTTACTTTGGGGAAGAGTCAACATGGTTTTATAAAGGAAAATCACACCTCATAAATCTATTAGAGGCGTCAGAAGGAATCAACAAATATGTGTACAGCTAAGAATGGTTGTCCAAAGTCCTTCATCAAAGCCTCTTAAAGAAATCATGCTGTGATAGTTTAAGAGGTAAGGTTATGTGAATAAAGGACTGATTAAAAGGCAGGAAACAGAAGGTGGAAATAAATAGCCAGTTCTGACAGTGGAAGGAGGTTGGCAGTGGAGTCATGCAGGGATTTGTACTCAAGCTTGTATTGTTCAGCATGACTTAAACCTGGAAAAATGTAAGCTTCCTGAGATGGGAGCTTGTGGTGGTTATGTGGTTATTAAGCATCCAAGATAGTAAAGATGCTGGACAACTGGGGAAGTTGCAGAAGGGTTTCACAATACACATCAATGGGGCAATAAAAAGGTAGATGAAATTCAATGTAGCTAATTCTAAAATTAATTACATAGAAAAAAAATATTTAATTTTACATATATGATAGTAGGCTCAGAACTGACTTTTACTGTATGGGGATTGGACCTTGGAGCTATATAAAGATCTCAGCTGCAGTCAAAGCAGCAGGTCACATTACTGGGAAAGGAACAGAGAATAAAATGGAAAACACCTTCAAGCCATTCTGTAAATCTGCAGTGCATCTACAGTTCCAAAACTATGTGTGGTTATGGACCTCCTAGGTCAAAAAGCATATAGCAGAGCAGAAAAAATTGCAAAAGGGTAACAAGGATGAACAAAATCATGGAATGGTTTTCCTATGAAGAATAACTAACTAGGTTAGGACTTCTCAGCTTGAAAGAAGAAAACAGAACAGAAGGAGGTTTTATAGAAATCTATAAAATCATGAGCGGTCTGAAAGTAGTGAACAAGAAATGGTTATTGACTGTCTTTCCCTAGAGCAAACCTGAGGGGTGTCAAATGGAGTTAGCGGGTGGCATGTTAGGGAGATATAACTCTTCCTATACAACATGTAGTAGTTCCACATGTAGCAGTGGAACTCCCTGCCACAGGATGCTGCGAATGATAAACAGGCTCTGAAAGCAACTGGACAAATTCAAGAGAGGAAAACCATGTACAAAACTGCTACCTATGGCACCTCAGACCTTCCCGAGCCACACAATCATTTGTATTGATATATCCTTGATATATCCTTATAAAGACAGCTCAGGTGTCCAAGCTAGGCCCCTGCAGTGTTGGCTACCTAGGCATGAAACTGCAGGTATCAAAAAGCTTCTGTACGGGATCAAAAGTGCTCATCTCCTTGGTGATATCAGCCACTGAAAACACCAATGTGTTCCAATATTCTGGCCTCTTCAATAGCTAATGCATCCATGGTTTTACTCTGCTTCTAAAGCCCTTTGTGAGATGGGACTGTCTTACCAAGAGCAGGGTAGTTCCGTTCTGCTGCTCAGGCTGATGAACCTGAAAATCCCTCCTGAAAGACCTCAACACTCTCAGGATTTTAAACTAGATGATTAGAGATGTAATGGGGCACATGATACGTAACTAGAGCTGCTGCAGCTGGATACGTATTTTTTAAGGACAGGATGGTAGATGATTGTGGGGTTTGTGATCTGGGTAACAGAGTGGCATGAATGCATTCACATTTGTGAGGGAACAGAGGATGAGATGGTCAAGAGCTCACAGGTCAGGAGTAGCTAACAAAAGGGATATTATTGTGGGCCTCTCCCACAACTCACTTGATCAAGAAATGGAGAAAGATAAAGTCTTCTCTGAGCAATTGGAAACTAGTTCAGAACAGACTGGAACAGTTCCCATTTTCTGTAACTGGAAAAATCTGCTGACTGGGAAAACCTCCATCTTCAGTCAAAAGATCTTCACTTGCAAGATCTGCTGTCAGGCCTGACAGGTGTCGGCATGTAGTGAAGTTTGGAGGATAAAAGTACTAGTCACAATAACACTAGAGGAGGACTAAGTCAGGGGTGCAATAAGCTGGACATACAAAAGTCCATGGGGCTGGATTGGCTACATTTGACAGCGCTGAAGGAACTGGCCAATGTTATTGTGAGATTACTTTCTATCAATTTTGAAAGGTTGTGGTGATTGGTGAAGTTACAGATGGTTGGAGGAAAGAAAACTTCATACTCCACTTCAAGAAGTCCAAAAAGCCTGGGGAACTACAGGCTGATCAGTCTGACCTCACACCCTTGGAAGATTATCAAGAAAGCCTCTTCAAAGCCATTTTCAGGCACAAGGTGGACAAGAAGGTAATTTAGAACAGCCAGAATGTACTTACCAACAGTAAATCATGCCTGACTAAGCTGATTGCCATCTTTGACTCCCTTGGTCCATGGAGAGAGAACAGTAGGTGTCATTTTGCTTGATTTCAGCAAGGCTTTCAGTATAGTCTCCCATAGTATCCTTGCAGCTAAATCAAGGAAATATGGACTTGATGGGTGGACTGCAATGTGGGTGAATAACTGACTGGACTATCAGGCTTGAAGGCTACTGGACAGCAGTACCCTTAGTTTAAAGTCTAACTGGCAGCCAGCTGCAAATGGCATTCTTCTGAGGTAAACACTGGGGGCTGTGCTGTTCAATGCTTTTGTCTATGTTTTTCATAAGGGGATGAAATGCACCCTCAGCAAGTTTGCAGATGACTCCCAATGGGAGGCAGTGACAGATACACTGAAGAGCAGGCTTGCTATTCACAGAGACCTTCACTAGATGGAGGAAGGTGCCAACAAGAACTTCACAAACTTCAACAAAGACAAATACCGTATCACAGTTGGGCACCTACTGGCAGCTCTGTAGAAAAGGATCTTGGGGTCCCAGTGAAGAACAACTTGGACGTGAGTAAACAATGCACCCTTGCAGTGATAAGGACAGCAGCATACTGAGTGGTATAAGCATGGGTGTTCATAGAATCATAGAATCGTTTGAGTTGGAAGGGTCCTTAAAGATCATGTTGTTCCAACCACCCTGCTATGGACAGAGACACCTCCCACTAGACCAGGTTGTTCAAAGCCCCAGCCAGCCTGGTCTTGAACATTTCCAGGGATGAGTTACCATCAGGTTGATAGAAATAACTCAGCACCCTTCAAACCACACCCAGAGCGCTGCATACAGTTTTGGGCTCCCCAGTATGAAAGAGATATTGACAAAATGGAGAGATTTCAGAGGGGCTGGAGCCATTGAGATTGTACGGGAGCTGGAGTATATGATGTGCAAGGAGAAGCTGTGGGACCAATGGCAGCCTTCCACCACCTAAAGGGGGATTATAGAGAAGACAGAGCCAGAGTTTCTCAGAGGTACACGGCAAAACAAGAGGGAAAGATCACAAGTTTGAACACAAGAAATTCTGACTCCAGATTAGGAAGTAATTCTTCACCATGACAGTGGTTAAGCACTAGTGCAGGTTGCCCATAGACACCGTGAAAATGCCACCTTTGGATATTTTCAAACCTGATCAGACAGGGTCCTGAACAACCTGATTTCATTTCAAAGCTTTAAGGTTTGAGCAGTTTTGTGCCTGCTTTCAGCAGATGCTTTGGACTAGACAACCTCCAGAGGCCTCCTCCAACTCCTGATGTTTCTACGATTCTAAAACTGCCATATAAATATATTTAAAACCACAATGTTAAACCATAAACCCATTAAAAGTAAACAAAGCCAAATCTACATTGCTTTGCATATACAGTGTAATGTTGACATGCCCTCATCCCATGAGGGGAATAAAGAAATGTGGAACCGATAACACCACACACTGATGGAAACAAGAGAGGCACTATTATAAAGACCAACGTACATGAAACAAACCAAGATGGGATTTAAGCATGCAGTATTACCAATATGTGTCACAGCTCTTATTTTATCATTCAGCTTTACTGGAGCAAATAATTTACAATAACACAGTGAAAAACAAAAGGTCTGGTCTGCAGAGGCAAAGCCGAGTCCAACATAAAAAATATTTTTGCTATGTTTATTTTGTAATTATCCCACTGACACACACTGCCCAGAGTTGGAGAGCTTGTGTCACTGCATTCATTTTGAAGCCTAGTTAAAATAGTCAGCGAGTCTACAATACTTCACAAATGAGCAAACAGAAGGTTAAGCTGACTTTTAATCTCTATTTTATTTCACAGAAGCAACGCATTTCAGGGTGAGAAGGAGAGAAAGTTCAGGGTAAACCTGCAGTTCTTAAATGACACTGTTCATAATTTAACCAAAACAATAAGTAAATTACAATACATAAGTACATGCCATGAAACTTGTGCATATTCAACTCTCTGAAGGGATCAGCCCCTTCTTAAATAATGGGAAGAGAATTAATGAAACCAACCCTCAGTGAAACACTCTTCAAACTCTGGCTTTCTTTATTATAGACAAAAAGCTTTCTGTACACTATCATCTCTGTTTTTTCCTGACAGTAGGACACTCAGTTATTCCAAAATTTGGTTACAAGCACCACAAATGTAAACAATTAAAACTTTCATTTCTAGTTAACTATCAGTAAACACAACAGAACAGAAATACTTGGAGACGGAACCAGTGGAGACAGCACAAACTCAGAGTCTGTGGAAGCTCGTTTGGCTTTTTTCCCATTACTAGGATTAACGTGGCAAAATCTGGAGCTGAGATGTTTGCGGAGCTGCCGGTTAAGGCCACACGTGAGCCGCCTCACGACTGACACTTGAGCCGTCCTGTGCTTGTCTGTAGACCTCCATCCAGCCCCACTGCATCCTGCCACGTCTGGAGATGGCCCCCAGATGTGCTGAACTCCTTCTCGCAGAGGCACAAAGATGTTTCAAAGCCTCCTCTTCCTTAAAAGCCCCAAACAGCTTTTGTCAGGAGACTGGGTGTTGGCACGGTTCCAGGATCAGACAGACACATCAGCTCAAACCAGTTTTCGGTTTCATGTTCAGATCAATTGCTGTCTATATTACTAAAATATTTTGAAAGGGCCTTCTTTGTTTTTTCCCCCGTTCCAAATAATAAATACTAAATTTTTTAAGATATTTGAACCAAATTCATCCTGTTGGTTGTCTTCTCTGGAAGTGGCTAGTGTTGATAATAATGGCTCTCACTTGAATACACGATGCCATTTCATCATTTGTTTCTCTACTACCATGAATATGATAGAAAATAAGGAATCACAAATTTAAACCTGTGGAGCCTGACTGTCCCAGGCGTTGCTGCTCGTGTGGTGAATTGCAAGACGATGGAAAAAAACCTGCTGGTCTGACCTCACAGTGTTTTACAAGTATTTTGACAGGGTACAAACAATAACATGGAGCACAACTTTGGATAAATCAGGTCTGCTGTGTTCAGAGAGGGCTTGATCCAAAGGCCACGGAAGTCAGAGGAAAGACTGCATGGACTCTGAAGGAGTATAGAGCAGGTAAACACATGCACATCACAACAAACCCTTCATTAGTGCTATTTCTGGCCCCAGACATTTCCTAAGAGAACAGTTTACCCAAAACTGCAGTACGCCTAAACAGTTTGGAGGGCAAGAGGAGGCTGATAATCTCCTGTGCTCTTAGAGCTTGAATAGATTTTCCTATTTAAACATTGTGTTTAGCACAAAAGACAAGGTCTTCTTCTGGTATATGGTATGGTAGCATCTCACAAAGAGGAGACTTCAACTTCAGCCTGATGCCTCTTACAGCAAATGACAGCAAAATGCAAAAGCCTTGAGGAGCAGTATCCTGGCTCTTGACTATCCCTCTGGCCTCTTCCAGAGTGGGGGTGCAGCTTTAATGGAATCCCCCCATATCCCCTATAAACCTGGACCCCATTTCTCCCAGGCTTTTTTCCAGAATTGTTTCTACAAACTATGTTTTAATGGGCCAGGAGAGCTGTTCCGCTTTTTGTAAATATTATTTAGAGTATGGTTGCGCATTTTTATTTATTTTTGTTTTCCTTCAAAGCAGCAATTCTTCTGAGTAAAACTACCTGGTAATATAGCAAACATTTTTCTCCACAAATGCATTTTTATTCTCCCACAATACCACCATGGTAGGTCTTCAGCATCTGTGGCTGTATATAGGTTACATACAGTATCATACAGACACATTTTAACATGGTCTTTTTCTCACTGGCTAGTCCAGAGCTGCAATCAGCACCACTTCTCTGCCAAAAATGTAACTTTTCAGAACATGCGTGATGCAATCTCTATATACAACTTAAATCCAGGTGAAGGTACTTAGCTGTCATATTAACAGCCTTTTAGTTCTTTTTCTTTTTTTTTAAATACCAAATGAATTGGAGCAAATCAGATATCAAGAGTGTGTATTTTTAAAACGTCACTTGAAAAGGCAGTAAAATTTGACGTGTTCTCCCTTTGAGAGAGGTATTTGAGAAGAAATGCATTTTACTCAGAAAGAGGTATGCTTGCACTGGAAATATGAAAAACAAGTTTCTGCTTTAATTATTTTTAACAGAAAAGTAACAACTTCTTAAAAATTTGGGAGCTGCCATATATTTGGGATTAGTGGTGTGGCAATATATAAAAACACTGGGTTATCTTACTCGTTTTGTATTCCAAAACAGTAAGCTCTGTATTGCCTGAGTTAGAAGAAGCAAACATGGTTTACTTGGGTTTATCACTGTCTACATAAGCGGGTCAGACAACAGCCCAGATGGCACCCTTCCAACTGGAAAGGATGTGCTTTTTGAGGGGATGGGTTGAAAATGTTCTGTAAGGTTTCCCTTTTGGCACTTTCCACATCTTGGACTGTCAAAGTGACAGATACAGTAGAGTCTCCTCTTCCCTGGGGAAGGAGTGAAGCTTCTTCCCAACTCAGCACTGCCAACTCAGAAGTCAGAAGGAACTATGTGTGTCCTCACGGGAAACGTCTTGCCTGATTCCACTTGGAGACGCATTACTGGGACCTGCTGTGCTTAGAGCTGCCTTTGGAACTTGTGAAAGGGAAAGAAGACCCCTTTCTCGCACCACCTTTCCTGAGTTAAGGGAATTTCTCAGAAAAGCTAAAGCTTGGTGTCACAAAGTACTTTCTGCCAAAGAAAACTGGATTATTATGTGCCTCTTCTGGCATTTCTTTCACTACCAGTCCAAGGGTCAGTCATAGAAACCATGCACCTTGTACTGCCATGGACAAGCCTCTGATCAACCCCTTCAGAACAAATGTACAGGATGAAAACTCAGACTGCTTTCCTGTACATAGTTTGGGGACGCCCATCTCTGAGGGATCCAAATGCTTTCTTCAAATATTCAGCATACTCTGTTGCATTACCTCATTGGTAAGGAACCTTCTGCAAGATCAAGGTGGGTCCACTGTTGTCATTCACAAGTAGCACATGCTTGCCTTGGAAGTTGTAAGATAGAGAAACTTCAGATGTAAAATTCTTCTTCGTTAGCTGATGAAGCTGGGAAAACACTACTATGATCATCCAGAGAACAAGGAGCTGCTCTTGAGGGCTGTTTGGGCTGCTTGGAAAGAGATGCTGATGTGAATGAGCTGGAAGACCATTCAGAGAGAGAACTGTCAACTGACTCAAAGGTATTGCACACAGTTGATACAGGCCTTCCTCTGGTGGCTGGCTGTTTAGTCTTACTGATAGCTTGCTTCTGTGGGGGAAGAGAGGCTTTCAAGTCATTACAAAATCCATTAAGGGCAGAGTATGCAGAGACTACAGACAGGTCTGAGAAAGACAGCTTCATGCCTGTGTCTACATTAGTCTCCTGGGCACCCTCCAAGTCATCAATGTTAAGCCTGGGGCTGCATCTCCATGTTTTTAACCTGGTTGCAGGTGACCCAATATTTAAAAACTGAAATGGTTCACTGAACTGAAAAGCCTCTGAGGCTGAGGAGGAGTTCACTGTGGGCAAGCAGAACATAGACTTGCTTCGTTTAAATGACCATGAAATGCTGGAGGCACTGCTGGATCTGCGTGTGAAGTCTCCTCGTTCACTGTGTCTCAAGTCCTGCTGGGAGAAACCAAGATGATGACCAAGGCCATTTGCATGGTGTACCTTGTTCTGACCCATTTCGTTTGGTTGTTCAGGGACAGATTGGTGGCTTTGAGGAAGACAGGCTGGCAGAGTGGTGAAGTGGGAATCTGTTGACACAGATGGATATGGTTGTTTGTTCTGCTTTGCAGACTTCCTACACCAACCACGTGCTTGCTGCAGCCGGGAGAGGGAGAAAAGAAGACCACATTAATACAGAATTGGCAGTCTTACAACCGTAACTCTCTATTGCTGAGTTGTTACTGCAAATAATTACGAAGCAGACTTCATTCAGTATGCTTGCAGCAAATGTTTCACTTCAATAACAAAGAAAAAGCACCCTGCCAAAATCCCAAATATTTACATAAGGAGCCTTGAAGACAACAAGAATAAATGGTAGAGGAGCCCTGCCTTGGGGGCTGAATTACACTAGCTTGAAATTCTCACTTACTATTGACTTGTTCAGATTCATTCATATTCTGTCTTCCAACACTACTGCCTTAGTGGACAGCTAAAGAACAAAATGAAAAATGGGAGATGTATGTTACCATCATTATTATTTCTCATTTATTCCTTACTGTGGTGTCATTTTTTTTATTTTTTCTTCTGAGACATCAGAAAGCCTTTAGCAAGCAACCTCATTCTCTGTTGTCTCAATGGGAATTTATTTCTACTTTCAACTCTTTCACATTTTCTCTTTTACATCTGATTAGTTGAACAGTGCACCCTAGAGCTCACTTGCTCTTTTATCAAGCTCCTAATGGCTTTAAGGACAGCTTTGGACACCTGGTTTTCTTGTAGATGTCTAGACTGAAGATGTAGCTTCATGGTTACGATCTGAGTCTGGACCTGAGTCTCACCCCTAGGGCAGGATTCAGCTGTCTACCTGCCAGATACTTGAGCATTTGCACAGGTACAGCAGCTGTGACAAATGGGCAGCCAACGTCCTTCTCAAGAAGCTGCTGGACACCAGGTGGCCTTCCTATGCAATGAGACACTGATGTGTGGGTAACTGAACTGAGTCCCTCTGTCTGAGCCATCATAGGGCTTTTTGTCATCCCACTTATCTCAGTAAGGCTTTTAGAAGTTCACGTTTAAAAGTTTTATTTAAAATCTTCTTACTGAAATTTCTCACATAACACAAAACGCTAGATTTCTGTCCCAAAAGAGACAGTTGGACAAAGTGACAGATCAGCCCCTTTAGTATAAACATTAATCTCAGCTATGGAACTTGTCAGCTGGAAACAGAGGAGAAAGGACTAGGTATCTTGGTCACTACATGCTGTTAAAGTGACAAGGCTGTGACAAACATGATTCTGGGCAGTCTCAAGTGAGTTAAAAAGGCATTAATATGCTGTGTACAACACTGCTATGGCCTCATCCAGAATGCTGCACGTGACTCAAATCATGCCTATGTGAAAAAGTAAATTCAAACTGAAAAAGATGCAGGCACAAGAAAAAATACAAAGATGAACTATCCATTAAAAAACCTGAACCGCAAACTAATAAAAGGTTTCTGATCACAACAGAAGATGGATCTTGATCATTTTACCAAAGAGATTATCTGACGTGATAGAAAGGGATGAGAGCTGGCAACCAGGGAGATCCTTTGTACCCGCTGTCTCTAAAAGAACTCCGTACATTGCTGCTTCTAACATCTTGCTAGTGCACATCACATTGTCTTAGTGACCCAGATCTGTCATAGCCATCTCCTGTTTTTTTTTTTTTTATTGCAGTGATTCTAAAGGCAAAAAAGGTTTTTCACATGTGCAAAAAATGTTTTGCTCATTCGTGATCATCCAGCTAGAGGTGATCTATAGGACAGCCAAACCATAGGAGTTCACTTAGGCATTGTAGATGAATATCTATGTATACACCAATGCATATGTAATGAGGTATATTAATTCATAACCTATTTCTGTATAATATAATAAGCTCTTTTCCTCAATGCCATAAAGAACTAAATGAATTAATGGGTAAATTAACCACAGTAGTGTAGCAGTTTCATTAACTGATAAGAAATTGAGTACATAAGAGTCAAATGAAGTAAGTCAAATTGTCAACAAAACACTAACCAGAAATCACTTTAAATCTCTATAAGCAATATTATTTTATTTATGCAATAGGTGAGCTAATTTGTTTAAAAAATTACTCAACAAGATAAAAGGCTTGTGTCCATGAATAAAATACCAGCTGTTTTTTAACTGAAGACATTTCTGGATAATGCAGCAAACCCAATATGACATGCTGAAAGTACACACACAATTCACTGCACCCTTTTGATGACACTCCTATTATATTGCTGTTTGCACTAACCAAAGGTACTATGTTTTTCTGCTCAGTATCTCTGGTATCAGATATGATACATGGAGATTCAACCACCACGCTTGCTGAATCAACAGAAGCACCCCCAGGATTGCCTGACCATGCCTAGTTTTTGTGCTATACTCTTGTGTTTTCATCGTCTTAGCTGGTAATTCGGCAGATCAAGTATCCAAAGAAACTGAGGATCCAAGCACTGGTAATAACTGAGACAAAACTGTGCCTGAAAACACAAGGCTTTTGGATTGGACGCTTGCACTGGGGCAATAAACAAAGCACAGACATGAAAATGGCTGGTTTGAGCTTTTTCTAATATTTACAAACACTCCAGTTTAAATCAGCTTGTGTTAGTTTTGGATTGTAGCTATGCAACACAAGGTGCAACACAGATACGACAAAACTGCCAGCACTCAAAAGGATGCTCACCTGAGACATTGCCTACGAGGGTATGGAGTGAAGAGACAAAGCCAGGATAACTGGATGAGATGAGATGAAACATCCCTGCTCAAAACCCTGGGGGCTCTCATGGAGGAACTTTCTAACCAATATGTGGATAAAATGTCAAGACTCAAAGGAAAGGGGAAATGCACTACTAAGTGGGAGCACTTGGAAAGGGCAACCTGCCCCATGCAGCTAAATAGGTTTAACTATCTGGAACATACCTACACTAACAAGAAAAATCTACTTTAGGTAAGTTACTGGTTTTAGGGTTCTGTCGTTTTTAACTTTTTCCCTAGCTCCTTTAATGCTCCTATGGTCAGATCAGAGCATTTTGTTCTATACAAAGTATTTGTTGTTATTCCTGCTACTGGGTTACAGCTCCTGGTCAAGCTCAGTTGGTCTGGCAGGAGGCGAAGGTGCATCAGAGAGGAGAAGGGGACAAATGAAGCCAGCCCCTAGGATGGCTGCCAGCACGGCAGGCCAAGAGACATCTCTAACACAGCTTATTTCTGAACAATTCTGTTTACAGGAAGAATTGCCTATAGGAGAGCCAGAGAGGGACTCTTTGTTGGGAAGTGTAGTGAAAGCACAAGGGGCAACGGGTTTAAATTGGAAGAGGGGAGATTTAGATTAGATACTAGAAAGAAATTCTTTACAGTGAGGGT
>JAOQGH010000001.1:178214586-178256702 GCA_025769975.1 Gallinago jamesoni | reverse complement strand
CCACATGGGATGGAATACCTGAGTCCCTGCTAGGTCCTGGGAAGAAATTAGCCCTTTCTCTACCAGACCCAGTACACTAAAACAGATAAGTGTCTTGTAACATTAAAGATATTCACTATCAAGAGCTTTTGCTGATGTACATAGTCACTGGAGATCTTACTACGCCATGAAAGATTACTGTGCTAACAGCCAAGACAAAGTACCTAAGGATAAAGAAAAACAACTGAAAAATCATCTCTTATTTGAGTTAGTGACTGATTCAGCTGTGTCACCACCAAAACCAATTGTTAGCACTAAGAAGAATCGAACACCTAAGGCACCAAAAGGAAAGGAAAAGTAGAGTGGAAGATTTTTAAAAACATGAGGCTAGTATTAAACAGAGATTAATTAAATCAGCTTAAGGCACCTCCCTTGACTGAGTCAATTTTTAATCCAGAAGTCTCTCATTTTCATCACTTTCAACAAAAAGTAAAAGTAATTTTTACAAAGGTGCCTGTTACACATCCTCGCTTGTCCTTGATGCTCTTCTTGCCTTTCTTCCTCTATGTGTTCAGAAGTGCTCTATCTCCACTATTAATTCAAGCAAGCTTGAAGTTCTTTTCTCACCTCCATTTTCCTTCTTGTAGATCAAACTGTTCTCTGCAAAAGTGCCCCATCTTTGCCTGGTTTTGTCTTTCCTCTTTCCCTTCTCCACTTCCTTGCTCTCCTTTTATCTCATTTACTTCTACTTAACTGTAGCGACTCAAGACTGCAGTAGTGGGACTGCATTTTCTTTCCTTTATTTCCCCAGCTTGTAGTTCGTGATGCTTTTGAATAATGGGGACAAGATGATTTAAGTGAATTTAAGACTACAAGGGTACTTTATATCTGAACTTGTGTTCATCATTTTACAAATCATTGAGCCATTTCTTTACTGAGCCTGCTGACACCTCCAGCAGATGAAAGCATTTCAGTTTTCAGGAGACTAAATTGCTCTATGCTTCAGGCAGGGGCATAAGACAGAGATGCCAAAAAGCTCAAGGCCCCTAAAATGTTAGCAGATTGACTAAAGCTCCTAGACTATTCACATGTTTTATCAAGATCATACTAATGCCACCAAGGCACCCAAACTGGAAACTAGGGGAAGGAGAAGGAACACTGCTTTGTGTTGGAGAGTCAAAAGGCAGACTCAGGTGATGTCTGGCTGGGTTTGGTGGGTCAGCTGAAGCAAGTGCAACCATGACCACGCTGATCTGTGTCCTAAACCTCTCAACACAAACAGGCATAGACCCTGAGCCCCCAAGGTTTGCCTCTCCTTGGGCAAGATAAGTGTGTGAGGCAAACCATTCCTTATGCCGCAGAGTAAAATACTTCCCTTAGTCTCGGGAGAGGAAAAGGAAGAGCTTTGTCCTAATCTCAGATCTTGTAATTATTTTGACCTCAGCACCTCAGTAGCACCCATCCCTGCTGCCTATATATCTAAGAGAGGGTATTTTCTGCATTTCTTGAATCATTTCACTGAGCTCCAGCACTCTGTAAGAAGGCACTGTCTCTGCTCTCTCCTCTCAGCCTAAAACACATTGGGTCAGTTGTGCATCACGGAAAAATCTCATTTCTTTTTCAGCTATCTTGAGCGTGAGGTTTGACTACAACTATACTTTTCATGCAGAAACATATATGTTTTAAGTAAGTTGAGGGAAATAAAGGCACTTTTGTTCTACTCATGGTCCCAGACAAAAGGGGATGAAGAGACAAGTCCATGAGCCACAAACAACTGTATATATTACACTGAATAATAAAAAAAGATTTTCAGCTATAAGCTTTTAATTTTTTTTTTCTGTATAACATATTTGCCTTTATGCTGCTTCCTATCTTCAGGCATTTTGCACTGCAAATGCCTAGCACAGGACACCTTTACAAATGCAGCTGGCAGACATCTGCACCCCTAGATTGACTTCTGGAAACTCCAAGGACGTATTCAACAGTAACATACTGAAAGCACTGGAACAGGCTGCCCAGGGAGGTCGTGGAGTCCCCTTCTCTGGAGACCTTCAAGACCCGCCTGGATGCAGTCCTGAGTGATGTGCTCTAGGTGTTCCTTCTTTAGCAGGGGAGTTGGACTAGATGTCTAGAGGTCCCTTCCAACTCTGACAACTCCATGATTCCATGATAAGTGACTGCAGCTGATGTCACAAAACCATTAGGGGATGACTACTGCCTGACCATAGATGTGGAATAATCATTTTGTATACCAAGCGATGGAGAAAGCTCCAAGGTAGCAGAGACCTGAGCTTGCAGGTTGCATAGCAGCAGGTTAATGAGACTTAATGGTTGGGTCCACAGGCAATCTTTTCTCAGAACTGAAGCTCCAGTTAATAAACCATGTTTCCTAAATAGGATTACACCACTTCTGAACTCAAGATTACGGTTGCCTGGTATAGGCAAGATGAACATTGACCAATTACCTCAGCAAATAGTCTCAAAAATCTCCCTAACTAGAAGCTGTAATCAGTTAACATTTGAACTGTTATTTCAAAGATGCTCTATAAAACCACACTAGGCAGAAAATAGCCACTCCATTAACAGTATAGGGTAATTAGCACAACAATTGCTGTAAGAACCTTAAATGCCAGATCTTTCAGGCAGGATTAGCAAAGACTCATCACAAACCACACATTTCTTGGGATTTGTATTTATCTTGGCTTTCTGACAACACTGTCCACTTCTTTCTTGGTGCTAGAAGTGCTGGAATGGGAGGAATTTCAGCAAGAAATTGGTTATTATAGGGTGAATCAGGTCCCTGAACACAGATGTTTGATCCTTTTTGGCATCTCCTAGGGTGTCTGCCTGGCACTCCAGGAGGGCACAACCCTCCTGCAGGTCCTGAGTCTAATCTGCCAGGAGACCTCCTCAGGGTGTTTCAGGTACCCTTTGGCATGTAGAATGCTGGTAGATCTTATGTTGAAATGCTGAGTCTCTACCTACCTGAGATAATAATTTGCTGTTGCCCACCTTCCTCCCAAGTATGTCTGCATGTTCCCCCTCATGCAGAGTAGCTAGGAAATTGGTGCTGGAACAGGTTGTCCAGAGAAGTTGAGGATGCCCCATCCCTGGAAGTGTATAGCCTGGAAGACCAGGCTGGATGGTGCTTTGAGCAACCTGCTCCAGTGGGAGGTGTCCCTACCCATGGCAGGGGGTTGGAACTCAATGATTTTTAAGGTCTTTTTCAACTCAAATCATTCTATGATTCTGTTATTCTAATTTCTGCCAAGATGCTATTTTTATGTACCCTTCTACCCTATGCAAAGACATTCTTGTAATTTAAAGAAGCTATCTGTGCACTTCCTTCTCTTTGCTCGCTCCCCCTGCTTCCCAAACAATCATGGCCAAGCCAGACCATCAGTTATTAACCTCACCTGCTTCCCACACTGCAAGTTCATTAGCACCTCAGCTCTCTCTGTGCGGATTATGCCCAGAGGCAGCCAGGAATTTGGACAAGACCTATAAAACTGGCAGCGCATTCAGTACACCAGTATATGGTGTATTCTTATTTACGTATCCTTCCCACTGCTCTGATAAGAGGTGCCCAGAGCTCCTGCTTCTGGGCTTACCCTGGGTGAAGCACTGTGAGTGTCTTCCTACAGGGTGCTCTTAAGCCTTGCTCTTGATGAAGCCAACTGAAGCTTACCCTTTGCCTCAGTGGGTATATAGCTGCAACCTTGGAGCTAACTTACCAATGTGGAAAAGCTGCTGTGACAAAATAATTTCGAAGGGCTTCCTTGCAAATGAAGGAATAGTTTCTGTGGTATTATACAGACTTATCCTGCCCATGAATAACTTTATGTTCTCCTGCACTGACTTGATCTAAGCCCCTCGGTAATTGCATTTGCAAAATGGGTTAAGAACATGGATCAATCTGGCTGGCAAGCATTCAAGTCCCTGTAAGCATACCAAGAAAAACACAGAGGTCACATCTTGTTAGTCTAATCATGGAGGTATATTCAAACTTCAAACATTAAGCACTGCCTGTAATTTAACAAGGATATTAATCTACCATTTTGGGTATAATTGGTAATTCTATTCTGTAAAAAGATGCAATATCTATAAGAATTAAATAAAAATATTCTGGTGATTACTAAGTACAAACTGATGTGCACGCAGAAAAATACAAGGAGTTCATTGTTTGGGTTCATAAATTGGGAAGAAGTGAAAGTTATTACCAGTGCTGTGGCATTGATAATACTGTTAATAGCAACACTCCATGAGAAGTCAAAAGGTAGTCCTCTTACTTTACAAGGTAGATACTATAATTGTTTTGAACTCAGAATGTGTTAAAAGAATATAAGGAGTCCATGGATCACCAAATCCAGTGTTCCCCGAAACCCATGCTCCATCATATAATCTCTTTTCTTTAACTGACCATCCTGTTTTAAATTAGGGTATTAATCTGTTTGCACCAGCTGGGTGGCTGTTATGTAGCTGGACATCGATATGTACAACTGCCAACTTAAATCTATTTATCAACAGGTTTTTGTTCCTATGCTAGAAGAGTAATTTAGTGAAACAGCTTTTTTCCCATTCTTGCTGTTTACCTTCTGGTATATTTTCCAAACATAGAATTTCCTTCAGACTTACTTTGGCTGGGCTCAAATGACCCTACTTTTCCGGTTTTCATTTGTAAGACAGCCTCTCCATTCCTCTGCATGGGGTGAAAGCCCTTCCCTGTACCCACACCTCTCTGAAGTCACCTTTCTGCAGCCCAGGGCTGAAGACAGGTAAAGCCCAGGTGACCTTGTGCAATGGCACAAGCACTTCCCATGCTCCTGAGGGGATACTAACTCTGGTACACACCAGAAACTGCACTTTACTTGGCATGGCTGTTTTGCACTGGTGGCTTGTAGTCCTCTGAGTACACTCAGGAGATTTTTCCATTGATTTAGTTATGGAGCTCCACTTCTGATTGTACAGACTTGTTTAAAACCTATATACCAGGACCTAAATTTCATGATTTTACAGCTGCCTAAGTTAGGTCCCAAGTCTCTGTTTTCACCCCGTTTTGCACATATTAGACTTCTTTTGCTTCACCACACTTCCAATGTGATAATTTCCATTTCTGTAACTTCATTCCTGTTTGCCATTTTGCCCTCCTGTTCAGCATCATCATCCTCACTGAACACAAGTGAAAACAAATTGCACTTGGAGGCCATGCGCAGCAGGCTTTCTCTCTTCTCTTTTGGTGCATGTGGCTAAAATCTTATTCTGATTTTCCTTGCAGGGTTTACCTCAACCTGCTGTTCAGCATGTCCCGCTTTACATCTGTACTGTCTGGCACCTGTTAATTCTGAAAATTTGCTGGTTTGAAGTTGAAAGCCTCATTTAGAAGGCTTATTGGGTTTTTTGGGGGGTGTTTTTTGTTTGTTTCTTGTTTTTTTCCTACCCTTCACTTCAATTTACTTGAAACCACAGTGCAAGATCCCATAAACAAAAGTTGTTTTTCTTTTATCACATAGCAGAAATCTCCTGAAAAAGAACAGGGAAAAGGGTATGTAGGTGAGTGTGGTTGCTGTGTAAAAGCTTCATGATGGGTCCTGTAAGCTTAAGTTCACAAGTCACCTCAGGCTAACAGGTATTCCTACAGTGCAAGCAGTAGCCCTGACAAATTGGTGACCACCTTGGCAGATGGTCAGGGAAACTGAGTTGCCTCCTGAGCCCTGTTCAGCTCTGGCACAGGGTGTCTGTGGGCAGCCTCTGCGAAGCGGCATCAGAAGATTTCACCACCACCTGGACGTGACTCACCAGGGCACAGATGCCCCCTGCACCTGGATTTTCAGTCCCAGGAGCTACAAACCCAGAGGCACTGTGCCGCAGGGGGGTGAATGCATTTCTCGGCATGCTGGGAGGTCTGTGCAGTGGGAGGATGGCACCCACAAAGTCCCTTCCACAGAAACAAGGTCAGACAATTTGACAAGCTCACTCGAATGCAATTCACTAAAAAGCCGCCCGACTCTGAAATCTGGATAAGGTGAGGGTCTGTGCTCCTTGATTTGAACGCTAAGCAGCAATAAATCATAGAATCATTTGGGTTGGAAGGGACCTTACAGATCATTGAGTTCCAACCCCCCTGCCATGGGGAGGGACACCTCCACTAGAGCAGGTTGCTCAAAGCCCCATCCAGCCTGGCTTTAAACACCTCCAGGGATGGGGCATCCACGACTCCCCTGGGCAACCTGTTCCAGTGCCTCACCACCCTCACTGTAAAGAATTTCTTTCTGGTGTCTAATCTAAATCTCCCCTCTTCCAATTTAAAACCACTGCCCCTTGTCCTGTCTCTACACTTCCTGACAAGGAATGTCTCCGCAATGCAGGAATGCACACTGACCTGCCTCCAGATTGCCACGGATACCCCTTCTGCAGGGCAGGCAGCTATTAAAAGCTTGCTGCTTGTTATCCCCTTTATCTCCCTCGGATGTGGTGTAGTGAAGCAGAGCATGCCCAGAACATTGCCCAGATACAGTGCCTACAGATGTCCTAACAAATAAACCCTCCTTCAGGACTTGGTTACGAGCACTTGAGATCAGTTCACAAAGAGAGTCTGTGGGAATGTCTCTCTCAGGCTGCTCTTCAGGGCACATTTCCTTTCCTTCACCACCTCTCTCCCCATCCTGACAATCATGGCGCAAAAGAGAGATGCAGTTTGTCACTCTGTGATGCTAGAAAATAATGAGTACCATCAGGAATTCTGCTTGTCTTCCATAAAACTCTCATAACTGAGAGCTATTTTATAAACCCATCAGTTCTGTGCCTATAATTCTTCTAAAACTACACCCATCAGCCATCATTTCTCCACTTGGGCTCCTCATTCCTTCTCTCCTCATACTTTTAAACAACTATCTCATCTCACATCACTCTGCATAAACGAGGGTTGACTGATATCTGGACAGTATCACCCCCTGCCTCCTTGATTAGTTACACACACAGCAAGGTGCTTCAGGTTCTTTCCTTAGCGGTACTGTCCTGGCTCTTTCTCCTAGGATAGAGGAAAAAAACAAAACCCCAAAAAGCCTCCTTTTCTGCCTGCCACTGCAGGTAAAGCTTTCCTGCACAAGCCCAATAAATGCGCTTCTGTTTCCCTGTGTACTGGACTTGCCTGCAAAAGGATTCTGTTTCCATCGTGGTCCTCTGTCTGCCACCTGCCTTCACTGATGGGGCTGCAAGGGTTGGGCAAGAGAGGCACGAGCTGCCCCACGTCTCTCACTCTGAACTCCAGCACCGCTGACTCCGTCGGCATCGGCACCTGGCCCTTCGGAAGTTTTTTTAAAGAAAACTGAATGTCTATTTCCACGTTAGAATAGACGGGAAAAACACAAAAGTCCGTTTTTTTCTGGCACACCGGTCTTTTCAGTATGAGCTCGTACAATTTCAAAATGTCGACAAAGTTTTCGCTCCGGCAGTATATAGTGAAGCGGATGATTTCTTTCCCGTAGTGCACCGGGCGAATGGCCCACAGAGGAGTCTCTGGAGCCAAAGTGTAAAAGTCCTGGCTGCACGGCATGTAAGGGAGGAACTTCCCACGCACTCGCTCTGTGTGGTGGTAACGCCAAGGCGGCCGCTGAAAGGCTTCGTGGAGCTGCAGGATGGGTTCTTCTCCGTATTCCTCCTGCAGAAACAGCACGACGGCGAGGGCTGGCTGAGAGGCACCAGCCTTACCTGGCTTCCTGCGCTTCTTGGGCACTCGCCGTTCTGAGACTTGAAACAGCTGGAGGTCTGGATGGATCCAGGCCAGCAGCTTATCGATGGCTTGCTGAAGAGTCTTGGATTCACCCGGGTCTGTGATAATATGTACACTAACAAGGAATGGGTCTTGTATGCCTTCCACAGAAAGTTCACCTGAGAGTATAAAAAGAAAAAAAAAACATCCTTTAAGATTTGTAACCAAGTTGTCAGCATCTAGGTAATCCTTAAAGGAGAAACAGTCTACACAGTCACACCGGGCTTCTTTTTCATCTCTCTCAAGCTCACCTGCAGTAAACTAAAAATAACGTACTGAGATGTAGCAACCAAGAAAATAATCAGAAGGCAGGGAAGTTTCATCAAGCATAGCGTGAGAGTTGCTATTTCTACTGAGGTGGCATCCAAAAGATGCTACCCTATGTGCATTTCTGTGTTAGAAAAAAGCTGCCCCAGACAGCTGAGAGATAGGTAGAGCGGGGGTGAAAGGGACGCTAATGATGTGCAGAACAATTAGGGTGGACAGTGTTCGTCCCACCTTGTTTTGATTTGTGCCAGTTGGCTTGGGGCATGGAAATCACACCACTGAACTCCAATCTTATCACCTTGACATTGGAGTTTTCCACCCATTCTGTATCCTGGAGGCAACTTTTTAATAAGTTAGACAAAGTTTGTAGGGAGAGGTAATATCTTTTATTAGACCAACTGATACAGCTGGGAAAAAAACGAGACAAGCCTTCAGGCACACACAAGTCCTTCTTCAGGAAAAGATATTACTTGTCCTTACAAATCCTGCATTGTTTATATCTTCAGACCATCAAGACTATAATAGTACTGCTTTAAGGTTTTTATGAGATTAGGGAAGACTGGTAAAAATCATGAAGCACAAAAAGTTACACCTGCTCAGGGAAAAACAGAAACCTCTAGTTAGCCTTGGGAATGTTCACAAGGACTCTATCTGTTCTTGTCCCTGAAACCTCTTTGACAGCTCAGCAGCAGAGTAACGGCTGGTTGGAGGGGAAAAATCGTCAATTCGCTTCTGCTGGAGTAGCGTGCCAATAAAGATACATGTGAATGGAGATCCAAGAGAGTTTGATAAATTATCCAGGTAATAATCTGGATATTTTTCCTGAAACGGTTCCCCCTGTGTGGTGTTCTGATACTGAGACCCCGAGCCCAGGCACAAAGCCCAAACGTGTGAAGCCTTAGAAAGGCTTCCCAAGCTTTTCACTGCACAGACCACATTTAATAGGGGGATTGTCTCGCAGGCTGTTTCCCCTCCTATTGGCAATCAGTATGAATCTCTACCTCCTCCCTCCTGGCATCAGAATAACATTCCTGTGATACTTCAGCAATTGCTTTAATGGAAAAACAGCATTATATAAGTAGTGTATTTAAGTTGTCTTTCAATACAGAATAGCTGCGAGACCCAGGGAAAAGCTAGATGTGACTGCACAGCTTTCCAGAGATGACTGGTAAACATACCATCAGCCTCAATTTAGAAGCTGCAGAAAGATATAGTACGCAGAGCAAACAGCAAGCATGCCTTTTGCCTAGGGGAGACACAGAAAAAAATCAAGTAAATCATCAAAAATACAATTACAGCAGAGTTCTCATATCTCTGCGTGAAATGGGTGTTGTGGAGTGACGCTGTCAGATGGTCAATGGAAGAAAAAAATTGAAGCGAAAAAAATTGAAGCAAAAAAAATACATCTGTGTCAGTATAAGGCAAGAGGCTTTGCTGTGGCAGTTGTTACCGGTAGGTGCTTCTTTGAGATATGCCCTGCGGATAGTCACAGGGTGGGAGAAAGACAAAAGGGGCGTGGGGGAAGGTTGTCTCCTGGTCCTTTACACGGGACAGCAGGACAGGAAGGAAAACAAATTGCAGAGGACAGTGATCTAATAAAACCAGAAAGAAAGTAATTGCCATAGCTACGTAGTCATTCATTTTCTAAGACTGGAACAGAAGATGGTCAGCATTTTTCTCCCTCCTTTTCCTTTGTTACACAAACGCTATCAGAGCCTGCAACAAGTGACAGCCTTGATATTTATGCATATAAATGACTGCAGCTCTGAAAGAAGTCTGGGCACAACAACGTGAAGCGAAGAGCCATCGTTGCTGTCAGCTTCTTGCTCTGCATTGAAAAAAAAAAAAAAAAAGAAAAATAAGCCACAATCCCTGAGCATGGCTTTTCTGCCCCCCTGTTGCTCAGCGTGGTGCACGGACACTGAATGGCTGAAGCGTTTTTCAAAAGTGGAGCCTTGTGGGAGCCAGCCCCAGCATTAGTATTCTGCAGCCATCGCTGCCTGTGCCCATCAGCACCAGATGCTCACAGAGCCCGCCTCAGAAGACGACCAAAGCCCAGCACAAAGCCATCGTTAGGAGTTAGGGTTATACGTACAGCAGAGCAAATCATCTTTTTTTATTATTTTTTATTTTTTAATTTTTTTTTTTAGCTAGAAGCAACTCTGCTGAAGAGGGAAAAGTGTAACAAATCAGTATAGAAAGAGCTTCAGGATCTCTTTCATGTTAGCAGAGATGCTTTTACTGCAACACTTTTACACCTTTTGTTATGTGGCTTCTGTGCTTATAAAATGGCAGCCCTTTCCGCTCTGGTAGGAAAAAGAGAAACGTAAGAAAAGCAGAAATATGAGGCAAGGGGCTAAGAGAAACTTCCCCTGAACTGATGATAAGTTGCAAATTGTTTCTATGTTACTAACAAGCCTTTTTACTTCAACTGATAAGGAAAGGGGGGGAAACGACACCGTTTCTCATGACACAGTTCAATTTGCCCTCGGCAAATTGTCACAGAAGCAAAGGAAAGCTCTGCATATGTATTAGCCTTCCTGTGTTACTAGTTAATCCCACAGAAAATATCAAAATGCTGAGGCATCTATTTGAAAATAAGCTCCACAGTTCTCACAGCTATAACAACAATTTTTTTCTTTTCTTTCCTGTGACAGAAGGGGATTAGTTCTCTTTGAGCTGGCAAAGCAGTAACATTGCTAAGAGGTAATTACTGCCAGGATTGAAAGAGTAGTTCACCATTCCAAACTTTTTACTCCTCTGTTAGGTAGTATTAACCACCCATGAGAGGTTAAAGCAGTCAACCCAAATGCTGCAGGGCTGTTGCATCTGATGTCCTAAAGATGGGAGCTGATGCCAGCCTGATATTTTAATGATTGAGCTTTGGATGGGTCCTTCTCTACATATTATTTTTATTTTGTTGCTAAGCGGAGAAAAAAAGAAAGTCCTGCAAAGCTGAACGGCGCTCTTGCTCTGTGGTTCTTCCTCCCCTCCTCTCCCCACCCAGAAACCAGGATTTTAATCAGAAAGACAATCTGACAGAAAGCAGTGGGTGCTGTCACATCCGTCTGTGCCAGCTGCCTCATTTCAGCACAACTTCACCGAAATTCAAGCCGCCTTGTCTTGGGGACAGACAGGACAGGTACCTATCTGTCTAGCCCACCTGCCTACATCTGCTGCTGAGTGCACGGAGAGAGGCTGCTGCCTCGGAAGAACCTGTGGATGACAATCTTTCAACCCTCTCTCATTCTGTAGGTGCCTGCAGAGGACAACCCTCTTACTATCCAGAGATGCCTTGGGATTGGCGGGGGGGGAGGGGGGGGGGGAGAGGCACACACCACCCCTGAGAGGTGCCATAAAGACCCAGGTGTCTGGTAACACCATCCCTGCTGCAGCTGGCCAGGAAAGCAGGGCTTGTGGCCCAAGGCTGGCCCAAGCACGTGTTGTCTCAGGTCAGCAACCCGAGCAGCTGGTAAGCAGCTAGGGTCATCTGGAGGTACGGGGAACTGGAGCTACATCTCTTTCTCCCTGGAGCATGCATGCATTTTACATTGAACCACACAAGAAGTGAAATGTCCCAAGAAGAAATGAGCAGAGTTTTTTTCATGCCACCTGAATAACCCTAGGTCAGAGAAATCTCCCTCTTGCTCTGCTTTTTGACCCCGGGACTCTTGCACACCTGGCTCCTCCAGAATGGTTCCTGGGTTATCTGGGCACGACCTGGCAGGCTGGTCCCTCTTCTACGCTGTAAGAGGCCCAGGTTGCAAACCCCTGGAGCTGCCCTTCACAAGGACCTGTCCCTTCTTGGAGCAGTGCTCCAACCACCATTTTATTTCAGGAGAAGTCACCACCTTCAGCAGTCGTGATGACATCTGATTTTCCAGGCTTCTCCAGCATACGTGGCTGGAAATCCACTGACTGCCTAAAACCAGCCCATAGCAGAGCTCAGGAAGGAGACAAGTACCTGTCTCCTTGAAACACCTCTCCCAACCCTCTGTTGGTGAATCAAGATATGGACCCAAAGACCTCTCAGACTCAACAACAGAGGTTAAGGCAAACCTGGTAAGTACGTGAGCTGGGGTGGAGTCTATGGTAAAGAGAGACTTCAGGCAGACTGGATCCTGGCCCCAGTTGGAGCATAGGAAAGTACATTTCCAAACCGTGGCAAATGTTTTCAATTTTCTAGCCACCTACATTTTCTTTTTTTTTTTTTATCCAGGAAACTCAGAGGAAACTCAACCTATAAATACTTGACATAAATGTATTATTTTTTTTAGCTGACCCACAATATTGCATTGAGAATCTGAACATTGGAACACAAACTTCCATTTTCCCACTGAGGCGTGCCGCTTCATGGGAACCAATGCCTGGACCTCCCTGAGACTAGATTCCTTTATCACTCCATCAGGCATTAATATTTCACATTTCATTCTGACCAGATTGCATGATGCACTACAGGAGATGTAAAGCAGGCAATGGGAGAGGGTCAAAATGCGCCAACTACAACTCCCATCAAGAAGTGCTTCATTATCAGGAAATAACTGCTATCAGCAGGTAATGAAATGATTCAAAACTGAACACTATGGATCAGCATACTTTTTTCATTGTTAATAAATCAGAATATTTCAATTGTAGGAATGTAAAAAAAATTAAATCACTGTATAAATACTGTCAGAAAAAAGCACTATAACATTTCCTAACTGAAACTTCCTTAGATTTCTGTTGCACAGAAAATGTCAGTATTTCACTATTTCAATCCCATTCCAAAACCCAAACAAACGTCAAAATGGTAGCGTTTGTCACTGAGCAGGACCTTCACATTTTATCTGAGTTGAAGCAGCAAGACTGACTGCTTTAGGTGTGTTGATTTCATAAACAGGGAGCATTGCTTTACGGGCAGCTGCAACAGAAGCATATACTTGCCACCTCTGGCAGCAGAACCCACCGCTAGGTCATGCTTTGATGAATTATGCAGCATCAATAATCTTTTGAACAAGCAGGATGTGACAGATTCACCAGCTCCTCCATTCTCTTTCCCTGCTGTTTAATAGCATCTGACAAATGCAGGGCTGCAGGATAATGCGCTTCCCAGCACGCCCTGCTTTGCACACCAACCTCCAACTCACGAAGGATGCTCAGAAGCAACAAAAAAAGGGGATATTCTGCAGAGCACAGCGACAAGTGAAGAAACCTCTTCCACACCCCCGTCAGAGCAGCATTTTCCCGTGGAGCCGCAGTTGAATGTTCTGTAATGGAGGTAATGGTGCCAGGATGCTCACTCCTCCGCCCGTACTAAGGCAGTATAGACAATGCACAGGAGACCAGCATGCTGACCAGCATGGCAAAATGGTCAATCTGCTCCTCCAGATGGGCATGATATAGGCTCTCGGTGATGTTATCCACTTGCTGTAGAACCAAAAAAACCCAACCACAACCCTCAAAAATAAAGCTGGAAAATTAAGCCATCTGCCTGATGGAGACAAAAAGCTTTCTCTGGTACATTAATATGAACAGTCTTACAAGCTGTCATTGCCCTTAGTGTACAACATGCAGCCAACCCTGCAGGAATGAATCTTATCTCAAAGTGATACTTAATGTCCACAGAGACCCTGCATGATCAAGCAAAAGCAATGGCAGATCTCTTCATGTGATATCTTTGCTGCTGGGTGGTGCAGCAAGTGCTGAAACCTCCCCTTGTGCTACAGCCCCCAGTGAATTCTCATCCCTACCCCACTAGCTACATTCCCCTGACCTTCCTAAGGGTAACCTTTCATGATGAACTTAAGCTGCTGTTGAAAGGGGCCATCTCACACCAGTCACCTGTCCATGCACTCCTGCCCACTCCCTTATGTTGGTGTGGGTACTTGTCATAAGTGGATCATGCCGCTGCACCCTGACACTTTCTCTCCTGTTTGCAGTCCTACTGTTTATGGTTTGTAGTCACACAGTATACGACTGCCACCTTGGCTTGCCTTCAGAACTATATGACCCTCACCTTCTTCATAGGAAACAACCCTTGTGGACCGGAGCCATCCCATGGAAGGTGAGGTACCCAACAGACGTCCTTACAGCTGGCTGCTCTTTTGTAGGCCATGGTGAGAGACAAAATCAAATCTCAGGTAAGGCCCATCACTCTCCACTGTCTACAAGTGTAGTGGGAACCAAAGAACTTCACTTCCATCTTTAGGTGCCTCGGCTGTGCAACTAGAATCGAGGGGAGTTTTGCAGGCCTGTATGCTTACCTTGAAGATCTTTCTTGTTCTAGTATCTTACCTTGCTCTACCACTTTGTCAACAAACGAGATGTGCTTTTGTGATAAGTGTTATGGAAAAAGTGTTCTTAAACTATGTGATTGTCATGTCTTCTCTTATATCCTCCAAAACCAACTTCCTTGACTCCTTTAGTCAGGCTGCTGACTGCTTATAGCAAGTTAAAGAGTCAAGGACTCCTCAGGTCACAGATATACTCTCAGTCCCTATTTCCCTCATCTCCTCATTCACACCACTGCAGCTTTATCACTTATCCCCTAACTACCTGGCAGGCAAGCAGCAGTTCACACTCGGTACAAAGGCATGTGTGAGTTGCCTGTGGGCTGACTGTCCAGCTGTAGGTTAGGAGAAGAGGTATCTTGAATTCACATGACAGCCTTTTTTTTTCCTCCATGGAGACAAAAAAAGGTTGTCTTACTGCCTTTCATCCAGTTCCGAGGACACCTGTGGGAAGTTAGTGTCTCTGTGAAGAAAGACGGCACATGTTCACATCATGTTCCCTTTCTGAAACAGGCTAAAAATAAAGGGATGGGAATACCACATTGGGTTTCTGGCTGTGTAATCCCACATCCCTGACACTACAGCTTTCTCCTTGATGTTTCTGTGTTTCCTACCTAGGCTTTAAGGAGCATGCGAAAGCAGAGGCTGTGCTTTACTGTATATTAAGCACACAGCAAAAAAAGACCTAAGAAGTCTAAGAAGTTTGTGTGTTGGATCTTCACACAGACAAACTCGAGGAACCCACAGTGGGTGTTTTCACACCATGGTTACAAGCAAGCAAACTTCCAAGAAACACCCAAGATAAGGATTTTTCTGCCAATGCTGTGGTCTTCTCCATGAGCTCTTTACTCTTGCTGCATGGTGTTCTCCTCCCTCAAAATATGCTGCTGACACCATATGTTACATTGGCAATAGCAGTGTCAGAAATAATCAGAATTTCAGAATTTTAATTAAAAAAAAAATCCTGATCATTTCCTTATTCTCTGGAGACCATTGAAGTCTTACTTCCATGCTCTCCTCAACCACAGATTTAGCTACAAACCTGCTGAAAAGTAAGAACCCCAACATGCTGGTGTACTCATATGCCTTCAGGGATATTCTCCTGGTTGTCATCTGTTGTCATTTCCTCTCTTCCCTCCCACACAGTTCACCACAACTCGAGAGCTGTCTTGGAGTCTCAGTCTGCACATGTGTCCATGTCATAAAACAGATTCACATGGTTTGGCATCTTCAAACTGTGTTCACAGGCTTAGCTGTCTTCACTCAAAAGCCACGATCTACCTCTTATTTGCCCATCCAGGGGCTCAAATGGCTTCATCGGACAGAGATTAATTCTTACGGGAGATCCAATAGTGTTAAGAGAAACAGTAAGGAAAAAAAATTTTGATACCCTGAAAAGCATTCCTGATCTGTGGAAAACAGCTGGTAATTGTCACTCTGTGTCTTTCAGAAACACACACGAAGAACCAGTAATCAGAAACTCCTGAAGCACAATGGGGAGCTGCTGCTTGCAAGATTTGCCCCAGTGAGTTTGGTGATGTTACCAAACTGGGCCTGGTACTTTATGTACCTATATTGCTGATAGATTCAGTCCAGTGGAGAAATACATGGAAAGTAAAGTAATTATTAATGCTCAACTACTTCATTAATTTGTTTTATTCTTATTTTATATTATATGTAGAATTAAAAACAAAAAACAAAAGAGTTGCCTCACTTTTTAGGGGGCAAGGGAAGAGGGTCTAAAATTGAAACACAGAGAGAGCAGTGCTCCAAACGGCTGCAGATTTCCACTTCAGAAGAGTTAAGCTTTGCAAAGACGCACGTCCTTCCCAATCGTAAAATTTTCCTAAAGAAAGATATGGATCGTTGTACTTGGCAAGAACCCAGGCACCATTCTTTAGTATTAATATCAGATTCTGTACAGAGCTGCAATGTGTAGCAATTCGGTAAAATTCCCCATCAGCCATCACCATTAAATCAAACGCTGTACAATGCATGTCAGCATTCAAGCTGCGTCCAATGGCATACTGTTCAAAGTCCTTTGATTGCAAGTATTGTATTTTCTTAAAATCCAACTCCTATGTAAAGCTGAGATTCTCAAAAATATGTTTTTTATAAAAGGGCAGAAAAAACACTGCCTTAAAAAACCCACCGAGAAATGCTGTACACTTGAGCAGCTGACAAATCTGGTCCAACAACGAGCTCCATACCCCACACAATGTACTCTAGTTAACTGAGAGTGTGATTTTATGATGGGCTTAAGACAATTTAAAACTTCAGTGCTGGCACTCTTCCCCCTACTGTTCCCAGCTAAGTGTTTCCAGTGCTTCCCATGTGTCAGGTCTAGGTGCAAGTTGAGCAGCTTGCTGAACAGACTGAAAAGATGCCCTCAGACAAGGAGTAATCAGGGTTGTGCCTTCTGGTGGCAGTCAGAGAACTGACCTGGCTAAAAAACTGTTAATTTTCAAGCAGACCTCTTCTTTTGAACAGTTTGTGCTTTTGCACAAACCTTCCTGGTATCACAAAGAGATGGCAGGGAAATCCAGCCAGAGAGAAGGCAGAAACCACAAAGTACCTACACACAACACGCATCTAAAGAAAATAAAGGATCAGACCCTGAGGCATGGTCAAGCACTGCCATGTTTGTGTCTCCGTAGGCAATCAACAATATTAGCATTACAGCAAAGGAGCCATTTGGACCTGACAGTAGTGAAAAACTATTTTGAATCTCATAATCCTTTCAGCTGACAGCAGTGTGCACTTCAAAAGACCTACCCCATACCAGCTGTTGGAAAAGGGAAGGAGCAATAGAAAGCATGCTTTGTCATCAGTGCTTCAACCTCATCCCATACGGTGGAAGCCAGGAGTCACCTGGCAAAACATTTCATGAACCTCTTAGAAATTACAGATACAAGATTTATTTCTGAAACTATTGATAAACAAATATGAGGTACCAACAAAAATGAGGAAGGCACTGGACATCTACTGCTCTAGAACGTGGCACATGCTGATTACCAAATGTCTAAGTTCTTCACTGAGCTTGCATAAATAGCTTTTATTTATTCATTTTTAAAAGTTCAAATTAAAGACAATACATCATGATAATGTACTGCAGACATAAAATGAGGAAGTTAATTGTTGCCATTGTCAAAACAATATGCATTTAGTAGAAACTGCCTTAATAACTTCAGTCTTCACAGGTGTTTTGTCATTTGACTCCATGAGTCTGATGGCTTTTCCTGTTCTACCACAACCAGTGCCTCTGAGTCAGGGGTTGCCAGGGGACAGATTTATTTTTTTAGCTTCCCTCTCTGGGATTTAACAATTCAGACAGACGTCTCAACAACTTCCAGATCATTCTCATCGCTGTACCAGCTGAACTTGGAATGCCAAGATCTTTCCCACAACCCCATTACTCAGGGTAAAAGACCCACTAAATGGCTGCCTAGCTCCTTAGGGATTTCTGGGACAGCAGCAGTAACACTTCCACAGAGGAAAATCCAACCCACAGCAGCTCATAATCCAATTTAACTTCCTCTAAGATCTTTCCTGTAAATTTTTACTAGAATTGTGTGGCACTTGATAGGTCGGTGTCTATCAAAGTTTTCCTATGCTTCTGAATCATGCCTGATTATGAGAAAGAGGAAATATTTGCTTATGTGGTTTTGATTATGACTAGGTATGCTTAAAAAAGGAGCTAGAAAAACATTCAGATTGCAATTAATACACAAATTATTATTATTTTTTAAACAACTAATCCAGTTTTTATCTGCTGTATCTATTTATATGCTGTATCTATCTTCCTGTAAATTAGAAAGGAAAAAAAACACTGGATATGGTCAGAAAACAATATACAAACCAAAAAACCCACAGAGTTTTGACAGCCCTGATACATTAACTGTTTAGGGTACACCTATATGCACATGATACAGAAATCCCAAGATAACCCAAAGCCCATAGGAAGTAATTTAACCATGGGACACACAGTTTGGTCTGTGCTAAATGATCCCAGAAAGTGAAACTCTAGTTTTAACAAAGAGCAGAGCTACATGGGTTACTCCAAGCTAAATACATTTAAACAGGAACTTTACAAGGGGAAGGGCAAGCTTGTGGTTAATGCCACACAATCGGCATGCAAAAATCAAATCTAGATTTGATTTCAAGCACAGTTACACATTCATTTGTGCATGTCCTTACTCATGACTGTGCCTCATTTCTTTTTTATCTTCTCTTTCTGGCAGCTGTCCATCTTTAGTCATGTCTCTAAGGGCATATTTCCTTTCTACTCCTTATGCTTCTAAATAACCACGTGCGGTAAGTCCAACCTCAAGATGCTATCTCCCTACTGGAACAGCATCCTAACCTCAACTTCTTGAAAGGTAAAAGTGCAAATAGCAATGTTAACTTCATATCAACATCTCCAGTGTGGTTTCCGGGCAGTGGTGCTCAGCAGCAGTGGTAACTTCATACAGTTCCTTACATAGGTAAGGGACCCCTGAAAATCAGGATGCATCATCTGTGGATGCATGTGGATGAGACTGGGATGCTGGTGGGGCTGGGAGGGGGGATGGTGCTGTGTGATCGAATACCACAGCAAAACAGAAAAAAGTTGATTAAAAAGTATGCAACTGAGAGGGAAAATTAGGGACTGGAGAGCAACAGGGTCTGCTCATATTGCTCTGGGCTGACAATTCAAACTGAAATACAGGAAATTCTGTTTAAACATAAGAAAAAACTTTTTTACTGTGAGGGTGGTCACTCACTGGAAAAGGTTGCCCAGAGAAGCTGTGGGGATATTCAAAACATGATGGGACGTTGCCCTGAGCAACCTTCTCTCACTGCCCCTGCTTTCAGCAAAGGTCTTGGACCAGAAGATCCCCTTCCAACCTCAATTTTCTTTGGTACAGTATTATACTTTTCTACCCTGTACACAAACATTTGTTCCTTCCTCATGGTGGAATTTGATGACAAGCAGCTACATAAACATATTTTGCATAGCCAAGGACTGCTAGGTGTCATGTAGCAATGACATTTTCCTTCACACAACCCCAGTGGGAAACAGCATTGCTGTTTACCTATAGCAGCATAACACAGGCCAGGCAAGATAAGCAGAAGATACTCACTATATTTTCCACAGGAGCTGACACTTCAGATTTCACTACTATATGCAATACCTGAATTTGCAACATTGACAGATGCTGCAGGCTAAGAGCTCTACGTGATTCGGGTCCAATTTCCTCTTCCATGTTTCCTCATACTTTAATTAGTCTTCCCTTTATAATAGCACCTTCTGGAAATGCAGCATGATGCTGGCAAGCCCACTGTAAATTGTTTTTACAATTGTATTTAATACAGCTCATTGCCAGCCATTGCAAAAACATCTCAGTCCTCTAAGGAAACAAGAAACAATATACCTCAGTATATCTTTGTATTGTAGTAAAAGAATATAACTATATCCTTACACTTATTAAATTACATTGTTTGGAGAAAAATACTTAGAAGATACCCAGTCCAGCAGCACCTTGGTCAGAACTGGTTTGAACCGACCTAACTTAAAGTAGGCAACCATATTATGAAATTTTAGTTTTGTGACAGATTTTTAAAAGTCCAAATCAAACCCAGCCCCCTTCTAGCTCCTGGTTAGTTTTCATCACCTTTTACAGCTAAGTGAAGTCAGATTTTGAAACGATACAAAGTAATGGGAAGCCATTTCTCCATATGCTATCGTTACGAGGCACCTATACATCTACATAATACAATACAGGAGTCCCTTGCGCTCCTGTAGCTCCCATTATCTCTGCCACCAGGAAGGCTACATCTTTTGGTTTTTTGTCAAAAGCTCCACTAGGGCCCATTTTGACAGATGTGATCCCTCAGTCTCTCAAGTGCTTGGTAACAAAAATTCTTAAGAGTTAGAAATGAGAGAATTTCTGGAGACACAGACTTTGGTCTCCTCTATAAAGGACCTAGTGCTCAGGCTGGATCTGACTCTCTTTTATTCAGGGATACACTTTCCTCTTCACATTTTCTTCCAACAACGCTTACGATCTAATAACTCAAATAGAGGGGGAAGAGGAAGATTCTTGCCAGGTAACATCAAGAAGTAGATGCCATGGTAGAGGGGAAAAAAAAAATGAGAGCAAAAAAGAGACAAAACAGGAAGAGCAAAATAAAGAGGCAGCATATTGTTACATGCACACGGTATGGATGTGGTGTGAAAACTGTCATGTCACTGTGCCTTGGCCAGCTCTAAGCATGTATGGGACAGGTGGCCTAACACCGACCCCTCACAGCCTACTTGATGGGCTACATCTGCACCGGAGCAGATTTTTATGGGTCCTTGGAATAAGAGTGCACACGAATATGTAATTTATAATTCTAATGTTGGCACTGGGTGCTGCAACACCCTAACCTCACAGCTGGCTTCAAAGTAAACAAGAGTTACACAAACTGAGAGCAGATAAATATAGCACTGATTCGGCAAAAAAGGTAAACCAACTTCAGGAAAACAAAGGTTTACCTCAAATTCAGGGTTGCACTATCTTTTGGGGAACCATTTTCTTCTTTTCTTATTTGAGTATTGTCTCTTGTCTACATGCTGTTAACTTGCTCTAATTGTCTTAAATGAAAATTGCTAGGTGTCTTAAAAAGACTGGGAATATGTCCAAAAGACAGAGGATGTCAATTAGGGTACGTCAGTCTTCACTGGCAAAGGCTCAAACCACACTGCCCAAGTCACGGAAGGCAAAAACAGGGGCTCTGCAAATGAAGAACTGCCGACAGTTCGGGAAGATAAGGTTCGAGACCTCTTAAGGAACCTGAAGGTGCGTAAGTCCATGGGACCTGATGAAATCCATCCACGGGTCCTGAGGGAGCCGGCAGATGAAGTTGCTAAGCCACTTTCCATCATATTTGAGAAATCATGTCAGACTGGCAAAGTTCCCGCAGACTGGAAGAAGGGGAACATAACCCTGATATTCAAAAAAGGGAAAAAAAGAAGACCTAGGGAACTATAAACCCAGTCAGTCTCACCTCTGTGCTTGGCAAGATTATGGAGCAGATCCCCCTAGAATCTCTGCTAAGGTGATTGGAGACAGCCAACATGGCTTCACCGAGGGCAAATCGTGCCTGACAAACAGATGTCGTCTACCTGGACTTGTGCAAAGTGTTTGACACTGTCCTGCACGACATCCTGGTCTCAAAATTTGAAAGTCATGGGTTTGACGGATGGACCACTCGGTGGATAAGGAGCTGACTGGATGGACGCACTCAAAGGGTTGTGGTCAATGACTCTATGTCCAATTGGCAGCCAGTGACGAGTGGTGTTCCTCAGGGGTCCGTACTGGGACCAGTGCTGTTCAACATCTTTGTCGGAGACATGGACAGTGGGATAGAGTGCACCCCCAGCAGGTTTGCCAATGACACCAAACCTGGTGGTGCAGTTGACACGCTGGAGGGAAGGGATGCCATCCAGAGGGACCTGGACAGGCTGAAGAGGTGGGCTCATGCAAATCACATGAAGTTTAACCAAGCCAAGTACAGGGTCTCCAGGGTGGAGAATGGCTGGAAAGCAGCCCTGAGGAGAAGGACTTGGGGGTGTTGGTGGATGAGAAGCTTAACATGAGCCAGCAATGTGCACTGGCAGCCCAGAGAGCCAACCATGTCCTGGGCTGCATCAAGAGAAGTGTGGCCAGCAGGTCACAGGAGGTGATTCTGCCCCTCTACTCTGCGCTTGTGAGACCCCACCTGGAATACTGTGTCCAGCTTTGGAGTCCTCAACACAGGAAGGACATGGACCTGTTGGAACGGGTCCAGCAGAGGGGAACAAAGATGATCAAAGGGATGGAGCACCTCTCCTATGAGGACAGGCTGAGAGAGCTGGGGTTGTTCAGCCTGGAGAAAAGAAGGCTCCGGGGAGACCTTATAACAGCCTTGCAATATCTGAAGGGAGCCTACAGAAGAGCTGGAGATGGACTCTTTGTCAGGAAGTGTAGTGACAGGACAAGGAGCAATGGGTTTAAAATGGAAGAGGGGAGATTTAGATTAGATACCAGAAGGAAATTTTTGACAGTGAGGGTGGTGAGGCACTGGAACAGGTTGCCCAGGGAAGTCGTGGATGTCCCATCCCTGGAAGTGTTCAAGGCCAGGCTGGATGGGCCTTTGAGCAACCTGCTCTAGTGGGAGATGTCCCTGCCCATGGCAGGGGGGTTGGAACTAGATGATCTCTAAGGTCCCTTCCAACCCAAACCATTCTATGATTTTATGTCATCTTGGACTCATTCAATCTGCATACACAAACACAAGATTTCAAAGGGGGGTTTGCAAACAGCCAGTACTGTGGTGCTGGTGATTTCCCATTCTCCATGGCCAGATCCAGCACAAAGAGCAAACACCACTCAGGAAATAAAATCTGCCATCTAAAATCCATCATTAGGGCAGCCTATTTCAATACACAGCTGGTGCATGGAGGTACGATACAGCCTTAGCACCTCACCCTGCCTCTGGAATTGAGGATAAGAGAAACCTTGCCCTTCGGAGCCCTCTATAAAGAGAGGACCCTTTCCACTTGCAGAGAAAATCAGAGACCAAAATCAGCCTGGGGGGGCTGATGCAGATGACACTGGCAAAACATTGATCAAATCTGAATTTATACTAGCATAGGAACAGAATACCAAACAGAAAATAACTTTTTTTTATTATTATTTAAAAAGAAACATGCTTGGTAACTCACATATTTGTAAATCTGCCAGAAGAAACTGTCTTCCGCTTAATTTTTAGAACCAGAAAGCGGGTGAAATTCCCTGGGTTAGGAAGTATGCACAACACGGAAATAAAATTTTAATATCCCAGCTCTCAGGTTTGTCAGGGAAGAATAACAACAACCTAAAAACAGCCCAGAAGGACTCAATCATTCCCCAGCTGCTGCAGGAAAGGCAGGAGAGCAGGGGAAGGCAGATTACCAGCTTTCCGACTGCAAAGCAGGTGAGCCACAAGCCCTTTACCTCATTGAGAAGCACAATGTGAACCACCGCATCTCAAAACCACAGGGTTTTACTACCTCAAATGCCCTAAAATCTGCCACAAACTTGCATCTCATCCCGTAAGGCCAGTTCTACGTTTCATTTACTGACCTAGCTGGAGCCGTACAAATGTGTATCCAGGCAGCTCCCGACCGATTGCCTAGCTGGAAAACGTCAGGGGAAAATAAAACAACTCACTTCCACAATTATTTCTATGACAACATTGTTAAATTGGTTCCGGAGCTGACTAGGTGTGGAATATTTCAAATGTTACAAATCACAAAAGTCTTGTTTCAAAATGCCCACTTCTGGTTTGAGTCTTTCTGAAGTGCCATTATCATAAATGGAAAGATTATGCAGAGGAGGAGAAAACAAGCAGCCCCCATCAAAACTCCTCCCTGGTCGAAAATCATCCCTGAAACACATAGCTCAAAGCAATTTGAAGATAATTAAAATGCTGATGTGCAGACACCGTTGCTTATTGTACTGACCAACAACTAATTAATTATTTCTTTGTGATTCCAACTGTCTGTATCCATATGCCACCTATGGTGTTTATATTTTGGCGTTATGTACTTTGGGTAAAGGTCTCTTCTGTGTGTGTAAAGTGTTTAGCACAATTCCCTCTCATATATGATTAGTGATCCCTAATGATAATTGAAAACTGTAATTGAAAACGTAATTGAAAATACAAACAAAAAGAAGTTTAATACATTTTCTAGATCAACGAAGAGCACACCAATGGGCAAAACATCCTAATAAGACAAAGCACACCTCATGCTAAAGAACAAAGGGAAAAGTGGATACACACACCAAAATTCAGAGGGAAAAAAAAAAATGTCAAGATTAATTTAGCACTTCTCTTGCCTGAAATCACACTGCTGAACCTTTCAAAGCTGTAATACCTAAAACCCCGGCATCAAGCAGACAGCTTTTCGTGGCCTATTTACTCTGCTCAATACGCACAGTGGCACACAATCACCCTGACAACAGCCAGAGCCCCACGGCAGATAAATGCTGCATTTCCTTGCACAAATAAACACGCTCGGCAAACTTTTGTGCTCTTTCCCAAAGTACTTGCTGTACAAACCCACAAATGTTAGAACGCTGCCAGTAAAAAAACATTTTTGGGTTACCTGCAGCCGGGACATGAGGGCAAAGAAGAAAAGAAGTGAGATGCTACATAAGACCTGAGGTCCAACCAACCCACCAGGCAGGGCTTTGAACTGCTGGAATAGTACGTTGCCCACGGTAAGTGCTGCCATGTGCTTAGGGGAAAAAAGTACCAGAAATAAGGCATGCACAGAATGATCCTGGTGCTGCCATATAGCAGCCGACAAGATCTGACTTCTGCCTTGGCGGGGGTCAAGGGTTCCTGTATACTTTTGCCTTGGTGCAAAGTCCTGCAGTTTGTCCAGCTGTCACAGCGAGTGATACAGGAGGCTGTAGTTAATTCACCTGCTAAATCTTTCTTATCCTTTTCTTGGCACGTCTGTGGAAAACCAGCATCCAGCGGAGTTCATCCAGAAATTCAGAGGATCATTCATTTATTAAACACTGAAATCGGAGCCTCGTTGGTACCACTGACTGAGACCCCTGTAAAACCAAATTATCCTGTAATCCCTCTGGGTTAGATAAACTCCACTCCGTTAGAGCAGGAGCTTCAGGTGAAGCGGCTGTAGGTAATGGAGATTCTTTGCTTTTTAATTTATGACAGCTTACTTTGTGTTATGTTAGGGCCTAACAGCATCATTGATTAGACTGCCTTGTGTACTATACACGGTATCAACTGCTCAAGTTTTTCACCAAAGAAATTAAAATGGCCAAATCACCTATTTTTCCTAGTATCTCTTCCCCAAGAATCTATTCTTCAAATGCATTATGTACCCCCTGACCGCCAGCCTCTGACATGAAAGCATTTCTGTTTTACCAAAATCTTTTTATGCAGCTGTTTCTGTTACTCTTCCACTGTCTGACCAAATGACCACACAAACCCCACAAAATGCAAAGTTAAATACTGCTACTTGTGAAGTCTCTCTCAGCGTAATTTGCCTTGGAAGCAGAAAAGAGAAAGGAGGAGACTGTCCCATTTCCTGAACTTTTGTGTCTTTGCTGAAACAATAATACCTCCTTGTACTGACAAATTACTGGTGTTGAAATACTGTAATTCAACTGTAATCCCCGCACATTTTTGGGCAGCTGCAGCCAGCAAGACACTGAGGTGACTGCAGTTAGCCTGACACGCTGGAGCTGCCACACAACCAAAAATGACCCTTACAAACAGCTCACTTAATAAAAACCAAGACATAAGTTGTCACTTTTATTTGTAAGACGTGCCACAGTCACGCAAAGTTGTTGAGGTATCAAACCCAAATTCTTAGATGGGAAATACTTTACTTACACCTCGTCTTCTGAGCTTATTAGCCGAGTAAACACTTTTACTAGGCAAATAATCATCTGTCACCACCCAAAAAGTGGTGGAAGCTGGCAGCTTATTCCCCAAGTCATCACCCAAAATGGGGAGCTGAGGGGGTGGTGGGGCACACGTCTGGTGCAACCAGTCAAATCCAATACACTTCTTCTATCACAGAAAAGTTGATTGCCTGGATTTTGCCTCCCAATCATTTCAAGAATCATGCCCAACAATGGGAAACCAGAAATCTATTGAGACAACTGAATTTAGGAAAAAGCTGTACTGAAGTCTCTCTTTCTCAGATACATCCACACGCACTGAGCAGATGGAGGAAAGACAGCGAGCTCCCTGCTAGTCACATCAGCTCAGGAGCCAGACATTACAAACACCGTCTGATCCAGCTCTTGTTGAAATCAATAAAAGCACTCTGCTAAAGACCATGGGAGATGGAAAATAACCCTCTCCACGCTTCAGCCAGAATGTGTGAATGAGAAAAAAACCTGACAGCTTTCTTCCCCTCTGATTTTCGCGGCGTGTAAAGACCCAGATTATAAAACACAATTAGTCATCTGTGAATTTTTGATCTGCTCACTTGGCATAAATAAAGCTCGCGTCTAGGTGTGAATCAGGGAGACGGGCATCACCTTGCACTTTGACTAGGGAGAGATACCAGTAGCTGTGCATGAATAGGCATCATTTCATTTCAAAGTGCTGTGGATACAGTATGTCCTACAACTAAGAAAACAGTTGGAGTGGGTAGAGAGAGAACTGAAAAAGCACTCCTCGTTCCTTAAAGAAAAAAAAAAAAAAAAAAAAAGCCATTTTGCACAGATGAAAAATAAAGAAAAAATAAGCCAGACACTGGGATTCATCTTCTATCAGCTGGATAACCTGAAATTCAACTGGCTATTGTAAACATCTTGAAAGACTATGGCACTTACTAGAGCCTCTATCATCTCTGAAATCAAAGAACTGCTTCACAGAATTTGCTCTCAAGTGCTTCCTTGGCATCAGCTTACAATAAGCATTCAATTATTCCTGCATCCCCCAGCTCTAACGGCATTCATCACTGCAAACTCATTTGGCCAAGGACCAATTCACAGTGGCCACATTGTGTGTAGAGATTTTTCTTCTCATTTTGCCTTGCATTCTTGTGAGCTCCAATATTTATGACTTTACACAAGGTTTATATTTTTGTCATAAACATCCAATCAGTTTAATTTTCTATACTCTTTCTAGATATAGATCCAAGAAGAGAAGGAATGGGTGTTTTACTGTGTCAAAGTTAACCCCGTCATAACACTAGGTTGATGTTAATAAATACTAGCAACCAGAAAAAATAAAATATGAGAATTAATTAAAAAAAAAAATCTCAAAGTTATACTCACTGCTGGTAGAGGACATACGGCTGTACTCAGACCTGCAAGACAAAGATTTTAGTTAGACCACATTCAGCCTAAAAGAAATAATGAAAAACGTACCAAATTTAACTCGCATTGCATATTAAGATAGTTCAATGCCCATTTAGCACAGTTTTTCTGCTAAGATAATAACTGGAACAGCTTTTGGATATGACATCAGAAAAACTGGCATCTCACATGAATTTTGAAAGCACCTACATAGAGCGAGTAAAGCAACTGAGGTTTTATCTAGGGGCTATTTATGCTACCTAACTTTAGGCATAAAAATTAAAGCTCAGGAGTTTCTCTGTAAGGAAAAAATAGGCTGCTTCAAACACAGGCTAGGAGCCGAAATCTACTTGATTTTGACTCTCATCTTCCTCACCTTACATCCTCTAAATGCGGCTTTGCAGATTTTTTTTTCTTTTTTTTTTTTTAAGAGAAATCTATTCAAAGAGCAGAATTTTCACTGTTCTTTGGTAACAACTAGCAGGGAAGACACAAAATGAGTACCAAAATACAAACATTTAGATAACTAAGCTTTTTAGTTATCTAAACTTTAGGAAACCCTTTTCCCTCTTCAAGACATGTCTCAGTAAAACTATGGGCCCACTCATTCTACTGATTCCACTTGAGTGCATACTGGATGTTCTGGTTTCAGCTGGGATAGAGCTAATTTTCTTTCTAGTGGCTGCTACAGTTTCAGATTTGGTATGAAAGGAATGTCAATAGTTCATTTATACATGTTTTTTGGTTTTATTTTTGTTCTAGTTGTTGCTAGGTGATATTTATAGCATTAAGGGGCTTTTTTTCAGCTTCTCATAGAAGCCATGAAGGAGCATAGACAGAACAAGCTAGCCCATGGAATATTCCATAGAATAAATATCATGCTTAGTATATAAATGGGGGTTGCCCAGGGGGCAGAAATCTGCAATCGCTGCTCAGGAAGGTACAATTCACCAATTTACCAGGTGGTGAGATGACTTCTTATTGTTATTACTGATATTTTCCTTTTCTGATAGCTGTTCTATTAAACTGTCCTTATGCCAACCCATGAGTTTGGTTTTTTCCTTTCCTTTGTCCTCCTTTTCTCCCTCTTCTCTGTGCCTTTCTAAGGGGGAAGGGAGAGAACTACACGAGTGGCTGCATGGTTCTAGCTGCCTGCTAGGGTTAGACCATGACACCGGATTACCCACAAGAACAGTTAAATATTTTCAGCAACAGTGCAATTAATTTTGCAGATGCATATAACCCCAAACTCCTGAAAACCCCATTCTGAACGTAATGGGCAAACTGTTCAGGGAGCCCTAACACGGTTATTGGATCCAAACCTAAATGCTTGTTTGATATAAATAATTGCAACAAGTTTGTAATATTGCTTTAAATTAAAAAAAAAAAACAAACAACCACATGAGCTTTGACTCCTAAGGTATTTATCTGTAAATAGGTTCCATCTAAGGTATGGTCAGGACACCTTCATACGCTAGGGTCTCAGGCACACCAGGGAATACAGGACTTCAACCCCACAAAACTACAGTGGCCACTTCCAATTGTAATATGGACATATCTCTGCAGAAAGAAACAAAGCCCTTACGGTCATCCCTGTATTTCAGAGCCCTGTGTTTAGCACTCAGCATTCCGCAGATCAGATGCTAAGACTGCTGGTGCAAGTGACAAAAGTGAAAGGTGACACAATCTGAATTTTTCACAATACTCGTGAAAAAAAATAAATCCACCAATATCATTGAGTACAATGAGGTTATTGTAGCTTTTGAACGAGGTCTGTGCAACGCTGGGGAGAGAGCTGCTGGCGGGGGCTTGCAGCAGCCTCTCGCTCTCTCCTCTTTCCTACACCCCGTGCCCCCGGCCACTGCCATAACGGCAGGGAGCAAGGACACCTCTTTGTCCCACGTGGCAGACACCACGGGATTAGGCCGTCAGCAGCCCCATATATACCTGCTATGTAGCGCCTCCTCCAGGAATGAAATCCTGTCCCCAACCAGCCTCCCCCAGGACCCTCGTGTATCTCTGGGAAAGGCAGAGGGGCGGTCATGGCGTGAGCGGAGGAGGAGATCTCCTTCCTACTTGCTGGGCCATGTACACACCACCGGTCACTGGGGCAGGGACGACGGGGCAACGAGACCAGGGTCTGGCCGTGACCTGAGCCATGCGGGCCACGAAGCCACGCGGTGTTTCCAGCAGCAAGCCAGGCCGGTCACCATTTTAGCACCTTCCCACTATATTGGGAAGGGCGTGAGAACCACACAACCAGTCACTCTTCACAAGCCCAGAGGCAAGCCATATATATCCATCCATCCATCCATCCATCCATCCAGCTAGCTGCCTCCAAGCATCCCAAGCGAGGCTTCCTTGAGCCCGCACTTCTGTTTGAAAACAGCCCGGGGCTGTCTCCTTCGGTGTGTCTGTGCTCAGCAGTTGGCGGCTAATTCAGTGTGAGTCTGAGCCGCCTGTGTTTCAGGCAGAGGCGAGACAACGCTTTGCCTTTTGCTTACCCCAAGCAGAAGCGGCTCGCTACCGCTTCACACCCTTATTTTATTATCCCAAAGTGCTGCAGGCAACGCTACAGGACATGGAGAATTAATCAGTCCTGAACCGAGGAAGCTGCAGCCTACGTACGGGCATCTGGACGTGAAAAATGAGACAGGAGGAAAAATAAAAAGATGGGGAGTGAGGAAGGAGGAGGCTAATTGCACCAACACGTTTTAATAGGCTTTAGAATTGTATTGGGTTTTTTTTTGTAATTCTAATATGATTCAAGCTAATATTTAATTCATGTTTGTTGCATAACTGACATACACAGAATTAAAAAAAAAAAAAAAAGGATAATTAAGCTCAAAAGCTTATGTCAACCTGAGATGTTGAAATGAGGACTGTACCCTCCCTAAGCTCCCTCCCCCTATTGCCAATAAATGTCTGAAGCAGGTCTCTTCCTTGCTGTTGTTTCGAGATGAAGCCTACAGAAACCACATTCCTAATGTAGGACCCTCAGCTACGTGCCTAAGTCAAATGGGATGAATATGAGCCTCTCTCTCTGCTCTCAGGGCCAACCTGAATCACCTTTTGTCCTGCCTCTGATTCCTTCCTTTCTTAAAATTTCTTTGTCCTCAATCTAGTCCTTAAGAACAAAAAACAATGGTGTTAGTAAAAAAATTAATATTTTCAAAACATTAGCACCAACCATTCAGATTCATGACACATGCAGGTTAAGTGGCTTGCAAAATACATATTTTTCTTCCCCTTAGCATCAGCTATTAAGGATACTAAATTCTGAAGTTTCCATAAGTCTTTTAAGCTTTTTAAACTACAATACACAACAAATATTCCCTTTGACAAGATAACACATTAGAAAAATTAAGTACTGAAATAGACATCTCCTGGGTCGTGTAGACTCTCTGGACATCAAGCAACTTTGTTCCTTCCCATTATTTCCATCCCCGTTTTAAACATCCCAAGTATCAGCTTCTATCAGATCCCTTGGAAGAGGATTTTCCCATTAGGGTAACTCAAGAATAAAGCACTCATGGGCCTTCATGGTGACAGGCTGGGGCCATACTGGGGCTCAGAGGTTCCAGGCCAATTACACGGTCTTGCAGCAAGCTATTTCCTCTGATAGATATTACATTATAGATAAAAGGAAAGAGACATTCAGGACAAAACTGAACAAATGGAGGACTGTTCCCTTTATAGGCACATAATGAGGAAAAAAAATGATCAAAAAGGGTATTGAAGCAGTGGGAGGTACTGAAAAGGAGGGCTCATCGCTCAGTCAAAAGACACATCAGTCCGCGAAGAATTTGTGCTTAACGGTTAGCCCACCAGCAAAGAGGAGCTGTGAACATGTCAAGAAACATTAAAACAGGAATGTAGAAGCTTGAGATAAATGTGGGACCTCGATTCCCATTAGTGCCGTTGAAGGAACTGGACAGTACGTTACTGGAGAGTGTAAGACCATCATGAGCACAAACGATCCTCAGCAATCCTCCAAGACCAGCGGGCACTACTCATTGCTGATTAGTGATAGAGAACCTCAAAATACCCAAGAAAGGGAAACAGCCCACCGAACAGCAGTAAGGAGCCGCTAGCACAACTTGAAGTTTCTGAGTATGGTATATAAACTCTAAACCTGTTTCTTTAGGTAAGAAGCACAGCCAAGTTACATCTCTGAATCACACAAGCAAGGTAGCTACACCGTGCTTGGGTTACTCCGGCGTGCTGATCAGTCACAGCACAGCGTCAAGTTAATGTAGCTATGGTGGGTGACATCTACTCCAATAAACAAATGTGCTCAAGAAAACCACTTGGGACCGAGGCCAACTGCCATGGAACTGCACCTGTACCATTAAAACTTCCTGCCTTCCCAAACAGACTGGCAAGTGGTCTGCTGGGAACGGTCCCTGGGCCATGGTAATGGGGTAAAACAAGTCCCCGGCCAATGGTAAAACACAAGCAAGAACCACACGGGAGAGAGCTCGATGGCCCCATCCAAACTGATGCCGTCAACCGTATTCAGCAAGATGGACCACTCTGTCCCAGTGCTCAGGGACACCCCCATGTGCTGTTTAATGGACTGGCACGGCTCTAACTGAGGGTTTCTCAGTCAGGCAGCATCTCCACAAGACAGTCTGCTGCATAAAACAAACACACAATTCTCAAGTTACTCTAACACAATACTATATCACGATCTGCCCAAGGTCTCCATTGCCCTTAATTCACCCCTCCACCCACCAACACCCCCCCCCAAAAAAAAAAAAAAAAAAGGGGGAAATCATGGAAAGTTTACTAGTTTTTCTGCTGTCTGCATCCTTTGCTTGCCCAGGACTGATGGAACGGCACCTGCTGGATTCAGGTTTCCCCTGCCTTTTCAACCTAGCGTTGTTTCAGATTTCACTGTTTCATCTTGACAGCTGTATTTAACAGCTTCTTTGCCTCCTCTCCCCCAGAAAGCGCTCCACGGGGAAGACAGGAGGATTTTATAGCAGTTAGAGCACAATGTGTGAGTCAGAAGACTTAGCTTTGTAGCTCTGCCTTGGCTTTCTTCTCACCAAATTCCTGTGGGTCAGATTGCAATCTGCTTTGCTAGTGTTGGTCCAACACAAATCCATTGCCTTCCCCGTACTTCCACTTCTGTAATCAAGACAACTGCAATGGAGTCACTCAGAGCATCTTGTCTTAAAATGCCTTCCTCCGGATTTCTAGTCAAGAGACGAAGTCAGATGACGGATTCCCATCCCTCAGCTCTAACTACCACACTCAGGAGCTTATTACCAACAACACTGCTTGAGGCCCCATGTGAGAGACATCATCATTGTCATCAGCAGCGGAAGACCGTTTGTAGAGTGCTTTTCTCTGAGTCTTCCCTCCTATTGTGCAGCATTTTTAGGGCATGGCCAGAGGGTTGGAACTAGATGATCTTTAAGGTCCCTTCCAACTCAAACCATTCTATGATCATTGTATAAGGATGAGGCATTGTTTGCAACCTTTCAAAAAGCATCTGATGGGGTAGGACCACGCTGTGCCTGTGCACCCTGCTCACCACTCATTCGCAGAGCACTCCCCAGAGGGATGCATCAGGACTCAGCTGGCACATATATGCCCTTCCAAAGCCAGTGGGTACAATACCTTCCCAGGGTCCTGTCGCTCTGAACTAACAGAAGCAGCCTAATTATACCAAACGCCTAACCTTCTCACAGCTACAGTTAGCTGGAGGTGAACCTCACTGCCTGCTGGGACCTAACCATCACAGGTGTCAGCACAGACCTCCTGGCCACCAGAATGTGATTTAAAGTCAGTTTCCACCTCACTTTCAGTGTCCAGACCCAGCGCTACGTGCCAGCAGGTCTGCCTGCCCTGAGGTTCCACCAAATACCTTCACTCCACCAATTAAATCTGGTTAGAAATGGTGCCTCAACCCCAGTTTGTGACAAACAGCTTAACTTTGTGTTTTTTGAATGTCAAACCAGAGACAAGTTGTCTGCCTTGGCACATCTGGGTTGATGGATATACAGGAAGTGAAAGTGTCAGCAAAAAAAAAGCAAACCAAGGTAAAAACAGGCCTTAAAATAGGTTTCAGTGGCAGTGATTTTGATTCCTGAGAGCTTCTCATAGATGGATGAAATATGTGACAAGAGACTGACATGTCATGTTGAAGGACTACCATACAGATGACAAAGTCATAGATGTTGAATCCCCTTAAGCTAGAAACATGTGATATGACATGAAAACAACCTTTCTCCCCAATAAACCATTCAACTATTCACTTGATAATTTAAGTAACCCATTCTGTCTGAGGATACACATGATTTACGATTTTCTTAATGCTTTTTCCTTTAAGTGGGGTACACCCTCTTTTTTATAAGCTGTCATGTCTCCTATTAGCAATTGTATTTTCTGCTTTAGAGTCTCACATGTTTTACAGAACTGCAACAAATAAAGAATTTTTTTATGTGCTCAACAGATAAGTTAACAGAGTCTCAAATAATTTGTGATTTGGTGAATGCCACAAGAAAAACCAACAAACAAGTACAGCACATTCAAAAAAAAAATAACATGATCACTGCAAAATTAAATTGAGGGACAGAACCACAGAAGAAAATGAAAAGGAGGGATCAAACCCCTGATTGTAAATGCAGCCAAACAGTAATGGATTTTGCTAAAAAGACATTAAAAATAGCTGCTGTAAGGTATAGTGCCCTAAGCTTCAAGCATCTTTTGTTTACCTGTTTTGCAATAGGTTTCTCTATATACCACTGAACTGTTCCGTGACAGCTGTCTGTTACCAAAGAGACAGTATAGTTTTACTTCTTCCTAAAATACATAAAATACTCAGCAGTTAACTACTAATTAATTCAGTTTGCATAATAAATATTTAGGTTTTTAACTTATTATGCAGGAAAAAAAAACTGACCTTGTACTTCAATAATGTCTCCCCACTTTCTCTAAAAAAATAAATAAATTATTTGAAATACAAGTGGAGAAGTTGTGAATTCAAATAAGTTATAATTCCTTAAAACTTTAAATGACTTCTAAGTGAGAAAGAAGAAAACTAAGGGTTTAGGAAAACTTTAATACTATTAGGAACTTAATAATTAAAATGTGAACCCTTTAAGACGTGGACTTTCACAGCTGTCTAAGGGAACAAATGAGGTTTTGCAGTGAATTGTCACATATATTGACATCTTCATTAATGCCAGCTATCTCACTGAAGTGTTACACTCAGTTAACGCATATAGAAAGCATTCCTACAGAAGTAGTTCCTGAACACAGCTAATGGGACCAAATAAAAATTTAGGAATCAAAAGTGTAAGACTTTAGGTCTCAGAAACTACCTGTTTTCCACATTTACCACGTGTCACTCGGGATATCGGTCCTGAATACAATGAGTTCAGCTGATGCTTTGCCTTTGACATCAGTGGTAGCAAGAATCTGTCTCATTGCTTCAAAATTACTTGCCTAACAACTTCTAAAATTGTTTAGTTTGTCATCTTCGGAGTTCCAGCCCCAAAAAACTTTGCTCTGCTTTTCATAGTAAGGATAGTGAAATAACGGCATCTGCATGGCTTGTAAAACCAAGAAAATTTGAAAATGAAGATTTCTACAACTCATTTTAGGAACCTTAGTATTAATTTTTCTAGCTTTTTTGCTCTTCTTTACAATTTATCTACAGTTCTTTAAACATACATATTTATCCTCCCTTCCATTTCTTCCACTTGCTTTTCCCTCTATTTGCTTTCTAATCGACAACCAAAGACCATTTTTTTTCTTACTAAAATGCCATATTTTATAGTACAAACCCACTACTAAAATTATTACCATATGAAACTCTGTGTCTCACATACTTCTGGGATAAGCATTTCAATAGAAGATAAAATAAGGCTTTTATATTAAAAAGCTCAAAACCACATTTCCTGAGAAGACACAATTTGTACAGGCAAAATCTCTAAGACCAAGGATGGTCAAACTCTTTCAAATCTCATTAATACAAGCTAATTGGCTTATATGTTCTACTCCCTTTATTTACGTACTTGACACCACCAGCTCAATCCATTGTTACTGGATTCAGGGACTCAAAATACACTATTTTTGTTCAGCAGCCTCTTTGCCAACCCCGTTTGCCTAGGAAAATACAGTAAGGGGAAGGTATTTTCCAATGGATTAGGAAAAGAAGGCTTCAAAGTGTCTTGTCTGTGCAGCGCAGAGTTTTACCTGCTCTTGTCGCTGGAAGCCACAGCAAAACCTTTAAGAAGCAGATGCCCTGAAGATACTTGATGCGTTTGACTGGTGATAAGCAGCTTCAGTGTAAGGCTCACATCATCACCTACCATCATGGAGGTGACAAGGGCTTGCAGCACCTGGATTTACTACAGTCACTATCCACTACTGCTCCCTGAGTGACAGAAAGGGACCACTTGATGTAAAACTGTTCCTGAATTACTCTGACAGTTGTCTCTCCTTGAGCTTTCAGAAGAGGACAGCTGAACTTCATAGTAGTTAATTAATTTTTATTTTTTTTTAAACTGTCGAGTAATTTGAGACAAACAAACCCAGCTCATTTTAGCAGTAGCCATGATGGGACTGAGACAAAGCAAAAAGCGAATCTTCCGGGAAGAGGGAAAAGCAAGTGCTGCGAACAGTTGGTTTGGTGAGAAAGCTGAAACATAAACATTGTGAAAGAGACATACGCAACGTGTTTATGAGACTAAAATAGCTGCTAAACAGAGCTAAAAATAATAACTAAAATGCAGAGACTCACTGCTTTTTAAAAATAAGCTTCAGTGCAAAGCGCTGCAGTTATTAATTGCCATATGTCATTGTTCAAATTCCTCAGACAGACCTACACCTTCCAGTGTCAAGCCTGGGACAGGGATGCTTCATAAAATCATCAGCGTTAGCACCTCGTTAGCAGCAGACACAAGCAGCTGTCGTGCTGGTCACCGAGGTCTAAAGGCTAACATCACCAGCTGTGTCAAGTCCTTCTGAGTGCCCCTCCCAAGGAAACGCAGGTTTTTCTATGCCAGATAAACACAGCAAATTAAGAATGACTTGACCCACCAAGGATTTTTTGAGCTTTGAACCAGCCACAAATTTCACTGGCTGTTTTGTCTTCCTTTTACCCACATTCCCCAACGATGAATTAAAACCCTGTTATCCTGCTACATGGAAAGAGGCCTAGATTTTTTTCTTTAAGGTCACGTTGCTTAAAAGATTTAAAAACTTTTCCCCTTAGGTGTGACCACAATACTACAACTATTTAAGGTGAAGGAAAAAGACCGTAACTTTCTAGACCACAGAACAAAATAAATAAATAAATAAATAATTTGAATTAATAGCTGGATGTATGAAAAAGATTGCCGTATTCCGTTTCCAATATTTTTTTTTTAATTTGCAATATTGTTACTTCAATTTTGGTGCTGTGCACCTGACGCTACTTTGCAAAAAAGAAATGTCTTTATGTTTTTGTTATGCTTTTGGTCGTGTACATCAGCGTGGTGCCCTGATGCAACGGTAGGTGCTATTATTCACCAGCATCAGTCTGAGATTAAGGTATTGTCTTTTTCCCTGAACCTTACGTGTGCTGTTACGGCAGGAAGAAGGGAAAGAGCCCAAGAATGAAGAGGAACGCTGTCTGACCCGTGCTCACACAACAGTCAGACTAGAAACCAAAGCAGATACACCAGAGAAGGAGCTGGGAGAAATACAAATACACCAGACAAGCATGGAAGGAGGAGAATGAAGACCTAGAAGAGAACAGTGTTAACACACGTGGGCAACCTCCTTTTGTCCTTCTGGAGCCAGAGAAGGAGCAAAGGCCAACCAAGATGACACAGCAGCAGCACGCAGGACGGGCTAGAAAGCACCTCCCTGTCTCTTCCACAAAGATGGGCTGAAGGTGAAAGCTGAATGGAGGATCCTATGGATCATCCTTACAGCCCCATGATCTTAGGAGAAGTCATCCGACTAAGAAACATAGCACACCTCTGGCAGCAGGGTCACGAAGTCAGAACAAAAAAAAAAGTCATTCTTGACTCTTATATGACAATTACACACTGGACAACCACGTGCAAAGTTGGCAGCACTTCATAGGTTAGTACAATGAGCATCATGACAACTGCAACCCGATTTCAGGGTGCCTACAAATCTGACCTGCTGTGGCTCTCTGATGGTACTTCTAAGGAGTCAGCTCTGCCTGTTGTCGAGGTGTCACTGCCACGGGGACAGCACAGACAGCTGTGCACACTTCCAAGTTACCCTGGGACACAGGGATGGTGAGGCACCAAACCCTGACCAATGTGTCTAAGAGCCCATAAACCACACCACTGGGCCTCACCGCTGAGGCAGCACAAAGTGCTTTGGAGCTCAAACTTAAAGCCCACGGCCACGATCTCTTATTGTCCTCCTCCCCCTGTGTAGAAGGAGGATGACAGAACCATAGAATTGTCTAGGCTGGAAGGGACCCTTCAGATCATTTGAGCCCAATCATCAATCTAGCACTGACAAAACCCATCACTAAACCATGTCCCTCGGCACCATGTCTACCCGTCTTTTTTAAATACTTCCAGGGATGGTGATTCCATTACTCGCCTGTTCCAGTGCCTGGTAATGCTCCCGGTGTGGAAAATTTTCCTAATATCCAATCCAACTTCCCCTGGTGCAACTTGAGGCCATTAACTCTTGTCCCATCGCTTGTTACTTGGGAGAAGAGACACACCCCCACCTCGCTACACCATGCTTTAAGGTAGTTGTAGAGAGCCGTAAGGTCTCCCTTCAACCTCCGTGTGGAGGAACTTTCCTCTACTCAACCGCAGGAGAAGGCAGATTCCCCGGGGATTTTCAAGGAGGGTGACACCCCACGGCAGGAGCGCTCCCCGCCTCCCCAGGGGATCACCCGGGGCACCCCTCGGCGCGGGATGCGGTCCCGTCCGTCGGAGGGAGGCTCAGCCACGGTCACCACCCGCGGTCCCGGTCCCAGTCCCCCCGCCGCCGCCGGGACGCCGCCACCGGCAACAAGTGCAGCCGCCGAGGAGGGGGTCGGGTGCGTGCTGTGGACCAGCAGGGAGCTCCCAGCCGCTTCGCCGCCGCCACCGCCCGCCCCGGGGTCGAGGGGGAAGGTAGGGAAGGTAACACATCCCGCTCCCCCCCACCCCCAGCCACTCACCCGCCCGTCTCGGCTCCGGAGTCCACGCAATCGTCCTCGCCGCCGGGCTGCTTCTCCATGGCGGTCGGCGGCGGCGGCGGGGCTCCACGGCCGCCCTCCCGTGGGGGAGGCAGGGGCAGAGGCGGGCTGCCGCGACCTGCCTCTGCCGCCGCCGCTCCGCCGTCTGCGGGAGGCAGCGGCTGCCGCCGCCCGGCCCGCCCCGGCCCGCCTGCCCGGGGCTCGGAGCCGCTCCTCCGGCCCGGCCTCCCCCCGCTCCGCCGAGCCCCCCCCCTTCCCCTCTCCCGCCGCTGGGGAGCCCGGTCGGAGGGGAAGGGGGAGCGCCCGCGTCCGGCGGAGGAAAACCTTTCGTCCACGCCTTGTGGACCCAACCACCCTCTTTAGATGCTGGTATTTTAGGAACTACTCCGGCACCTTCATTGTATCGCGTCTGTTTCTCCCGGTGGAAGAAGGGCTGGGAGGTTTAGGCACCCCACGTCCAGGGAGAGTTAAGAGAGCCCGTTGGATGGACATCCTTGCTACCCGTCTGGTTTTGGAGTATCCGCTCTCGCAGCCTCCTCTTTGAAGCCTTGCACTGAGTGGAGCTTTCTCCAGTTCACTTGCTTATTACATCAAATATAATCCTTTTGAAGTTACACGCAGAAGCGGGCAGCGGGTGGTTTTCCAACCCCATGAGAAATTCTGAAAGAATGATCAAAAAAAAAAAAAAAAGAAAAAAAGAGATGGGATGCAAAAAGAGTGTTTTGAATGCCGCCTGTGAAGAAATGCTAATGTAGGAAAGCCTACCGGTAGTGGGGCAGTCGAATTCAATAACGTGAGAGTGCAGTGAAAAGTTGTGGATAAGCTCCTGTATCCTGTACATGTCATGCCTTGCCTGCCTGTTTTGTATTTGAAAGTGAAAACCTTTCTGTTTCTCCATCCAACATTCACCCACATAGGTGCAAACCAATCTCTCAGACAAAAAAAAAAGAGGACTTTCTTTCATCCACTTGGCCATGCAGGCTGTAGCAGGTGACAAAAGAAGGGGACAGAATTGATATTTTAGCTTGTGTCTCCAAGCTGGGAGACCAGCACGTACTTCTGGATCAGGTTCTAGCACAGAATTGTGAGGTGGTGTTGTGTGCTCTCCACAATATCTAGATATTGTAGGACAATTAAAAAGAAAAATAAATCTACCCCAGAACTGGGAAACCTCTTCCATTAGTGTTTTGTGGAAAATATCAGGTTTGATGAATTGAAATTTTCTCTTCAAAATTCTCCAACTAACAAATTACTATCAGCTGCAGGAGTTGGCCACTCAGAAGAAAAAAATGGCCACTCAGATGGCCATCAGAAGAAAAAAAAAACCTTTTTTTATTCCACTTTTTTTTATTTGTGCCTTGCAAGAAAGAAAAAAAATGGTGAAAACCTCAATATTTGAGACATAAAATGGACAAGAATGTAAAAATGTACTTCGCGAGACATTCTTACATTGACATAAGGAATGCTAAGCTGGTTTCATTTTCCAACAGTACTTTTTTTAGCTGTGTCTACATTGCATGGCATTGACTTCCTTCAGTTCAAGATACATTCATGCTTGCAAGTGGTACATTAAGCAGCATATAGGCACACAGGAGTAACATCTAGCATTATTTAACAGAGGCTCGTGCTGGGTGTAATTCATGCCACTGTTGTCTCTGACCGATAGTGTATGGTCCTGGTTCTCCAAAATAATCTGGATGTGGGTAGGACGCTTGTAAAATGAAAGAAAAACACCTTGGGAAGAGCTGTCGAGGTGTTATTAGCATGTTGTAGGAACGAGTGGGCACCAAGCCCAGAAATGCTGGTTATGGAACTGGTGGATTCCCATTCCTCTGCTGTGGACAGACACTGGGCTCGGATGCAGTCCTGCGGCCTCTTGGCATCACAGGAGATCAGTCCACTGTGTGTCTCCAGTGATCTTTAGAAGAAACTTTCAGCTTCTACTATTCATCAAGAATTAGAAAAAAAATCATCATATAGGAAAGTTGGTGTTGAATCTGTTTTGACTATCTGGCTAAGTTTGTATGCATGTCGTTCTGAATGCAGTATAAATGATTTTTCACTGAATGTGGAGGATTTCACATGTACATTCCTATAAATACAAGGCTTTAGGTATGGAATTATTCCCTTTAATTATGATCTCTCTTCTGTCTTTCCCCCAGCAAGTTGCTAAAAGCTACTTTGGACAAAATGCCCTAAAAAGTGTTCACACAGAACAGTCCTGTACAGGCAGCTGCGCAGTAGTTCAGAATGTACAGAAACAAACTCTTCTATCCTTTGTGACTAGTAAACTGCCATCTGAACCAATTTACTCACAAAGTCAAATGGATATGATTTCTTTTAGGACCGGGACCAAAATTCTGTGCCTGGCTAGGAAAGTAACTGTGGTTCTCAGCTTGCTCATATTTGAATCGTTGTATTCAGCTAAGAGGCATTAACGCGTTTTCATACCTAATGTGATGTTAAGAGCTTTGTCCAAAGCCAGAGAGAGACATCAGTTCAATAAATCTTGATTCCCAACTCGGGCCTCTGTGTTGGGAATAGGTAAATATTTATTCTCCGTCAACTGCAACGGCAGTGGAGGACCCCGAGCCCCCCAAAGGTGAGTGATGATACCGGGACTGGACAGACCTCGCCTTCGCTCTGATTCGTGCATTTATTCAGTTAGCACAACTGTGCTTAAAAGCAGGTCACTTCCATTTGCTTTAAAGTGTGATTTCAAAGTGAAATAAATTGACTCTAGCCACTGTTGGACTGATTTAAGATGTAACCAAACCTACTTAAATATTTAGAAATAGGTTTAGTTAAATTGATACATTTTTGTATGTAAAATTTTAGGTGGTCAGCTAATAGATCTTTTCCATCTCTGACTTTTATTATTCTAGTTAGTTATGTTTAAGCACTGGCATATGAGGGGATCTGGAACAAATTTTATGCTGCATTTAAGATTAATTTATTCCATCTGTCCCAGGGAGGGAAAAAAGAAACATTTGAAGGAAATATATAATTAAGATAGTAAGTAAAGCTACCACAAACTCTAGGCTCTCTTATTTATATATTTGCCTCATTTAACTCTGTTTTATTCTGCTCTTTCACATAATTATGTTGAAAAGGAGACTCCTCTGCATTAAATTCCAAGCATTTCAGAGATTTTAATGAATGAGGTGCTAAGTTCTGGCCTTTACTTGGATTTTCTTTGTTACCTGACATTCATGTTAGCTCCTCTGTGGGGTTTGCTGAAAAGTTAAGTTTTAATTACTTTCTTATACTTATGAGGCTGTGATACTGGTTGAAAGATAAGGATATAATGAAAATATTCCTAGGTTAAATTTCTCCAAGTTTCAAGACTTTCATTAAAAAGTATTTAATACTAGCATCTCAAAGACTGTCAGACACAAGTGTCAGGAGACATCTTCAAAGAAGACAAACAAGTAAACCACTCTGTTGTCAAAACCGAGCTAAGGTTGAGGACATGAAATTAATGCTAGTTCTGCAGAAAGTTCTCTTGCTTCTAGTTGCCTAGGGCCAGATCTAAAATCAGACTTAAGGTACTTAAAAGAGGACGTAAAGTGAACTTTTATGCCTGTTTTCAGACCTGTTAGCCTGCGTAAGTGCTTCAAAGGACACCTTAATTAGGAGGTGTCTACCTTCCAAGGGAAACTTTAAATGTGCCTGGTGCTGTTAAGTCCAGATTGTATACAAGGTTAACCGTCTTAGCTCGTAGCAGCAAGGTTTTCACTGAATTTCACTGAATTATTAGAGTTGGAAGGGACCGTAGAGATCATCTAGTCCAACTCCCCTGCTGAAGC
>JAOQGH010000001.1:178182671-178214486 GCA_025769975.1 Gallinago jamesoni | reverse complement strand
CCAGAGCATGTTAGAGCATGTTACTCAGGACTGCATCCAGGCGGGTCTTGAAAATCTCCAAAGAAGGGGACTCCACGGCCTCCCTGGGCAGCCTGTTCCAGGGCTCTGTCACCCTCACCGTGAAGTAGTTTGGCTTAAGCAGCACCTCCCTGCAGCCTCCGGCCGCTGTAACCTCTGTCCCCGCAGAAGGAAATGCCAGCAGCAGAACCTCCTCCTCGTCCCTCACACAATTGTCTTGGTAACTGAGAACGTGGGGCAGGAGAGTGACAGCTGCAGCCTCCAGCTGAAGGCAGGCAGAGTGGAAAGCTGAAAGATGAACTGCACCGGATCACACGTGTGCCAGAACAGAAGAGGAAGCAGAAGCATCAATTTCCCTGATGAATCCACACCTGGATTCAAATTTCAATCTCTCTTCTGCTCCCCGAGTTCTGCCTGCTGGGCTATCAGCTTTCCTGCACCAGCTGTGAGGATGGAGTATAAGCAGAAGAGCAGGAGTCTGGCTTTCCAGGAGTAAGTGAAAAGAAATGGCTCCTTTGATGCTTGCCCCATGTGAATGTCCCACCGATTCTGGTATCGCTTAGGGGATATTTCTAGCCTCTCCTCTATATTTCTTTCTATACAGTGGCAGAGCTTCACTGTAGGGGAGAGAGAGAGAAAGGAGGAAAGTGTGTCCCTTTTCATGTAACTGAAATCCTGGTGGTGGCAAAGTTTTGCTGCTGGGGAAATAAAAGTACTCAATTCAGTTCTTTTCATGCAGCATTTTTGACCTTTCCCTTTTTCTGTGTAATTCCGAAAGAAAAAGGGACAGATGCCACTGCAGTTCCTTCTGGCATTATGCTATGAGTGAGAGTCCTTCTAGTTTTTGAGACAAAACATGGACCTGGCTTAGTAGAGGGTTCAGGACTGTAGATGAAGAACAGACAAAGACACTAAACGATGGGATTTTTCATTCCCAACTAAAACTTTTCAAAATGGATTATAATCACGCTGTCTCCATCCTCTGCTACCTGACTCTGGAGGCAGAATCTTACCCCTAATAAGGGGTTCTGGATTCCATTCCTGGCACTTTCCATCCCACTCTAGGTGTTGCAGTGATGAACTTCTCAGTTTACAGGATCCGGCGTTTATAGAAAAGGTTTTCTCTTTTAGTGGTCCCGGAGGAAATTAGCACTCCGCAGGTCAAGACTTTGTTAACATTCACTACTGGACTTAAGACACTGGGTTGTGGATTTAAAAAAAATGGAGACAATTGCAGTTTTGGAAGGAGGAAGGGAGTTACGGCTTGGCATGTGGTTCAGTCTTCGTGCTAGGTCAGCCCTAAAAGGCTGACTTTCAGACTGGTAAATGTTGCCAAAATATTTGTGGCAGTTTCTCACATACGCTGTTGGGTTGTTGGTTTTTTTTAAGGGTTATGATGAGGTCAGTTTCATTTGTGGTAGGTCTCAAGCCAGACACCCAACCTCCTAAAATTCTACAATTTTGAGGTAAAATACAACTATGCAATAAAAAGCTGTTTCTCCAAAGCACTAAGGCAAGGGTTTTCAGTGGAGTTTCAGGGAGTTTGGTTCCCAGGTCCCACTCTTTTAAGTTTCATTTGAAAACCCTAGTATGCACACTCCTACCAAAGTTCATGGTGCAGTGCAGCAAATATGTATTTTATAAGCAAATTGCTCTTTTTTTACTTGAATTCTAGTATATTAAATTTTTTATTGAAAACTTCTAGCACTCAGTAACAACTGCTATAAAAATTTGAGTATTTGGAGTCCCTTTCTATGTCATCCTGAAGTCCAGAACTCAATGTAAATACAAGGGGGAGCAGAGCTGCACCCCATCTCTGTGCAGCCATCTAGCTGGAGGCTTGACTAAGAGCAATGGAAAGCCCTTCTCAGGTGACATAAAGTCAAAGTCATTCTGCATCATGGACTTGAAGGAATTCCTGTTGGCCTCACCTTGAAAATGATCCCATTCAGCCAGATCCTTACAGTGGATGTAATCAGTGAGTTTGCTGTGTGTAGGTGCCAGGATCAGCACCCAGGCTTGGACTTTAGGGTAGCGGCTCTTTGCCAAGCAATAATTAATCAGTCCCCAGGCTCTGTGAGTGGATTGAATGGTACTGACAGCCCAGATAAAGTATAAGAGGTGAGCCTTTGCTCCAAAGCTTGCCCCAGCCCTCACTGGTGTGAGGGAACCCAGAAGAGCTTAGCACCAGTTTAGAAGGGCCCTAAATGTGAAAAGCCTGGTGTACAAGGACTACATGCTGCACTTTTGTGAAGGGCTGTGGAGGTCATGCAGGTGAATTCCCCTTTTTCTGGTCACCAGCTGCAGGTGTTACACCACACCTCTCCTTTGGTGCCCCCTTGCAAGAGAGAGTGCTCCAGCGCAATTGAAACAAGGCCATCTGGGACTCCACTGGGACTGGAGAACTGCTTTCAAGATCTCAGTGGCTGGATGTAGACCTACAAATTTGCACATATTTCCAGGTTCTTTTAGCCCGCTTGGCTAGAGGCTACTCTGATCTATGCTAGCCAATAGATAGAGAATGTAGTTGTCTTCCCTGGGCTTGTTGAGTTGGGGAGGCAATGCTTGAGCCAGAGTGGGTGTTGGGTGATGCTCAAGTGTTTGATTGGTCTCTCCCTTGATGGAAGTGTAAAGAGTGTATTAGGACACATCCACTAAAGCACAGTGGAAATGTTTCAGTTGTCACTTTAAGAGTGCTTAGCAAGTGTCATGTGGTGCCACCTGTGTGAAAATTTTACCAGAAAAGCAGGCATCAGATTTAGTGTTACTTTTATTAGGTCAGTGAGACAGTTCTGGCTTCTGGTGAGCATCCTGAGCTCTTCACGTATATTCAGTGAATGGTCATCATATTCACAAAAGCACTCCTATGACAGTAACCATGACAACTCCTATTAAATTAAGTTTTTCATGAAATAGTGTGCTTTACAAGGCAGAGGAAACACTTATTTTCAAGGAACAATCCTGTACCCACTGGTGTTCAAAGAGGAAGGATTAAACTCCTGTGGCAGCAAGCAGTAAACATTATAGCAGCTTTTATGTGTAGACTCTTCTGAAGGGGAAAAGGGTCTTCAGGTTTTCAGGTTTTTCCTTTGCAGCTGGTCATGACAGTAAAACATTTTACTCCGGAAAGCAGCTACCTTTAAAACACCGTTGGATCTCAAAGGGAGATTTTATTTCTTAATTGTTCTACCACATTTTTAAAAACCCAGTTTTGAATTACCCGTGATATAAATTTTTAAGCATAAGATTGACAATCAGATGGTCCTATTAGGTTTAAATGTTGTTACTAAAGCTCTTCATCCAGTACTTGTGAGTTTTAGCAATTGATTTATCAAGCGAACAGCCTGTATTAAGTATAATCTAAGCCATGGTAAACATAGTGAAGTACATCACAGAAATAACAACTTAAATATTTTTTTGCTGGAAGAAATTTGATTCTGTTTTCACTTCTGATTTCTGTAAACAAGAGTAGATTTACTGGTGTAGAGGGAAATATTAAAGTCCCATTTGCTCTGACTGGTGTGGAAGCTCCTATGAATAGTAGCTTTGTGCAGCCTTCCTTTCCCCTCCCTCATTAGACTGAGGCTAAACCTATTCCTTTTACTGATACAGTGAGAGAAGAAATCTTAAAATATCCCTTCTCTGATGTCAGGAGCAACCTTTTATATGTGATGTCTCTGCCTGTGCTGAGAATAATAGGCAGCAATGATTGCCAGTGAATTGTGAGTCAAGAGTGTTTTGTTTTGGAGGCATCACTGCTGATGATCAGCATGGGGAGAGGCAGGTGCGAGAGAGAAATTGTACTTGATATGAATGTGTGCTTCTATTAAAAAATTGGCAAGGAATGAAAGCAGAGCCTTGTATGGGGACCATAGAAAGAGCATCACTGGGACTTAAAAGGAGGAGAAACACTCTGCCCCAACATATGGGCCAGGCAGTTCTTTAATGTTCTCTCGCAGCAGGCAAATCGCTGAAAGAATGTAAACCAGCCTGGTTTTCTGGTTGATCCATTTGTACCAGGGTGGCCTTTTCTGAGAGCTTATGGATCACATTAAAGGTATCAACTAAACCTGCAAACTGCATCATCCAGTGACCTGCAGAAGCAGGGTGTCTCACACTTTTGCCAGCAGCAGAGCTTGTCAGCAGCTGTAACGCAGCTGAAGTGAGGCTGCAAATTCCGACCTCCTGTCCCTGACCATGCACGTCCACCTCCTTATCTCCACACTACCTGGAGAATTTGAAGGAGCTGGTTTGCCTGAAAACCAGACTACCAAAAGAAAGAAGCGGTTCATCTTCAGCCAAATTAGTTTCCTGGAAAAACAAATGCCAGCAGCAAGACAACAGAGAAGGACACAACAGCATGGCTGGCATCTCATGGCTCCTCCAGAGGACAGGACCACAGCAGCCCAGATCCAATTTAACTTCAGCTGCTGTTGTGAAACTGCACTGAGAGAACTGCAGAACTATAACTGGGCTATATAAAAGTACGAAGGGCAGAAACTTGGCCCAAAAATCCATTAGCCAGAAAGAATTATTAAGAAAAAGATTTGGATGCTATTTCTGTGGTCTGCAAGTTGTAACTCAGAATTACATAACTTCTTTTAGCTTGTATAAATGAACTTTAAGAAAATAGCTTTGAAGTTTAAGAAGCTCAGGCATGTAATAGCTAGCTCTGGCATTTTGCAAGAAGTTCATAAAATGGCTTAAGACCATTAGTATTTGTTGTTGTGAACTCAGTCTGTAGCTTGGGAGCCATCTGCTTATCTCTGGAGTTTATTGCCATCCATCTACCTTAGCGTTTTGGGTGGCTGCCCGTCACTGGAGCATGTGAGTGCCTTCCCTTCAAACAGCGGTGCCTCCTGGAATCCCTGGCAGCCCTGCAATCTTATTTTATTAGAGACTATAAGAATGGCTATACTAGGTCATGTCCAAGATCCATCTATCCCAGTTTCTGTCTCATTCAGTTGCCAAAACCAGGTGTTTAAGAAAAGCGTAAGGACAATAAAAACTTCCCTGATTTATCTCAAGGTGAAACTTTTGATATTTAAGAAGGTCAGGGATCATAATAGTGTACAAAATGGATCAGAGCATAGGTATGCTTAGCCCACCTTTCTCTGGCTGTGGTAACAATGTGACTATGAAAATATGTGCCTGATTTAGTGAATACTACACATTCTAGTAGCATTCTGGTAGCATCCCAGAGCTAGTGATGGGGAAAAAATTCTTAATGAAACAGGAAAGCTGTCTTGGCAGCAGTTGCACTCTAATTTCATTTGCCCTGGAAAGCTGCACCGTGTAGGTTACAGAGCATCTAATGGTTGTTGTCCTCAGCTCTGATATGCTTCAGTCACAGTTTTGTGATGGAGCAAAAACTTCTTGAATCTGCCAAGATCTCCACACTAGTGGCTGGCAGTGCTACTGCCTGGAGCTGGCCTCTCATGGTTTATGAGTATCATCCTGCGCACAGCTGGGTGGTTATATCCTCTCTGAGTTTGCTAGTTGGATTTCATGGGGGATGGATTGGGTTTGCGTGCCATGCAAACCCAATGCAGAGGAAAAGGATTGTCTGGGGAAGAATAGAAGCATCAATCATCATGGAAGACATGTCAAGAGACAGCATCCATCTATCAAAGTTGCTAATGGCACTTAGCTCCAAGCTATTTGAGGCACAAATCAAAGCCCAGCTGCTCGCAAGTGCAAAGAAACCTGGCTGGATTTAAACATTCTGCCTTTCAGGAAGAAGGTGGTCCAGTTCATGACAATGAGTCTTTCCCTCCTGCTTCAGGGTTTGGCATGACAATGAGTCTTTCCCTCCTGCTTCAGGGTTTGGCCGGGCCCTGCACGGCCCTGCTGATCCCACAGGCCCTATGCCTTGTTTCCCTGGGGCCACAGCTGGCATCATCCTGGTTTCTCTGTTGTGGCAGAGGGGAGGAGGGGGTCTAAACTCTCATTTCCCTCCTCCCCACTAATTTTACTCCTTCCCCAAAATTCCCCATGGCCGATCTTCTAGGTGTACAGGGGCTGTGTGACTTGGGTGGGGGTGCTGCAGTAGGAAGCTTTGTACCCCAGGAGAAAGCAGGAGCAAGCCTTTAAACTTTAAAAACCCACCAACTCTCAAAGATGAAAGGAAAAGGCATAACTGCTATTGTACCCGCTGTTATACCTACTATAAGAGATCTCTTGGGAAAACAGTCACTGCTATAGTATAACAGGTAAAATCTTTATGGGATGAACCTAGAAATAATTATACAAATAAAAGCATTTACTCTAGTAGCCAGGATCAGGTTTTGCAATGGAGATGGAAATGAAATGAAAACAGTTCTTCTAAACTTACTCTTTTCATCTGTTGATTGCTGGATTTTCCCCCAGACTTGGGCCCATGCAGTTTACTGGCAAATAGATCCTTTCAAAGATCCCAGTTGGGCAGTGAAAGGATGACTGGAGGAAAGGGTTTCCAAAAGCTATTCTCAAGGCACCCAACATGTAGCAGCTAAAAGAAAGACAATAACATGTGCAAGACACTCTTAATCCAAATCCCAGTAATGGAGTTACATGATAGGCTGCAGCTTCTTGCCTCTTAATTTATAAAGGTTCAAGTGGTATTAGAGCCAGTCAGCTATACATCATAAAGTGCTCATCACAGCACATCAGCATGTACAAAAGTGCCACTCCACAGAGAATGGAGAATAAATTCATCATCTCTCCTTTAACTAGCTATTCAATGAAGCTGATCAGCGTGTTCTTGTCTGTGAGTGAGGAATGTTGTTTATGCTCAAAGAAATGGTTTAGATATGGATTCTGGGCAAAATAGAAATGCATGAAACCAATGAAGCAGTTATGTTCATTGTCGGAAAATGCAGTGTTAATCTTAACTCTAAGGCAAAACTATTCATTATTTTTATCTGTTCAGCTAATGACACTACTATGTAAAAGTGTTAAATATCATTTTGAATTTATACATCCTTTATACCCTTATAATTGTGTGTACAATTTGGCATTTCTGGGACTATTTACTACGGCCTATTACTGCCATAGTATGTTACGGATCTACACAGTATTTTTGGAATATGCTGTATGGGCAGTATTCTGTATTTGCAAGACTGATCTCATAAATAGTTCCTTTTCAGCTATTTTCCACGATAGTGCTATATCTGCAAGAGCCACAAAAACCCTTAAGAAAAACTTGAGGGAAAAAAAGAAAGATGTCTAAAAACTTGTAAAAGTTTTATTCCAAGGCTGTCAAATGAAGAAGCAAAATACATGATTTTAGGCACTTGCCTTTCCTCAAAGAATGTGAAAAGAAGTTTTACAAGTTACTTCTGCCTGCCTAAAAGTTGTTCCCATAACTGCTCTCCAGAAGTTCTGTGCATGGAGTAATGATTCAGATGCCAAGTTTATTCACCTGGGATTTATCAAATAAAATACCATCCTCCATTTAGACAATCACTTTCAAGCCTGTCCATTTAAAGTTCGGTATCTACATCTGTGTTTAGATTCCCATATAAAACTGACAAGATTTTTAATGCTTACTGTTCATGGGCAAGGCAGATACTCAACACTCTTCAAAATCTACATCTCTGTTATTGCTCTGAATATGAGCCATTAGTTCAAATGTTGGTTGCAGAGGGTAAGGAAGTTTTCAAACATGCAAGAAAGGGAAGGAGTGATTAATAGAGAAGCAGAGGATCCTCTTATCCCATCCAAGGTTACACCATCCCTTTATTTTGCTTCAATTTTCATATAAATTGCCATATTTGATCCTTTCCTTTCAGCTTATGTATGTAAGGGGATAATGTGCTTTTTAGAAGTATTTTTTTTTTAAACTGCCACAGCTTGACCTCCTTTAGCTCATCTTCAGAGTCCCTACCCTATTTCTTTGTCTTGCTCAAAAATCCATACTTTTCCTGATGCTGTCAGGAAGCCACAGCAAAAATGCCTCTTACTATGAGTTCCAGCATCTGCCTACTGTCCTCAGACAGTCAGCTAAGCTTGGAGAATATTTAGTGTAAGGCAGTACAGGAATACAGGAGAATCTGTACTGCTATAAACAAGGGCTGTGTCATCTTCTCCTTCCATTCTCACTCTACACAACTCTGTGCTGAACATATGAGAGAAACAGATTTTTGCCCTGAGAATTTAGTAGTGTTAACTTCTAGGTAAAAAAAAGGCAGAGGTATTAGTCACCAGCTCAGAGTACAAGCACAGGATGGAGGAAAAGTGTCCACTTGGGGAAAAGTTTAAAGGAAATTATGTGTCTGAAGGGGGATTTGGAAGAGAAGAATGGAGATTGGCTATGCATGAAAGCAGGGAGCAGTTTGTTGAGTGAGGACTTGTGTGCAGCTCCATTTTGTATTCCAAGGGAAGGGTGACCATACCAAACTGGTATCTGACAGAATGAATTTTACTTAATATTAGGCACTCTTCTAAGCACTGTTAGGTGAGGAGCTTTGCTGACCTAGTCATCTGCCTGCCTTAGTCAATAGAAAAAGATAGACACCCTCAGGGTGATTCCCATTGCATGGTGTTCCTCTTCATTGTTAAAGAAGAAGCCTACATGAGGGTGGTAGGGAAACCGTGTCCAGGCTTGTGACAGTATTCGTCCATATAGACAGATGCCTCCAAATTCCTCATTCTTGAAGGAGCTTTTTAATACTAACCAATAAACTGCAGATAATGTAACTGTCTTAGTGTACTGCCTGTTTCTGCTAGACAAACATTTCTTGTGGGATAAGATCATTTATCTGGGGTAGAGAAGTTTCTTTTAGTAACTATTATAGTTACTGTGGTTGCTGTATCGTGAGATCACCCACATGAAGAAAATGTTTATTGGATTGTTTGAGTGATTGCTTCCTTTCTTGCATTTTTTGGCAAAGCTTTTGGGCACTGGAAGAAGTAAATGGACCAAAAAAGTCTTATTCACCTCCCCACCCACATTGTCAGCCATGATTATATCAGCCATGATATAATAACATATGTTTAAACATTCTGTAAGTAAGGAAGAATTTTAATGGGTGATAATGGTGGAAGCTTATGGTATAGCTTGTGACTAATTTTGCAATGGCTGTGGAAAGGGTATTAGATGGCTCTGGGAACTGAGTGTGGGCTCTGGATCATTTCACCAGCCAACAAAAAATAGTAGTGGTTTACAGTCCTATAACTATACAGTGATGTATCTGCTGTAGGTTTCCTCTTCTAGTGTGAGTGACAGAAGACCACAGCCATATCTAGCCACCTTGTAGCCGAGGCAAAAGGCTGGACACATAGGGAAGCCAACCCTCCCATAGAACAGGTGTCTGGTCTTGCTGGGCTATTGAGAAGGTGTGGAGGTTTGATGAGGTAAGGTTTACACAGTGCTATGAAGATACGAAGTGCTGTAAGTGTGTAGTCTTTGCTGTTCTGCATATGTTAGTAAACCTAGAAGGCTATGAATCCTGCTGTTAATCTGATCTCGTTATTTGCCAAGTGCAAGCTCAACTTTCAACAGCATCCTCAGTAGTATAATATTTATTTAGTCTGTATCAGAGAGACGTTGCTGTTTGCTTTTCTCACTGTTTGTACAGATCTGGTTATAAGAGGAAACATTTCTGTGATATTCATCACACTGGTTTTTGACCTAATTTTAGGGCTGCTCCTCGGTTACAACTTGCCTTTCTTGTCTTTTCCCATGCAGTTAAAAACTGTGCAAGGACCAGCCCTCACTCCTCTGCACTGCAGGTTAGCAAAAAGCCCTTGCACAGCATAGGGCTCCCCTGATTTTGAGTGCCCTGCCCAGGTGGTACAGTAAGGTCCTTGGCCATGAGCTGCCTGTCTGCTGCCCTGCACAGCACTGGGGATGTGGTGCTGGAGGACCGTGGCTGTCCTCCAGGAGATCTCTCTCACTCCCACGTAGCAGAGGTTCTTGGAGAAGATTCATGGGCAAGTGGTCCAGCTGCTGAAGTTTAGACCTGCAGGCTGAGAAACTTCTCTCTCTGTACTCCCTTTAAAGCCAATAAAAGAGAAAGAGGTCCTCTGAGTCACCTCCAGAGGAATTTGTTTTCTTCAGAGTACTAGGCAGCACAATTTTTGCAAATAGGCAAACAGCTACTTTAACACCTAATTTAAGCCCTTAGAGTTAGTGAAATCAATATCCTGTTTACGTACCTGCAAGGGGATTTTGTGCCCTGAACCAGCAAATTAACATAATTCAGATCTAGATGACAATGACCAAACAAGCAGTTTGTTGGGTTGCTGCGTGATACATTTACTGTTATTCCATGATCTTTTATTGATCTTCATGGGTCACAGATCAGTTCCAGCAGGGTGGCCAGGACAGGTAGCAGGCTGCTGCAAGGAAGGCAAATGTTGAGTGATGAGGTGCTATTGATGTTTATCTGAATTTCATTTTACAGTAAAAACTCTAGAAGGACTCCTGGAGGCACTCAAATTACAGTAAAAATCTCCAGCAGCTCAAGAGCTCTTTTGTAAGAATATCTCTCTTCAAATGATGGACTTCTTTGAAGCTGCATGTGGGCAAGAGAAGAAAGGAACTTCTCGTAGACCACTGGAAATCCACTCTAGCTTTTGTCACTTAGTGGGATCCTGGGCCTATGTGCTAAAAACCTGTCAAGCACTTCCTTTCCCACTCCACACTTAAATGTCCTTAATGCGACCTCCATTCCTGTGGTGCTGGCAGAGGTCATTGTCTGACCTCTCCCCATCCATCTCTGTGGAGGGGAGATGTCAGAAAGGATGTCTATACCTTGGAAGGGAGCACAATCCTGAGATCCCCCAGCTGATGGGAAAGCTCCCTGGCCATACGGTCTTGCCAGTTCATGTCCCAAATCACGCTGACTGAATTCACAGAATGGTGCATCTGGGACAAGGGCTGTGAAACTGGGTGCAGTGCCATGTGCACACAGACTGCTTTGGGACCTGAGTGCTGTCATAGCCAAGTACCTTCCTCGCACATCCACAAAACTTCTGGTTTGTGTTAAGGGGTTCTCTCCAGGCGTCGCTAGCACCTTTAAAGCTCTGGTTGAGATTTCATCATGCTTATGCAGAGTAGCACATCCCTAACAGACTGGATAATCTGGCCTTCAGGGTCAGGGGGAAATCAAAGACTGACCCTTGCATGGGTGGTCGCAGGGTGATCACTTATCTCACTAATGATAATGTTCCACCTAATCTGCTCTAGTCCCTTCTAGTTCACCTCCATTTCCACATTAAACAAGAACAGGATTATGACTGAGAGTAATTTTGGTTTGTTTTTTTTTTTTCTGTGGAGAAAAAGCTAGAACCAGTCTATAAGTAATGGAAATGTGACTGCCCTAACAAACGTAGGCTTCAAGTCTCTACAAACTAGGCTCTTTCTCAGGAATACTTAGTAAAAATTTCTGTCTAGTCCACAGGTCAGTCCACGTGACAGGGTATTGCTCAAGGTGGAAATTGCCTGTATCTATGCCTCTATAGAAGATAAACAGTCGTGGGAGGAGTGTATAGATGTGACATAAAACTTGGCGTCTTTGATCTTGATCACAAACTTGAAGGGTGAGTAAGGTAAGCCATTATACAGCCAGAACAATGGGCAAGGAGCACAGCATGCCATTCATTCCAGTATTGACTTGATACAGTTGACCTAAAAGACAGCTTGGAAGCAGACTGATAGAAACTAGGAAGAAAACTCCACAAAAAAATGAAGGCAAAGAGCAGAAAGAAAATGGAGAGAAAACTCCTTTACTTAGGAAGCTGCTGCAAGAAGTTTAACACATTAGGGGCTTTCACGGAAATGTTCAAGTCATTTGAGATGAGTTCTCACTTGCACAGAAACCTCATTCTGATATCTCCTTATGTTCCCATGCTACTGCCTACTCAGACCTGAGGAGCACAGCAGTTCACATCTTTCACTAGACCAAGTTGTTTGAAGGTGGGGTTTTTGTGAAAAGTTCTCTGTTGATGCTCAGAAAAAAAGCACTGAAATTTCTAGGAAGTGGGAGTACTTTGCAGGACAGCTGCCTACGGGGGTGAGAATGCACGGAGAGCCTGACAGTTTTTATTTCTAGAAAGTTCCTTCTAGCCACTGTTGTCACTGCCGTTCTCTTCTCTTTGACAGCAAGGGCAAATATGACCATGGCTCTGACTCCTGGGCAGAAAGCAGTCTGCCTGCATCTCTACACTCCAGTGGCTTCATGCCATTGACCTAATTGTATCAGACATTGGAACCAGTGAAGCCTTTAACTTATATCTCTGACTAGTAAAACTACAGTAAACTTTGCAAAACTGAGCAATCCAAAAACGTTTTCTGTGGAGACCTTCATTAATAATTATACTAAGGATCAGATTATGAACCTACTGAATTTGGTGAACGTCTAGGCAGCAGATGGCTCATCAGTGAAAGAAAATATTTAAGCAATTTGGCACGTAAAATGGACCTTCACATGACTGCTTTATAACTGTAGATTAAAATAAAACTCAAATCAAATATTAATTCAAATTTTAGCCATCATATTGGCATTCTCACCTCTTCCCATAAGGCGGTGTGTATGTGTATGTACATTTTCCGCTTGCAAAACCCCAGGCACCTACACATCACACAAACCGAAAATGATTAGTATAACAAAAAGGTGCTATTTATAGAAGCTTACAAATTTACAGTTTTCCATTCAATAAACACAAGCCCTACCACAGAAGGCAGTGATGAAATACGGTGACATCATCCTTCATTTCATGCTGATACCATTATCAATGAGACTTTTGCTTCTTTTCTCCAAATGCCTTTGACATTAAATGGCACTTTTTAAAGGGACACTGGCCACCTGAAAAGCATTTGGTTTCAGAAACAAAGTACTTTCAGGTTATACATGCACTAATGATTCCTGCCAGTTGGTGCTTTTGTTGGTTTTTTTTTGCATTCAATTATAGCTTCTTCCCTTCTTCATTACTATATAGGAGATGTATACAAGCTGAATATTATTACTTCAGGCTATCGTGCTGTAATGTTGAAGTTGAGGTGAGCTTTGCCAGAAACTCCAGCTGGTGCAGGACCATGCCCTAACCCATGTTGTATGCTCCAGAAGGAATGAATGGGAATGTGTACACAAAGAAACCATGCCCAAACCCAAGATTTTCCATTCCTTTCAATTATAATAATCTCCAGTGTTACTTGTGGTAACACCAAACAAACAATTTTCCAGGAAAAGTAATTTTTTTTTTTGATGGAGTCTCTTTGAAGTTCAGACATACTACATTTAGACTTGAAGTAGCTTGTCCCACTGAGATAATATGTATACGATGCAGACTAGCTCATACACATAAGGCATTACCCTTTTCGTAATAAGCAATAGTATTGCCTATAAGAATGCAATTGCTTCACAGGGATGGTACATCTTCCCCTTCCCGCCCCAGTACACCAAAAAGACATTCAGTAAAACCAAGCAGGACTATAAAACAGATTGATTCAAATGAGCAGAATGGATTAATGACATACGGAGCAATGACAGCCCAATCCTAATCCCAAGAAGAGCCCAAGAGAAAAGAACTGCCTTTGAAATCCATCACAGGATTGTTTTTGCTATCTGTGTTCCATGTAAAGCATTTGCAATGGCAAATAGCAATGTGTAATTCAATGATGAAAACAAACCTATAGAATTATTTTTTCCTAACCCAGATTCTTGACTACACTGAATGTGCATACATCCATTGAATTAGCTTCTCTATACCAGCTCAGGCCCTGGACTTTGAGAGCTATACTGGTAGATGAAACATGTCAATGGCACCATGGGTTAATGACTAGCCTGTGATTGTCCACACTGACTACATGCTTTTTGGAAGTTTTAGCTTGTATCAACTAGCCCTCCATGAATTAGTGCCCATCACAATTTGGGCAACAGCATGGACTAGAGATCTTTCTGTCTGGCATTAAAGACAAAGCCAGATATTCTGGGGGGAAAAGAGAATTTATTTAGGTGGACATAATCCATGCTATGTCTGTTGCCCTCAGAGCCAGAGGACTGACATTTCACTGTCTGATGTACCTGTGCAGATGTAGCCTCACATGCCACTAGTTGACATGCACACCATCTAATCTAAACTGTTCTGCAGTTCAGTAGCACTACGGAAATAACACTTGTAGTGCTGTGTGTGAGAACAATCACAGGGATAAACAGCAAGATGGCATCAGATTTTTGCACTATTGCTCAAAAAGTAATTGAAGAGGAAGAAACAAGGAACTTCAGCCCAAAGGCAAAAACCCCTGGAGCTTGTGATTGACCTAAAGGACTAAAGATGCATGAGAACCAGAAATTATTTTCAGTAATAGCCTTCTGAGTTTTTAAGCAAATTTTTATAAACTGTGTTTCCTGTTTGCTTTGTCTAAATATTGAAATCTATTTGCTGTCTGCTAGAACAGTAGAGTTTTCAGCATCTGACTTGGCACTCAGGAGCAGAAATATCTCCCATTGATCTCACTGACGTTGGCAAACAACCAACATGAGTTTTCTTCAAAAGCAAATTCTTGAGTTCATAATCATGAGTATTCAGCGGTTTGTATCCCATTGCTAAGAGCTACCAACCCAGTGAGAGAATGATCCCATGAGAACTGTACGTCCTAAACACTTTGAATGCTGAACATAAACATTCAGAGTATACCACTCGGAAATAAGATGTAAATAGTATTCATTCACAGGAAGTATTTGGTGAATAATTTCTTATAGTAACAACTGAAAACTCACTCTTCATTCATGTGGTGCTTGCAACCAGAAATGCTGTAGGAAACTCAGGCCATATAGCCACTGTTTATGTCACTGGGGTTCTGGGACCTCAGTAGTGCGCCAGGGAGCTTGGTGCTGCTGAAGGGAATAGCCTTCAACGGTCTTTGCAACCCCAGCTCTATACCACCTGTGACTACCCCCTGTGCTGAAACTGGTGGGAGGCAACAATCCCACTGCCCCATCTTCCCCTTGCTTATCCACAGCTGATCCTGCCTAGCTCCGTATTGGTAGTAAAGATTTACGTATCCCTAGTAGTGTCTACAGTTTTATTTGAGAATGCAACCATACCTGGGAGGTTTATACGGTTTTATACCTTCCATGTATGAATCAGCAAGCTACAGAAATTCGCTGAGCCCAGCAAATTGTTACTTAAATATCTGACTCAGTGTAGATAAACAGTTCACCCATAAGCTCGGGAATGCAATTGAATGGTCAGGAATCTAACGGAGTAACTCTGGAGGTCAAGGCTTCCATCTAGTGGTAAAATTTAAAGGTGCCAAAGGAACAGATCATAGAAACGAGGACGGCTAAGGTCTTTGCGAGCATCCTCCTTCTTGTTCCAAACTGTATCTAACTGAGGAGAAGATCAAGAAAATGAAAGGAGGAAAATATAAAAAAAGCAGTGAGGCAAACCACAACGTCTCCGAGGTTTGGGAGGAGCGATGTAGTTCAGGCAAGAAGGGAATACAGTTCACTGGGGTGGGTGTTGTCTTCTACCTAAAGCCAGGCAGGCCATTCTGCAGATGTACTGGCGGCATTCGGAAGTGCTGCGTGAGCTGTGAGCCTGAGCCATGGCCTCAGGCATGGCAGAAAGTAAGCCTGGTCTCTGCACGGTAATCTGTATTTTTACATTTCTTTTTTTTTTCAGAAAAAAAAAAATAATGTGGCTGTCATGGAGGGTGAGGAGAATGACATTTTCCTGGTTGTGATCATCCTTTCAAGAGCTCTCAATAATCTTTTTTCTCTCACATGCTTTGGAACTGTAATCTGGCTCATAATCACTTCTGCAAGGATATGCCAAAGAGATGAAACAAATAGAGCCCTTCTTGGAAACTGTAATGACATTACAGCCTCTGCAACAGCAGTGAACTCTGTAAAGAAAGAATTCTGTGACCTTGTGGAGGCTGCTTTTGCAAGATTAACCCACCTCTTTCCCCCCTGCCCTGTCTTCCCCCAAAACCCCAAACCAAACCCCAAACCAAACACCCAACCACCACAGATCAATTCTTGATATCCACAGGCACAAATCCAGACATGCTGTGGAGGAGTCTAAGTGCATATTTCATAAGTACATCAATAGCCATAACCATATTCACTATGCAAAAAGTGAAGAATGGTGACACTTGGGTGATAAAAGATAGTGTTCTGCATACTGTTGAAGTCAATAAGGCGAACTGAACTGAATTAAATTGAAATATCAACTCAGTTTCTACTGCCTCATGTTTTCAGACAATTGGATTTCTCTTGATGCAGGAAGAATCACGGATGATAGATTGCAGTTCATTTCCACTGTAGCAAATTCTTCCGGATGTTCCTGTTGTATCTGCTTCGCTCCAGTGGACGTGTGAAAGATCCTCCATGAAGTCCTTGCTGACTGTGTTTTGACTCAGAAATGCCATGACCTTTGCTTGCGGCCAGCTCTGGCCACAATTCGATCTGCTATTTTGGCCTGTGCATTTCTGTAACTACCACAGTTTCCTGGAGACGCTTTTTCTTAATAATGGTTTTAGAAAAAGTCACAAGAGGAATGCTGGCTGCCTCAATCCTTTCCATTCTGGCGGTCCCTTTCAGTTTGTGCTGATGCCCAGATTACAGGCCTGTAAGACTCAGCTATTTCAGTTCACCCAAGTTCAAGTAAATATTTCCTTCCTTTTCAGTTAACCTAGCTGCACTTCTCCTGTGCCTCACCTGGAGGTCTCAGATAAAATCATATTAAGCACCTCTGTATTTTGCCCACGGTGGGTCAAAGGCACATGTTCCACCTGATTTGAGGTGTTCCTGTGAGCACAGCCTAAGATGACTCGCAAGCTTTGTGAATTTAATGAGTAGCTTAGTATGGAAAGTGTCCTTTGGCTTTGCAGATTACTGCAAACATCTTGCTAAACTGCAAGCCCAGTTCAGCATACGTGCCCACCTACGTCTCCTTGTGTTTTTCTGCCCTGGCTGAAGTCTTACCCAGGTATCTTTCCTGAGACGTTTCAGATTGCTTTAAGAACATGAGAAGATAAAGGTTTAGTTATTTTTGTCTAAAGTTCCTCTAGTATTTTTGGTGAGCCATCTCAAAGTTTCTTGAAACTTCTAAACCCACTGCAAGTGGTGTCTGCTCCAGGGAAACCTCAAGTGTCCACTTTTGCAAGTTGCCAAAGGGCTTCATGCAGCCTTTTTGAATCCAGATGTTCCAGCAGCAGCTATACTGTGCCCAACAGGCAGGTGTCGGGTCTCTTTACAACTTCTGTGCAGCCACTGCTTTAGAAGGATACTTTTTTCCTTATATCCTGTGGTATTTAGATGCCACATAGGTCTGCTATTATGGGGGGGGGTGTGACGTTAATCGGTTGAAAATTCCTGGGAGGATGTAAATGAACTCTCTTTGCCCCTGCAAATAACCACAGCTCTGAGGAGAGGAGGAGTTGGCTGTTCACAGTGATAAAGGGGAAATGCTTTTTGAAGTTTGGCTTGAAAGCGGGAGGCGAGGCTGGATAGCCACATTTTCCCCCCCCCCCCCCCCCCTTTAAATGTGTTTTATTGACAGCAGACTGGCAAGGCTGCTTTACAAGGGCAGTGGAAAGGTAGGTGGGAAGTGAGTAGAGGCAGAAGATCAAACTAGTCAAGGAGAAAGTATTCATGTTTACCAGCAACGGTATTTCCTGTTAAAACTGGCAAATGAGCAAGATCGGTGTAGAATCTGAATTCTCCCGCTTCTTTACTGACCACTCAGAGAGAGGCAACAAAAACTGCCAATCCTGGTTAGTAATCATCCTGCATATTTTGATTGCTCCCCTTCAGAGAGCTACTTCTTATCAATAAAGCCTTTTCCACGCCGACGGTACACGCAGTGATGAGAGCAGTGATTGGAGCAGAGAACTGGCAGCGTGCACCCCTGGCAGAGATGGTATCGTAGGACTCTGTCCTTGTAGGGTGTCGTCGCAGGTGTAGCTGGTGTATGCTGAAAGGGTCCTTACTGGGTCCTTGTATTCCTTAGCATGACCAGAGCTGCTCTAACTGGAAACTGTATTTGTGGGTGCTGAAGGAGGTATGTTCAAAAAATAGGTAGGAAAGAGAAAAAATCCTTTTTCTTAATTATGTCGTAGCAGCAGGGTCGGGGTCAGGGCAGGACCACTGTGTGTTAGGCTGTATACAGGTATATTTTTCTCCAGACATATTGTGGTCTGAGCAGAAAAATAGTTTTAATATGCTCAAAAACACTGCTTGGAAGTGCTTGAGATGTATTTCTTCTCTTTCCATCCTCTGTAGTGCTTGTATCTCACTTGTGCTGGGTCTATCTCAGATATCCCAGCCAAACTGTTCCTTCTTTGCTGCTCCAGTTTAACTATTTTTTGCCCTGTTTCACTGGGTTAGTAGCACCCAGATAGAGATAGAAATGGGAAGTAGGGATCCAAGGGTGCCTATGAAAACATCTCTAGCTACCATGAGTGTGCCTTGCCTGGAGATGACTGATACGGTCTGACAACTCCGTGACTTACCAAAAGATCCAGACTGTCCCCTCTTATAAATCCTCCTATGGGAAGGATAAATAATGTATTAGAATTTAATTGGAATGAAAACCAGATGATCCGGTTAAAGATTAAGACAGACAAGTAATTTCAATATTTGTCTTCCATAAACTAATTTGAAGAACTGCCGCTTACAGCGTCCATTCCTCATTGAGCTATCATGAAGGAATCTTAGCTATTTATCACATTCTCCTGGCAAAGACTTTATCAATGGGTGATGAATGTGACAGGCAACAAGCTAGACATCATGACAATTCTTCAGCCATCTTTGGAACAAAAGACTCAAGAGGCAAGACAATAACTAATTCAACAAAGACTAACAAAGCTTTGAAAGGTCCTAACAATGTTTCTACTAAAAGGACATGAATTCTTCCAATGAAACAAGCAAGGCCAACTGGTTGTCCCTTGACCCTGTGTGACAAGAGACAAGACAAAGTTCCCTTGTCAAGCTTGTCACAGAGATGGAGTTTTTAATGACAGTAGGGTTATGCGAGGAAACAAAGGGAAAGAGGAGGCAAGATACAGCAGGGGATAAGTGTGGTAACCTCTCGCCCTCTGAAAATGCTGCCAGGCAATAGCTCTAAAGTGGGGGGGCGTTTCACTAGAGTGCATTTTATTGCTCTGCCATAGGATGCACACAAAACTTTTTCGAACAGTGATGGCAGGGTTACAAATTTAAAATTAAAAAAAAATAAATTGACTGATACCACATTTGCATAATCATTTCCTAAGCATTTCTCTGTACAATAATGGCATTTCTTTATATTCTCATGCCTGATAGGAATGCAGTCACTGCTTTGGTTGGTCGCAGTCAGTGCTTATGCTGCAACAAAACCTACTCAATGAATGCAAATTTTGCATGTGCTGAAAATTTATGGAGAATATGCAGGGTCGAAGTCAAATGGAGATACTTAGATTCAAATTTAGATTCAATGGAAAGATGATGCTTCAGATTTACAAAAAATCCTATTCATCCTCTGACAGGAGCCTTGATTTTCTGACTCAGCTGGTTTTGCAGGTCAGTGTTGCCTGGGTAACAGGGCGACTCAAGCATGCACCCTTAAAAAAAAAGATCACTGTGAAATCTGACATAGGCAGCACATCTTGATTTCACTGCATTTACATCTAAATCAGCTCAAATGAAAAACTTTGTCTTCATTCTTGGGAGACTGATTTCTCCAGTTTCATGCCTCAGAGAAGGAATTGTAGCTATTTCAAATGCACGGTATCAGAATTGCTCTCCTTTCTCATACTTTGAGAACTTCCCAAAAGAGGAAGAATTGCTGATAGCAATTCTGGGGAAGCAGAACTCCTCCAGACTGTTACCTTCATGGGCTGAAAAAGAAGAAACAACCATTCCTGAGGATTAGTTTTCGGTTGTCTTCTTCCATCTTCCCTTTTAGACAATAAACGGTAGATGTCCTGTGGTATTGCACCTCTATTAGTGGATGTTTCTTGCCACTCATCAAAACCACTGATATTCAGCACCCGATCTATGATTTGGGAATGCCTTACCATCTAATCTTTTCAAGTATGTATGGTCCTTGGAATGTTGTCATGATAACAATGTCATCATAACAGTGTCATGAGCTGAAACATACACTGGCAGCAGAGGCTACATCAAAAGAAGTGTGGCCAGCAGGTTGAGGGAGGTGATTCTACCTCTCTACTCCTCTGTGGTGAGACCCCACCTGAAGTACTGTGTCCAGCTCTGGAATCCTCAGCATAGGAAAGACATGGACCTGTTGGAGTGGGTGCAGAGGGAGGCCACAAAAATGATGAGAGGGCTGGAGCATTTCTCCAATGAGGATGGGCTGAGAGAGTTGGGCTTGCTCAGCCTGGAGAAGGGAAGGCTCTGGGGAGACCTTATTGCAACCTTTCAGTACTTTAAGGGCTCTTATAAAAAAGATGGGGGCAAACATTTTAGCAGGGTCTGTTGTGATAAGACAAGGGGCAGTGGATTTAAACTAAAAGGGCGAAGACAGATTAGATATAATGAAGGAATTTTTTACTATGGATGAAATATAACTATCAAGTAGATAGATTTATATGCATGATACCATGTTATTCTGGAGATCACAATGCATTTTGACAAAGAAGTTACGGTGAAAAAAATAAAAGGTGTGATTTGCTAATAATTGTATTACATATAAATTTGATTTTATGGGGTTTTGTTCAATCATATAGTTAGCATAGTTAAACAGAACGCATACCTTGGGTTTTCTAACTTGATTCTCCTACTCAGTCATGATGGCTCAGGAATTGCTAGAATGCAAGATAACAAAAGCAGTTTGGGGAGGGATTGGGTGGTTGTTCATGGAACTTAGATCACTCTGCTAAGTACAAAGAAAACAGAAACACTCAAAGCAATAACAGGAAAAAAAAAGTCACTGAAAATAAAAAATACTGAGTAAGTGATGTCAGATTCGAGTAGCCAAATGAACAAACAAGGTATGAGCATTGCCTTGTCAAAGTTAGTAATCTTAGATGCCTTTAAATATTTAGTGTAGTCTATTTGATTAGTGTGGTCTATTTGATCCGCTTCTCACAAGTTCCTTCTTTGGGAGGTCTTTATTTATGATTTAATAGCTGTCTGTGAATTTGGTACTTCGAATGAACAGACTAAATATTCTTCTTCAACCATATTTGCCATTTGATGAGTGTCATTGTGCAGAAGGAAATTGTTCTTGATTAAGACCCTGGTTTTTAATTAACAGCCATTTTAGATAAAGGTAGCATACTCAGTTCCCCTCAGTAATACCGGGGAAGAGACCTGTGATCTGTGGTGGCTGAATTATAGTTGTCCTGCTATTAACTTAAATGGGGACCAAGGGGACCAGAGTTTGTCTATAAACCAAAAATGCACTATTCAGGAAACAAATTTCAATGCAAATGCCCTACAGGTAAATACCTTGAAAAGACAGAGGGCATTCCTCTTCTCACAAAAAACACTAGAGACATTTGTGACCTTTAAATATATCCATTATTTTGTCCTTTAACTTTCTAAAACCATAGACCTATTTAAATTACAGTAGATACTCTGAAGAAAACAAATTAATAATCATTTTTACAACAGGAGAGGAAGGCTTTGTGTTCCCACTGCCCATAACCAATGCATAGAATAAAATATTCATGTCTGAGATAATTGTAAATGACCCTTTATTACACCAAATGAAATCTAGTATATAATGCAGCTACTGTATTGTCTCATGCATTTATTAATCCTTCCTTATTTTAACACCAGCATGAACAATGGGAATCACACGTATGTTGGCACAGAATGAATGTGTCTCAGCAAGCTTTTTTAAAAATTAGGAAATAACATGCTTGAAATCGAGAACCCTCTTAAGAGCCTGAAAGCTTTTTAAAATCAATGAGATGTCAGCATATGTATTAAGTACTTAGATGAACCAGGAGAAGAATATCTATGGCCCATATGAAATGTTTTTCAAATCACAGTGTATATAATCACACCTACTTTTAACAGATATGTCTTTTTCTGTGGTTTCATGAACAGAACATTGGGCATTGGGGGTTTTGGGGGTTTGGGTGGTTTTGGTTTGGTTTGGTTTGTTTGTTTCTTTCTTTGTTTGGGTTGTTTTTGTTTTTTTTTGGTTTTTTTTTCTTTACACTATCTCTTTGTAAGTCAGGATCAGCTTAGAAATCAAGATGCTATTGAAAGGCAATGTCTCATCCTATAAGCAGTTGCTTGGCAGAGTTCCCGTTGACCTTACATCTTTCTTGTTGAGATCCTACAGCTCTTAGAATGCTTAAACCTTCAATTGGCACTTTCACTGGCACGAGCAGAAATTTGCTCAGTAGAGTCTGCAGGGTGATATCCATGGGTTTTCAAAAAAATTATCTTCTCAGGCAGTCAATGCTTAAACAGAATGAATTATGAAATCTCTTTAATATGGTAGTTCTGAACATTACTACTTGCTTTTTAAAAGTTGTTGATTGTCTTAGTGGTGCGAACTGAACAAATTATCTATCTACTTATCTCTAAAGTGTATATCATGTTGTCACACAGACACTAATATAAAAAATTCTCAAATATGCCAGTAAGAGTCAATGTTCTCAGTAGCCTTCAGCCAAAAGCCAGTCATCAAAACTGCTGTATTAAATGTTCCTTCATTAATCTAGGAGAAGAACTAATGTGGAAAGATACAAATGTGATGGTTTCTGTCTGCAATGTTTGGATGAGTGTTTTATTTTACAGCATCCTTTACACAGAGCACCTTTGTGTTGAGTGTAATAGAGCCTGACACCTGAATCCGCTTTGTTCCTAGGAGTGCCGTGCTATCGGGTAGCTTTAGCCCATCTCCTGGTTACCGTTGGGTGAAACTCAGAGCGACTTCTTTCAGCAGCTGAACCCCACCCGACAGAAACTATTCTTCAGCTGGCTGTCGAGGCTGCTCTCAACAAGCTCTACCCCAAAAACCAGCTGGCAGAGGCCTGCCAAGGCTGCCGGCCCTCGCCCCCGGGAGGCGGGTGGATGCCGGGCGGAGAGCGGGAGCGGTTCAGCACCACGGCCAGCGCCCGGGCGGCGGCAGCGGGCGGCGGAGGGGACCGCGGGGGTGACACCGCGGGGACGGCGCGGCGCGGAGCGGGGAAGGCGGGAGCGGGAATTTCCGCCTCCATGCTGATGTTTTTCATAGGGAGCAGCGGCCAAGTAAAAGGTCAAAGCATGATATTGGACCCCCTGTGCTGTATTTTAACCCGAGGAAAGGACAAAGCCATTTCACTGACACGAATGGAATAGAAAACGCGCTTCTGCGATACCACCATGCTCTTCACGATGTGTTAGACTGAAAGCAATTTGTGCACCAATAGGGGCTTTTTTTTTCTCCCCCTATTACAGTAAGTGGCAAAATTTTCTGATTTCTGAGGGCAAGAGTAATAGCTGCTGATTACCAAGTCTAGGGTTAAATTAAGGAGCTGAACGAGAGAAGGTATAAAGGGGAGGAAGCAACACACTATGTTCAAAAAGATCCATTCTATTTTTCATCCCAACTCCCACCGAAGAAATGTGAGAGATGACATCCCTTACTGTGATGGCGCGGGTTCTGCAGTCAGACTGATCCGCAGCACTTCTATGTACATCCTTGGAGGTGAGCAGGAAAAAGTTAGTGAATCACTAAAAAAATGCAAAAGTACAACCAGCATCGACTCTTGCTTCCAGCCAAAAGAGGAAGACAGAGACTGGATGTACTCTAAGACTCAGGACTGCTTGAAATACTTACAGGACCTGTTAGCCTTGAGGAAAAAGTATCTTGACAACATCAATAACTTGAAATCCATGCATATGGCTGCAGATTCCCCAATGTCCACAAAATCATCCAAAACTGGAAAGAAGTCATTTCTTCCACTTCCTTCTAAAGAATCTTCTAAGGTAATTCCTAAAAACTTTTGCCATGTGCTTGGTCTTAAGCCATGAAGCAATTAGCTGTATGACCTATGTTGTTTTTATGCTTTATTGGTCTCAGCTGGTTGTCTTTTTACTGTTACATCATTTGAAATACTGCTAAATACCTTAAGATTCTTCCTGAGTGGTGTGAAATTAAGTATGAAAGATTGGTCAAGGAAAGAAAAGTATATGTCTGTGTTTGTGTGTGGAGAGAGAAAATAGAAGAAGGAAGGAAGTATGAGAGTATGGGCAGTATCTAAAAACATCTTATGAAAGAGAGAGTTGTTCTCTCAATACTCTATCAGGCTACTTAAGTGCCTCAGAATTCTCCACTATGGCTATTTATAGCTGTTAATGACTGACAAGCACAGTAATCCCCAGGTTTACTGGCAGCCTTTTTATTGGCATAAAATTATTTACAAAGAATAATTGTAAATTCATTGAAACAAATAGGATTTTTTTCTGATTGGTCAGATAGCTTGTCAGTGCTACATTTAGCATTAGTGTAAACTCCACAGAAAAGATGTAGGGCATGAGGAATTCTTAAGGGTTCCATTCTCTGTTAATTAATAATTTGAGAGGTCATTTTGGGGCAGTATAATTCCTCATCCTTTATTATAATGGTACCACAAAAATAAAACTGAAATATCATCTTTGGTGCAGGCTATTTCTAGAGAGAAAAGCATTGCAAAGCTTCCTCCTGGTTGCAGTTTATAGACTGCATGTCACTAGATAGTTCAGTCATTAATATAACTTTAGCCTTGATTCAGAGAGGGCAAAGGAAAGGATTACAGTAGGTGGGGGTAATTTTAGCTAACGCATTTAGGTAACTCGACCACAAACATGACTTTGACAGCAGACTCACAGGTTACCCAGTGCAGTCTTTAATCTGAATAGTAATGCAGAAAGTGGGAGGAAAGGGAGCATGGATGACTTACTGATTAGGCCAGGTAGACTTTACCAAAAAAAGTTATTGACACATTTAGGTGTTCTGTCACAGCAGAATGTCAATGGCTGAAGTTGAGCTCTGTTGCAGGCATTGCTTAATCAAAGGACAAGGCTCACGTGTTTAAGGTTAGATACTGAATTTTCTAATTTTACGTTTTGATCTAATACTCATTTAGTCAGTGGGAAATTTTGATTTTATTTTATTGGCCTTTATATAATCTTTTCAATGCTTTGAATGGTGACTCTCAGAAGGTAGGGATAATAGTGGGAAACAACACTCAGCTCAGTGGGCTGGGGAAATAGATTTCATAAAAACATTGCTATTTACAGCCAGGGAACCATCCAAAGGGAATGACAGAGGTATAGGAGAATGGCCTGGTGCTGCCAGGTGCCAGGAGATGAATCTCAAACCTATAGATACTGTCTGTGAACTGACTTAGTGCACTGTCACACAAAGATTGGCTTGACCCAGGGGAGATTTTCATCATGACAGTTCCCTACATCCTGAGCAGTGATGTAGCAGAGTAGTACATGACTAACTATCAGCCAGGTTGGAAAAAAATGAATGGAAAAAGGTCATTGAGCAGGAAGGTGGGAGATAGAGTCTCCACTACCTGATAGGCTTCATGTAGGGTTGTCAGTTTCTGAGATTTGCCACTGAAAATACCACTTAAGAATAACGTCTAAAGCTTAACTTAGGTTTGGCAAACAAGCTGATCTCCTACAGACTGAGGCTAAGAGTGCTGTCATCTGGCTGCGGCCAGCTTGCTTTTATGTATGATCAGCCCTGGTATTTGCTGGTATGCTATGTGCATGAGCCATTTCCTCAGAAGCAGGCAGGAACATCAGAAGGATGTGGCACCCACGAGTGTCATTCTTGCCAAAAGAAATGGCAGGGTCAAAGCCTCACAGCCCTGGCTTTGCAAAAATTAGGGAGAGGAGCAAAAGATTTATAGCATAGCTGGAGTAATCTGCTTCCTAACTACAAATTTTATGTTCACGGATTGCAAGGTTTGTCTTATCACCAGGCTTGAATGGTTTTGTCCCTAACTGCCTGGTTTTGCTAAATTACTTGTCAGTGGAAATTCACTTCTTTCTCCTACCTGCTGCATGATTAATGGAAAGTACTTTGTCCAGACAACCCTCTCCTCATGGGAGGTTTAATCCAAAGATCCCTGGGACCTGAACTACAGGCTGATTGTGGATTCAAAATTTGCCACTTGGGTCTAGTGAGAGAAAAGAAGAGAGAGGTATCAGATGCTGGAAGTACATAGGCATTTCTTTAAAATGCCTTTTAACCAATAAGGGCTTAGTCATAATGGCAGTCACTATTTTCAGTAGATGTGTGGTAGCAGCTATCTTTTAGCACTTCTGAGGATGTCAATCAGCCCATAATGTCAGGAGGGGAGTAAGCTAGCTCATCTCTCTCTGCCTCCACAGAAGAGGGAGCAAGCTGATCCTTCAGAGATGTGATACAGCATGTATCCTTTGCTTGTGTGTTTGAAACTCAAGGTAGAAATTTTCTGTCTTGGTACTAGTGCCTGGGAATACACCTAGCTTGGACTGGCAAGGAAAATATACGGCCCTTCATTAGGTAGAGCCTGGCAAGAAGTATCCATCCCACATGGACCTACAGAATTTCTAACTGAGGCTTTATGACTGCTTCAGTATTTATAGACAGACATTTGCTTTTTTATCAAGACAGGCTCCTAATTTTAAACCCCATGGTTTTCCTGTGGGAATTATCACAGTGCTGAATGACTCATATTTTAGCACACACAGTCCTTTTCCATTTCAAAAAGACTTTAGCAATTTAGATCTGGATTCATTTCACCTAACCTAGTCATTTTAATAAGATGCTTAAATTAGGATCCAAGTTACCCCACGATCCCTCTGCAGCTAAGAGAAAGAGCTGCCTGCAGAGGGGAATTCAGCCTACCTAAGGTCTGACTCATCTTCTGAAGGTACTGGACCCCTGCATTAATTACAGAGGAACCCTGCATGACTACATTTCTAACGTGCATCTCATTAGATACCTACTGCCAGGTAGAATAAATTTGACCACAAAGCCCAGCTGTCACTTAGCTACCTAATTAAATGTCCTGATACAGGGATTCTGAGGGATTTTATAAACCATAGTTAGCAGTGCCCAAATGGAAGATGTTAGGTGTTGAGTATGTAACAAGATGGATGTTTGTTAGACTGCTGTCTCACTTTCTTTAACGTCTACAAACTGTGGAGTAGTCTGAACCTGTGTCCTTTTCTGACAGCTTGAATTATGGAATCAAATACAATTTTTGCAGCTTCCTTAGACAGTTTGTTCATTAAGAAGCCATTGTGCCCCACCCTTCACTAACACTTTTTTCCCCTGTATCTGATCAGCAGGCATCCATGGAGAGAAAAGGCGCACAGTCCAGTTCAGATGTAAGAGAAGCAATAGCTTTCTTTGACTCAGTTATTGCAGACCTGGATTCAGAGAGGTGGCGGAGAGTTCCTGACATGGATCTGCCAAATGTGGATGTTGATTTTGATGGTGCAGTATAAACCAGCTAAAATGATTTTTTTTTTTTTTTTTTGGTGTGTGAAGGGTAGAGGGAGGGGAGGCATTGTAAAACAATTATTGTTTATTTAATGGACAGTGTTTTCCTGCAAGTTTTGCTTCCCAAATCTGGGATCATTACATGTAATATGTAGAACTTCACTAATACATTGCTTATTCCCTGTTGAAAGGGTACAACTATTTTATGTGTGACCATTACACGAGCAAATGCAGCATGTACAGTGCCCTAATAGTGTGTATAAAGGGACTAGCTCTGACACACAGATTTACACTGCAGGCACTGAAATACTAGATAAGATGAATCCCATCCCAAGCAACATCCCACAGAGAAACCAGGTTGGCTTCTCAGTATTACCTCCAGGAAGGAGCCAGCAGGCACCCTGTTCTCTCACTGTGCATGTGAAAATATCGCTGGCAAACTGTTAACACCAGATTATCTTCTGTCTTTCAGTCGCTACCAGCACAAGTGAACACAGTTTACATTCAAACTGGATCCTTCGTGCTCCCCGGAGATACTCAGAAGATACTGCCCAACCAGCAAAGGCTGCAAACCAGTCTCAAAGAAACAGCCAGCGGAGAACCACTGGCTCTAGGAAGAGGTTGGAAAGACATCCCATGTACTTGCCCAAAGCTGTGGAAGGGGCATATAGCACTTTAAAATTTAAGCCCAAAACACGTAAGAAAGACTATTGAAAGAATATTCCCTCTTCAGCTGAAGACAGGATATATGAAATATGGCATGTTAGGCTTCCTTTTTTTTTACCTCTGACCCATCTCTTACATTCTAGACGTGACATGCAGTCACTGAAGGTTCTATGTGTGGGACAGGACATATTTTAAGCCATGGCTATTCCAACGCTGGACTCATATGAGGGTTTAACTCATCAAGTTCATTGTGCCTAACAATTCTGCTTTATCATTCATCTTGGGGGGAACTCCAATTTGACAAGCCTTTTTTCTAGTGCTGTTATTGAAAGCAATGATTCAGAGATTGCCTGGTGCAGTAATTTTTCTTCTGACTCCAGTACTACAAAGTAATTTAAGCAATTCAGCTAATATGTTTAAGCTTTTTGCACCAGTGTTTCCAACTTCAGAGCAGTGAAACATAATTTTCTTCTTTTTTTGCATGTGAAAATTTGTATGTGCCATCATTGACGCTGTGATCTGAGAGTAAACAGCAGCATGGAGGTACAAGCAGGCTGTGGTACAAGAATGAAAAGCTACAGTGAAGGAATCTGCATTAGAAACTTCTGTTTTGAGGAAATGCTCCAGTGTGTTTTGAAAAAAAATAAGCTATCTTGTACTCTGCTTGCTATTGGGAATGGTTCTGTTCTGGGATACAACACCAAGGGAACCACTGCATGCAAAAATGTATACAATTTTTTTTTTATATGGTTACATCGCTTGTTAGTTTTCATCTATTTTAACACCCAGTTGCCGAATCTAGGCATCCCAGTGTACACTAGAAAAACTTCATGTCTTGGAGTAGAACACTTCGTGAATGAATGGGAGCAAAGGTTGTTCTCAAGGACAGAAGACAACTTACAGACAAATCCATTGCATGAGGATTAATATTTGGAATTCTGCTACTTCACCATTAAAGACTACATATGAGGAAGAACGAAGCCTAGAAGTGTTCCTCTTCAGGCTCTTTCATCTTAGAGGTGATATGCCTTCCATGAGATACTTGGAATGGCTGAGACCCATACTTTGCCTGTTTTTCAGTGGTACAGCAATGTAAAAATGCATAGAAAATGACAAGAAGCTAGCAACCTCCAGAAATACTGGTCGGTGGCCCTTCAGATAGGCCAATATAATTTTGTATCACAGCTCTTGCTTTGTCTTAAGAATTTATTAAGATGTTTGGGATCAAGCCTTTTCTTTCTCTGATTTTTTTCATCTGGTGTTCAATCAATGGTTCACTGTGACAGATGGATCATGGAAGCACTGGTGTGACCATCTGGTGATTCACTGGTGATTTCTCATTTCTCCGTTCAGTAGTTTTTCTGTCCACAGGTTTGGATAAATTTCCTAAGGCACTGGCCATCAATATAACCCATTTGATAAATCATAACCTCCATAAGCCTTGCGCCCACCACACAGATCATTTGACAGGTGGCAATTCTTGATGATTTGTGTTCCTAGTCTTCCAGGCTGAGTTACTGAACCAGCATTTCTGCCACAAGGTGGAATTACCTCTCTCAGATCTCACTGATCGAGGACCCTTTCTGTCATGAGATAGGAGAGTGCCAAACTAACGTATACTCCCCCATTCAGAGCTGGCATCTCCTGTTTGATTAAAGCCTTTTCTTTCTTTTTCTAGTGGTGTTCATGAAGGGGAGGGAAGAATTGTTTCTGCAACAGTCTAATTCTGGAGGTCCCTCACCACTCATTGTCTAGTCTGTAATCTCTTGAAAATGGCCAGTTTAACCAACATCATTAAAGCATCTTAGTGAAGAGTTTAAGGTCTAGGTTTTGCTTCCCTGCTATTGGTGCTTCTCACAGTTAATCTGTATTCTCTATACAGATAGCCTTGCTGCCTTTGTACCTCCCCAGTCCCATCCTGACTGGCCTGAACTGAACATCTTGTCTTTAAAACTGTTCTGCCTTTGACATATAATCATTTAAGGCCAAAGCCTGCACATTTTTGGCAACTGTGTGACCTTGAAATCCCTCTTTAAGCAGAATCTCACGCTGAAGTTGCCGAGGAGCATTTTTTGTGAGTGTATGGTCACCTTTTTGCTACTAGAACCTGTAACATGGACAGATGCTGACAGAAAACATCACCTTCTATTTGAGTTACTATAACAGAACTAGGCATGTGAATAATTAAAATACTGATGAAAGAAGACGAGAAGGATTCCAACGGTGTTCTACCCTGGGCTGTGTTTCATCTTCCTAGTGCCAAGGTTTTACTAATTGGAGTAGCTGAGCTTTTTGCTTTTGCTTTAAGCATGCACATCCGTGATGTGCAGAACTGGACTGCTTCAGCATGTTTGACCTTCCCTGTGACTTCTTGCCTGCTCCTGTAAAATGGAGATCTCTCCAGTCATCTGCTGTGACAGAGGGTAAGGGTCCCCCTGCTGTCCAGCACAGAAATTCCAACAGGAAATATGTGTTTGCTTTTATGACTAGGACACAGAGATTGGAAAAAAAAAAGCTTTGTAATTTCAATTTGGATTCTGTGATATTTTTTCTTTTCTTAAAGTTCACTTCAAGCCTGTTATCTTAGGAAATTTTAATTAAGACAATAAAATAAAGCAGTTTTTCTCTGAGACCATTTTCTACCTCCTGTCCCATAAATGGAGGCATCTTCCTTCTCCTAGCATATTTGCCCTTGTGAGGTCCTCACTGGACAAGGCTCAGCTCCATCAGAGCTGTGGCAAGTGGCCCTAGCATCTTAGGGCACTCTCTGGGGAGATGGGAACTGAGGGTTCAAGCCCAGAAACTGGGTCTTGTGCTACCTGTGGCAGAACAGGGCAGTTGAACAGAAAGGGAGCAGGAGAGAGGAAAGGGAAACATTTCCGTCCCGTGTGTTAGCTGCCTCTTCAGACAAGGGCTTAGTACGGATGGCAGCACACTTGATATTGCCCCAAGACAGAACCATGACCTAACACCAACTCACTCACTCTAGGCAGGTTTCCACCCAGTTTCCAGAAGCAGTTGGTTGCCCTACAAACATGGCTCCACAGCTGCTCTGAATTATTCCCCCAAGGCCTTTGGAGGCAGAGCTCTCTGTGCTGATGCTAAAGGGACTCTACTTGCCTTGGGTAGGCCCTCTACATTACCTTACTGCAACAGGCAGTTATTTTCAGACATTACGATGTTGAAATTAAGCACCTATTATAGATTGCTCAGACAATGCAAATCATACAGAAGAATTATTCATGACCAGCAGAGCTCTGTATGACCTAGATCCCTTGCAGAGATTATTAGTGAGCTCTCTCAGTTGTGCCCCAAGGCCCTGATAATGAAGCGCATCAACTAAGAGCTCCATCAATCAAGGCTGCTGTGTGCGAGCATTCCCCACAGCACTGATCCCCAACAGCTCTTTCCCAGAGTGCACTGGATTAATAGGGAGGACTTTTAGGAGAGCATCTCTTATTTTGTTGTTTCAAACCTGGCTCAGCTGAAGTATTGTGGTATTTCAAGTTCCTTTAGCAAGTGTCATTGCTGAGCACTTGCTCTGATGGGACTCTGGCTATTAACTTCTGTGCTGTCACATCCACAGCTGTCTGTGAGAAACTAAAGACACTGTGTACAAGAATTCAGTAACCGAAGAGACATGAGATCTGTTGAAGCAATTGTGTCTTGGGAGATTCAAAAAATCACTTTTTCCTTTTATGTTGAGCACCTCGGTGTAATCATGATGCACGAAAGTGAGTGGAAATTGTAAGCATCTTT
>JAOQGH010000001.1:178148339-178182571 GCA_025769975.1 Gallinago jamesoni | reverse complement strand
ATCACTTTTTCCTTTTATGTTGAGCACCTCGGTGTAATCATGATGCACGAAAGTGAGTGGAAATTGTAAGCATCTTTGGCAGAAGCAGAAGAAATATAGGCAGTTAATGGAAAGTTGGCAGCTGGACAAAGATGTTCACTCTGGTTTGAATCTTCCAGTAAAGTTACAAGGAAGGCAGAAGGTGTCAGCACCGCATTAAGTAATGCAGGAAGCCCTCCAAGGTAATGCATAGCAAAGATAAAGATTTATCTGCTGCTCTGGATTGAATGGGGTGTATGAAAAATATTAGATTAGCACCTAGTGGATGTCTTCAAAAATTTCACAGCTGCAAGGGCAGTTTGTAGTTCTGCTTGGGCAAATTCAGGAGAGCATCTTTTGTGTTTTTGTGGCAGAGAAAGTCTACAAGGAGATGAAAGTAGTGCACACCTGGCCAGTTACAGCAGACTGTGTTTAGGGCACTTTTGCCACCTTTTGGCCTTATAGCTCTGAGTTACCCCCATGGTAAAATGGAACAAAGTTGCATCAAGTTAGTGGAATGAGTCTTGACTTATTTTGAATGTAAAGCCTAGAAAAACATGTTCTGAAAGAATCTGAGGGCAAACCAGAATGTATAAGCCCAGCCGCTTTAGAACAGCCTGAGAAAGGAGAGTGTACAGTCTGTTACTTGATTGGCAGTAATTTAGTGTATGGTGAAAAGTGTTCCACTAACAGTCTTGTCATATTAAAAAGTTATCCATCTTTTTAAAGGCAAGACCAGGCATCATCATCTGAATGGCTCAGGGGTTATGACACCCTGACCCCTTTCAGAAGATGAGGTGGCCTATTAGAGAAAATATTAAAAGAAGTTATGGAATTAAAAGTGATGTGTTCCACTCTTTTATCCAAGTGAGGCTGAGAAGGGAGAAAGACCTCACCAAGAAACCTGTGGCCACTGCTAGTGAGGCACTGCAAGTGCCACCAAAGTGAAAAGTGTGATCAAACAGAAAGCTTTCATGAGTAAGTCATGGGGACTGCCACTTAGAGCAACAGCTCTTGAAAGAGATTTCTAGAAAGCTAGCTAAAACTGTCCCTTGACCACACGGTGGCAGTTCATTCCTAGCTATTCTGCAGCCCTCCTATTTCTCTGATGAGCAAGAGGACTGGGATAAAAGGGAAAGGGAAACGTTTTGTCCTGCTTCATCAACAGTCGGTCAGTGTGTGTATTTTTTATCCACTTCTAAGCTCCTTAATTCACAAGCATTTGTTTGGCAGTTTCCAATTAACGTTAGTTATTTAAATGAGTTTATTCTTCCAGGGAGATAATTTCCTTAGGAAAGAAATAACCATGACATCATAAGAGAAACTGAGACCTCGGTAAATTAAGTCTGAGATGCTGACCGCTTGCCTCTGACTGTGTCTGGAAACAAATGGACAAAGTATTGTCATTGTCAAAAACAATATACTCTTAGGTACAGAAAATATGGAGATGTATTAAAAGTAATAAGCAGAGAATCTGAAGATTCAGAAGTTCAATCTTGAGATAGGCCTGAGCTAAGAGTTTCTGTCCTGATTCTGAAGTTCCTTCCAAGGCCCAGGAGAATCAATAGATGAGGTTTCCAGCTTCTTGTGGCCTGTAATGCTGTTATTCCAGAATTTGCTAATCCAAGCAGCTCATTTAGTCAAAAGCTAACTTACTCCTGCATCAGCTGCTCATGTGTCTTCCAGGGGTATGTTTATATTTAGCCCATGCACGCTAAACTTCTTGAGTTTTTTTCCTTTGTTTTATGCCAAAACACTCATTTGCAGAAAAAAAAGGAAAAAAAAAAAAGGAGTATGTCTTTGCACTGGTTATGACTACACATCAGCAACGGGTGCTTTCATTAATTCAGATGATTGTGTGGTCCCAGAGTGTTCACATTACTGCGGTTCCCTGCATTAATAAGGCCCAGGTATGACATCGGTGCTGGGACTGCTCAGATGCAGGCTCTTAGTCTGGGCTTGCTTGGGGTTTGATGTATGACACTGTGTCCTTGTTAACTGACCAACACAGTACTGTTGTCTCCACATACTTATATGGTGGATGACAAAGGGAGAAGTGGATTGATCAACAATAAAATACTCCATGCTGTTCCTAAGTTAGAGCTAGCTTTAATATGACTTCACTGTAGAGAACCGATTCCTGACATTCTTACCCTTCAATAGCTTCACTTTTCAGTTTCCAATATGCAGAATTAATTTTTGCCCCCCTCATCTCAATGATATAGGTCTTTGCTGGGCCAGGAAAGTGAGCAGTTCAGTGGAAGGACTCCAGTGTGAGCAGAGCTGACCCGTAATTACAGCTGAATAAACTGAAGTGAGTATACTCAGGGCCAGATTTGCAGTCGCCCTTAGTGGGATTTTCAAAAGGCACGTAACTAGCATCAGTGGGAGTTAGGTGACTCTGACAATTGCACTGGTGCCTGACTGCTTTTGGAAAAGATGGTCTGGAGCCAAGCTTGAGCAGGCACAGCTCCACTTCTAGGAATTAAATTAGACTCACAAGAAGTCCAGAGTTAGCTCGTTCCAGCTGCTTCTAAGCCCACTAACGTTAAGTCCTTGAGTGGTGTAATTCTGAAAGAATTCTCGCACACCTTTGTCAGATTTCTGCAGCCCTTGCTGCTGTCTTCCTTCAGGGCTGTTGGTTGTTTCTGATGCTCCCATGTGGTTTGGGCCCTGAGGAATTGTTGATAATGTTCCTGGAAGTGCAATTACTCACAAAACCAGAATTTCTATGAATTCCATGTGAATATGAGAAATGCTGCTGCTCTTATATTCACACAAGTATGTCCCAAGGCTCTTGCAAAAGTAACCTTCTGCCAGGGGATACTTGCAGATGACAACATGACGTTTTCCACAGACAAGCTGTTACGGCAACATCCCACCACACTTACCATTCTTCAGGAGAAGATTTCAGACTTGTTCTACCCTGAAGTGAGGTATGAAAGATCAGTCTGATCTTCACTATGGTAGATCTGAAGCTCATCTGTTGACTTCAAGGAGCTGACGGGAAACCGAAGATGGGGAGAAATTAAATAACCTAGGGGCGATCCCAGGATGAAGAGATTCAGTGCAAGTATTGCTTTTTCAAACACAGTATTTTGTTTTTCTACTTGTTATAATGGTATGATGCCTTACAAAGACAAAAATCAGCAGGGCTTGCCAGGTGCAGTTGGTATGAAACTTGTGGAGAGTCCCTGGTGAGCTGAGAGGCTGGTCAGGCAGTGGACTGCACTTGGCTGGCTAGGCGTACCCTGAGATGGGTATGGATGGACAGCATCTGAGCTGGCTTAACAGCAGCACTCGAAGTGTGGTTTGCCTCCAGAATCTATATATTTCAAAACTGAGGCTGCTCTATTAGAAATAACCCACACATACACACGCTCATCTCCTGTGCAACTTCATATTTTTTTCTTGAAACACTCCGTTCAGACTCAGAGCAATAAAAATACTTTTCTCTTTGTTTTCTTCATTGCAATATGCTCTGCTATCCTCAGAACGGATATATGGAAAAGCAAATGCTGGGATTTATATTTCTCTGTGGGTCTCTCAGTCCTGTGTACTAGACTGGGCTCTAGACATTCAGAACTGATGTACTATAAAAAAAAGAAACGAAGAAGAAAAGAAACATACAGACGATGTGCCAGAATGGCAACAAGCAGGAACAACTTCGTTGCTGCAAAGAGCTGAGAGCACCTGCCTTGCAGAAGCTGCAAGCAGACAGCCAAACCATGGTAAGCTTCTTTCAGTATCACTGTTTAAGATGAAAATATGCAGTGAGAGAACACTTTAAAAAAAATTCAATAACAAGCTTTATAAATCAGATTTAAATGCCAATTGCTGTGTGGTTTTCCCAAACAAAACAGTTGCCTTTCACTCAAGTCTGATATGAAATCCATTAATTTCCCTTCTTTATTCTGTCAATAGTTTAGCCATACTGGTTCTAAAAGGATTCAAATTACCCAGAGATTATTTTCTTGTAACTGTCTTTAATTACACTCTGGCTTCAAAATGTACTTTGTTTTCTTTGTGGAAACTGATGTGAAGAATTCAGGACCAGGGGTCAAAATGAGCAGAGCTATTAAAAAGACAAATGTAAACAAAAATGAGGGCATTGTTGTTTTCTTTAGAGGCTTGCCATTACATTTTAACTAGCATTTCAAGAGCTCTGTTTTTCCCCCTTTATTCCATGAGGTATAATATGTTAATGTTTTCCCTCCCTTCAGTATGGATTTATCAACTCCTGTCTGAAATCTCTTAATATAGAGAACTTTGGTAAAGAGACATGGGAAAATACTCAAGTAAGTATTTCATTCTCTAGAAGAGAAGTACTGGTTCTGGTTGGGGACTTTTGTAATGGGGCCAAAAGGGGTTAAAATCTGATTACATGGTGAGGAGTATTATCAATAGGATTGGGGCCCCCACAGCTCTGCACTTCACCATTACAATTAATTCTGAGCAGCTTGTGCCAAAATTCAGTGCTGAGTCATATCCCCATAGAAGTTGTGCGGCTTGTACTCAGTGTAGATCAGGAAACAACTCAGAAGAGGCAAAGTCATCTCCCATTAGAGGTGACAGATGCATTTGTCTGTGAGATTAGTAATGCCTTTACCTATTGCTGGAGAGGCTACAACAAAGGGCCACAAAGATGATTAGGGGCCTGGAGCATTTCTCCTATGAGGAAAGGCTGAGGGACTTGGGTCTTTTTAGTTTGGAGAAGAGAAGACTTAGGGGGGATCTGATCAATGGTTACAAATACTTAAAGGGAGGGTGTCAGGAGGACAGGGCTGGTCTTTTCTCAGAGGTGCCCAGTGACAGGACAAGAGGAAATGAGCACAAACTTGAGTATAAGAAGTTCTACCTAAAGGAACTCCTTTACTGTGAGAGTGGTAGAGTACTGGAACAGGCTGCCCAGAGAGGTGGTGGAGTCTCCTTCTCTGGAGACATTCAAAACCCACCTGGACAACTTCCTGAGCAACGTGCTGTAGGTGGACCTGCTTTGGCAGAGGGGTTGGACTAGATGATCTCCAGAGGTCCCTTCCAACCCCATATGATTCTATGATTCTATTCAATGATTCTATGATTGCCAGGTTCACCTTTCCTCTCTGGGGTTTCATTTGTTGCGTCTCGTAAACCAGACTCATGGGTTTGGACCCACTCCTTTGCAACCTGTGTTAGAAAGCACGGAATGGCTGACAGAAACCCCCTTGGCTCTCTGGTGACCCACCACCTCTCTCTTGGGTGGAGGAGAACAGTGAGCCAAGGCCATACTGAATGCCGACAACCCTTTTGAGGGAGGTGGCTGTTGACTGGAAGGGTTTCCCGAGCCAGTGAAGGGGCCTCTGTGCAAATAACCCTGGGCTGGGAAAAGCTCCATCAGGGGAAACTCATGCAACTTGCCTCTCCGTGGCCCTGTTTCATTAACAGGAAGGATGATTTTGTTAACAGACCGCAGAAAGTACATTTATAGGGCAAAAAAACCTCATAAAGTTCACAGCGTGCTATTAACCAAGCCCATTACCTTTTGGGCATGGTCTTGTTCAGCAGAAATTTTAAATAACTGGCGCAGGGTAATGGACAACCTAGAAATGCCAGTACTTATGGAAAAATGCATAGTGAGTTTTCTCACTAGTAATTTTTGAAACAACTTTTTCAGCGGCTCCTAGGTGGTTTGCACGGCACACAGCTCTCTTCCTCAGGAAAGAATTTCCATCCCAATCTGCATTGCTTGCCTTAATTATTAATATGAAGACTAAACACAGACAGATGGCAAAATAAACTCTGTTAGGTTGGTGTGAATCTGAAGTTCCTTCCACCAACATAACTTGGAGCAGATATTGAGCCAAAACATATAGAAAGCTCTTGATGTGAGTCTGAGATGTCACAGTTTGCACAAAAAAAAAAAAGATCCGAGAGTCAAGTTCTTGGCCTCTGGGGCCCGTATATCAACCCGGAGTGGATGGTGACATTTGTAGAGATTTTCCGGCTCTCTTCAGCATGCACACACATGACTAGGTTGGGCCTCACACTCATTTTTGTCTGGATCTGACAGCTTGCTTTCTATGCTGAGCTGATAGTAGTTTTGTCTTTCAGATGTTTACTTGTGTTGTGCCTGCAAGCATGCCAGAAACACTCAGGCTGTTCTGCCTGTGCTCTGATTTTCTGCTCTCAGCCATTGAAATGGGGTTGCACTCAGTGTGTTGTATTCTTCCTTTTGCCCCCCGGTATAACTGCATTTCTCCAGTAGTGCCTTATTGCATTAATGTCAGGAGAACAGGAAGAAAAATTTAACTATAGGTGTAGCCAAAATACAAAAGGGTGCCGAGACTGAGATAAGGATTTTCTGTTAGATATAAAGGAACACAAAGAGGTGAACTCTTCTGAACAGGGTACATGGGCTCATGTTCAACATGCATAACTCTGACTGGGATGACTCTTACCAGCTAAAGACTTATGCATCCAGTATAAGCCATGCCTCGGCTCTCCGCACAGTCACCAGAGGCTGACAGCCATTCCTACAGGCCATTCATCTCAGGGGTAGGGTGAATCATCTTCTGAAAATACCTTTCCCTCACAGCCTATAAAAGGACTCCAGGCAATTAGCCTCTGACTACATGCATGACTTCTAGCAATCCGAAATGAATTGCAAATCTTTTCTTTGCAACATGTACAATATCTTAGCCCGATGTGCCATTCAGCCTGCCTGCTACCCAGAGCTGCTTAAATCCAGCGCTCTTGATTGTAAGTGGAAAGGAGTCATATACTTCAGCACACTGTGGGTAGCCTGAATATACCTCTGTCCCCCCCTCTGCAGTTTTTATGCTGCTTTGATGATGCTTACAGAGCCATCAGAAAAGGATTGCAAATTAGATCAACCTCAGTATCTGCACTGGGAAGATACTTGAATTTACTACTGATGCTTTATGCCATTAGTATTTCAGATCTAGAAAGCAATCACAACAGGACCTCTCTCTCTGAGGAGTTTCACTAGGTAGATGAGAGTTACATTTAATGTAGGGAAGGGCATTAAGAGATGAGCATTCAATCCTGAATGTTTCCTGTGTAGATGGAAATATTGCTTATCATAACACAGTGGCATACGTCAAGGTCTTCCAAAACTTCTGGAGATTTTAGGTATTCATCTTGAAATACTTGGTGGTCAGGTCCTTGGAAGTATTTCAAACTGGGTATCCAAAACATAGTTTTGAAACCTTGGTGTTAACCACTCCGATAAACTAATGTCATCTTTGTTTCCTTCTCAGCTTTTCCCTGCTCCCACCGGGCCAGAGATTATTTCTTATGCAGGTTTTTGTAGCATCTTACACACCATGACCAGGGTCTTGTGTGGGCCTTCTGCAAGTGGCTCACGTACAGAAGATGCAGAGGGACACAGTCTACACACATACTCTGAGGAACAATGGCTTGTGGCCTTCTGCCTAGTTTTCTTATCTAGAGCATCTATGGATCTTCTTTTTCCACAGGAGAGGAGAGCTCTGCATTGACTTGAAAATGCTTAGGATAAACAAACATAAAGAGATAAGACTCTCTAAAGAGATTAAGGCTAAAGGACAACATTTTCTTTTTTCACATGCCTTTTTTTTTCCACTTGCGTTTCTCTGTGAGGAACCATACCTCCTGGAGAGAGCACAAAGGAAACCCCTGCATGTCCCCTGCATTCCCCTCAGCCCACCGCTCCAAAGACATCTTGAGAGGGATTGATTCAATTTCTTTTATTTAAAAGCAATAAAATTGCTTTTATAAAATGAAAACATTTAGAGAATGTTGGCACCTGCTTTCTGGTTCTCCTGTGTTCAACACTATCACTGGCAGGATCATTTTCAGAGGGAACTAGATTGGATGTTTTCCCTGTTTGCTACCAGAAGTCTTTATATTCTGTATTTTTCAGAACGCAGGCAGTAGTCAAAAACACCTTCATGATTATGCTGTGTATGATGATGTCACTGATTCAAGAAGCCTGTGGCATGCTAAGTAAAAACAATTTGCTCCTTCTCTACAGCTTAGAGACCACAAATATTTATCCCAGTGCCTCCTGGCAGACCTTGCTGCCATACCAAGATGTCAGCTTGTGGCAGATCTGCCTGTAACCTATCTCTGAGGGCAAGAGGGAATCATCTCCCATCCAGGGTAAGCCCTGTGAGGATTTGTCCTGCAGATGACAGGATCTTTCACCTGGGTTTTGTGAAAGAGCATGCAAAGGGCATGCGTGTATACTCTACTTCTGCTCTCCATCTTTGCATTAGACTATGTCCCAGACCTTTCCCACTGATGCCAAACTGACACTCCAGATGGCTAGACCTAATCAGTGTTCTTACAAATAAGTTTCACTTGATATCAGTGTGTCTGTGCAGAATTAAGCAGTGACATGTAGCCCCCGTTCAGATCCAGACTGTAGACAATTAAGTTCAGATGTCTCTGTGCTGGTGTCCACACATAAGTTAGATGTCTAAGCTCCCATGAAAGAAATGGAGATCTAGTCAATGGATCAAATGAAGTCTGCAGTTACTCAGCTGACCAGATGTATATATCTGCCTCCAGGAACTGAATAACTCCACAGACCCTTTTTACTCATTCACGACAAGCTCAGTTCAGGTGCCTTCAAGGCCATAGTAGAGGTTGTCCCCACACAGTAATGGAGAAATGGATGCCACTTCTCATTGAAGTTCAGGTTGAATGGGGCTCTGAGCAACCTGACCTAGTCGAAGATATCCCTGCTCATTGCAAGGGAGGTTGAACTAGATGACCTTTAAAGGTCTCTTCCAACCCAAAATATTTTATGAGCCTATGATTCTATGTTCTTCGTTGGTGTTTAAGACCTATCTACTTGCAAAGAGACAGCACTGGCTATTCATTTGAAGATAACAATTTATTTTCTGTACAAATGTATGTATTACTGTGAGCATCAAATTGTTGTGGGCAGTGGAAGTCATAATAGAAATTAATGGTTGCTACTCTTAGTAGTACTTATATCCAAATAGCTGTGGTTATGCAGCTGGTGCCTGTATGCAGTGACAGATACTCTATAAATACCATAGACAGAAAATTGAGATAGCATTTAAAGTGTCAAATGAACATCGTATTTTTGGGTTTATAATTTTATGTTGGGTGTGGGAGACACAACTTGTTTTCCCAGCTTTTAGTAATATAATTATAAAATTGCCCAGTGTTTCCATTTCAGAAAGACACCCACTTTCTTGCACTTTCCACTCCCCACTAGCACACGCACACAGAACCTTCCCAGTTTGAACCATTCTTAGTCTGGATGAAATTCTGAGCCAGGCATTGAATTCAATTCTTCTGGTGTAAATCTGGAATTTTTATGTCTTGACTAAAATTCTTTCAGATTTACAAAGTTGCAAGAACATAAATCATTATTAAATCTGGTTTTCTTTGTGCCTTATATGGCATATTTTATATCAAATAGTCCTGTTGATGAGCTAGGTAACAGCAGAAAGGTTGAGCCAGAGGGAGAAGTGAAAAGATGTTTCATCAATAAATTTTAAAAATGGAAGGATTTGATGTAGGGTAATTTACTTAAACCATTAGACCATAATATGAATCTGTGACTGCTTGTAAATCAGGTAACCTAGAGTCTGTTGCTAGAATTTTTCAACAGTGAAGTGACAATGGAAATTTGTAATCAAGAAGAGGATTGTAAAGGGGGAGAGAAGCATCTAGTATTGTTTGTGCTGCACAGGTTTAACAGCCCAAAGAGTAAAACAGGAATCTACACAAATCCAGAAAATTGAGACTTTCATAAAGATAATAAGGTGCCTTTGATGATTTACGGAAATGAGGAAAATTGCTTACAATTTTCTCTGCCGGTTTGGAGGTTTTTTTCATCTACCAGAAATATCTTAGAGATAACACACATTACAGCCTCGAATTTTAAAGAGGGACGGAGATGGATGAGTTAGATTGTCTTTTATTGTGTCATTCACACAGGGCAATTGTCTGTGGGCTAAATCAAGCCAGGTGGCTGTATTTCATACAGGTGTAAATGACTGAAGGGTACTTCTCAAGTGTGATTCAGCTGTCATATTTTAGATGTCTATTTTTCAGATGAGATGAATTTCACTGCAGAAATGCTTATTTCTTCTTATCGACTATAAAAGGAACTTGGGATGACCAACTCGGATAATGGGGAAACATTACAAAAATGTGTAAGAGAGTATTTGAGAAAGAGTGTATGAGCATGTAATGAAAGAATGCATCATCACTCTTTCACAGGCTGAGGCAAAATGAATATTGCATGCACCACTGCCATCTCATGTTTAGTTAGTGCTTATCTTTCAGCCTTCGTGTTATCTGAGTGTATCATGTTAAAACAGTCTACCGAGATGATTCAAGTCATATACAGGAACATGAGCACTTTCACATATGTTCTTCTCTATGCTATTCTCTAGACACCAAAAGATGAAGCTTCTCAAGAGACAAAAAACTGTTCAACATTGATGTGAAATTGAGAAAAGAAATTCTGCTGGGATATTGTGCAAAGTGTGTGAAATTAAGGCAAGGTGGGAGAACATCCTCTTTACCTCCTGTAGAAGGACCAGAATGAGCTACGGGTCACAGCAGTACAGACACTTTCCCACAAGGGAGACAGCCTGCTGAATATAAATATTGTAGGCAGTGAGTCAATAAAGATGATGTCATTGATTTATGCAAGGATTGCAGAGTTTGGATTTGGTGGGAGAGGTTTTCTTGTCTAAATGCAGCCAGACCATGATATGCAGTGAGTTTGTTTTCTTCTGATTGTAGTGGAGCCTTTTCTTAACTTTAATTTGTATGGTGGGGTGCATTGGGTTATCTGCTCAGGAAAAAATGTGTTCTTGGTTTCCCTTTCTTTCTTTCAATTATTTTGTATACAATTTGCCACGAAAGGAGGTTAGTTTTTCAGCAGTTATATAATTGCTGCGGTTACTTATACAACCAGAGGAGGAGGCAAGAATTGTTTTCAGTTAGTTTTCCAGAGAAGTGTCTGAAGCAAAAAAAAATGCAACACATCTTTGATAGATGGTGTCAGATGGGACGTTGATGTTGGGAAGGATGATGAAGAGGAAGAAAAAGTTCATTCTTTGTCAGAATGATAACTCAGATTTTAGATATGAACTGCTGATGGCTGTCTACTACCACCATTAGTGTTTGTACATACATACATACACACACACACATACTTAAATACTTTTATATACCCCAGCTAAGACAGGATCTCAGTTTTAAGGATCATGGATCTAGAACATGACAGAATTCATACACAGAATATATTCCTGTACATTCCCAGATGTGCTACAGTTCAGCATTTTTTTGTGTTTCTTTTTTGCTGCTTTTTGAACTCTTCCACTGGCAATTAGAAAATAACTGCACTTTGGTCAGCCACAAAATTTCAATGGACCGAAGCAGCCAAGTTACTGCCATTTCTACCAAGTCACATGAACTACAACTATTGCTTTTCTGGGTTCATAAGAATATTTGTAATGAAGAAAGCGTCATCTTGCAAGTCACTGAGGAAGCCTCCAACACTATTCAAAGGAGTTTTGTATAGCAATAAAAAAACATGTTTGCATTATTATGTGCAGGATCTTTTTCTGGCTGCGTTTTCGCAAAACTTGTTTTCTGGTCTTACTACAGTCTCCATAAAGCCATGTTGTGGGCAGAAATTTGGCATTGGAGAGTAGTTTCAACATGATAACTAAGGGTTCCTGATGCTTTGTTTTTATACCTACTTTGGGAAATTAAAATGAATTTGATCATTGCTAATTTGCATGTGACAATACCTTGGTTCAGGCAGGCAGATTTCACCTTCCTTGTGCTGTGTTATGGATATCCCTTGGCACACCAGTTTGAACATGTTGTTTTTACTTTCTTAAGGTTGCATTCACCAAGAATAAGACAATGTACGTGCATGTTGTCACAAGAACTGAAAAAAACAACTGAAAAAGACTTCCAGTCTGCTTCATAGAAATATTTCAAACTACTGCATTAGCTCATGCTTCTTTCCTTAGCAGAATAAAATAGCTAGCCACATTTTCAATTCATTCTTTTGATGAAAGCTTTAACAAAAAATATTTCTGCAGGCAGAGTAAAACATTGGTTTGCTGAAATGGTCCAGATTTCCTTCAAAATCTGAAAACAAAACTGGTTTATGTTTTCCCACAAAAATAACCTCATGGAAACCTTTGACAAGTTTCTACAAATGTTTTTTAAGATACTTTGTTTTGTGGAAAATAAAAATATTTTTTAAGTAATTGACTGATGCTCTGAGAACAGTTTATTATAAATAAATAAATTTTCCGAAGGTACAGAGCAAAAAGGCATCCAACACCTTTTGCAAGACTTTTTTTTTGTTTCAGCATCACTTATGCCTCTCAAAATCCTCTCCTTGGTCTTAGTGTCTCTGTCTTGTTATGTTCTTTTACAAAGAACTCATAACTTGCTTTTGATTCTGTTTATCCAGAGAAGCTTTGAGGTGAAGACAGAAGATTCTGCTGTGTTTGACAAAGCAGTATGCAGTATACTCAGTTTGAACATGGAACTAAACCTTTATTTCAGAGAAATAAGTCTATGGGCTGGCTCCTTACCTGGCACAATTTTCCCCAACCTACTGTGAAATTAATGCAGATAGATAGGCTGGGGTTTTTTGAGCGGTTGTTTTGGTTTTCTTTTTCCAGAGTTTTTCTTACCTAATGCTGGAAATGAAGGAACACCACATTGTTGACTTGGTGCCTGTGTTAATATACTTGGGAAATTAAAACCTGCTCAGTCAGCATTCCCAAAGTGAGATGTACTTCAGGACTGGGAGGCTGATGTTTTGTGATCTTCATCATTAGTTGTTCCCAAGGGAACGTGCTGAGACTGAAGGAGATGTCTGGCATCTGCAGAGTCTTAAATCTGTCTGAAAACAAAACACAGAAATTTGTTAAGCTGAGGATTCATCTATAGTCAGTTGTGAGGGGGAGATCTCTAGAATATCTTCTTCAGAGATTCAAGGTTCAGAGCACGCATCAAGCTCTTACGGTGCCTGTCTTTATCCTTTGACTACAAAGGGAATTTAGAGTGATGGTGCCCTTACATTAAGTGTGATGATGTCTCTACATTAAGTACCTTAATCTGTCATCAACAGTGCTGGTATAAACATTGCCCACCTGAGATCTTTCCTCAAGCAAATGCAGCAGCAGGGCCTTCTCTCAAAGTGGGGATGAGAAACAGGGTTGCACATCATCTAGTGTGTCTTTCTCTTAGTACTTTCTTTTCCTTTTGCACCAGGATATCAGTCTTACCCTGTCTCCCCCATCCACACACATCTGCAGACACACATTGTGGCATTATCTTATATTTCTTTTGAAAGAGAGTTTTTTTTTAATCTTTATTCATAACTTTGCTTTCTTCCTTCATCTGAGCTGATCAAAAACGCAGATATGAATATTCAGAAGTTCATACCAGGAATATGGAACCCAGTGACTTGTTTAGGTAAATATTTTGCCATCATCCATCTACCAGTTACCTTTCCCATTTTCAGCAGGAGAAAATGCATCATCAGCTTTTGTTCTCCAAGCAAAAGGAGAAAATTCATCTAAATCATGGAGAAACCAGTCCACACTGAAGCTCAGAGGTATCTTTTTACTTTTTTCTTTGTGGAATGAAAGCAGAGAGAGGAGAAGATAAACAAACAAACCAAGCAAAAACTAACAAACAGAAGTCAGCACTTAAGCTTTTGTGAATATATGCTTTACAGAAAAAGAAATGTGACACAATATATCAGCCCTTCTTGAGATTTTTTTCTCATTAGCACCCTCCATTCCTAAGCACCCAAGATCCTAAATGTCATGTTCTAGTAGGATCAGATTCTGCCTGCATTGTCATAGCTGCTCCCAGTGAGAGCTTCAGTGCTGACATCACTGGGAACAAAGATGGGAACACATTCAAATATCTTTTTATTAATGTATCATTACAATGATGTTAGCTCTGTTCTTGTTTATAAGAGTTTATTTTGAAACACCTTGTCCATTTCTCCAAAAAGATGACAGTTGTTTATTAAAATGTCTGGAAAACTTTCCAAGTGTTTTTGGTTCTGCTCCATGAAACAAATCCTGCATTTGTTGAGTCATAGAGTAAGGGACAGGAGATGACAGGTTGGAGCAAGGGCATGATATGTTTCCTAGCAAGCCTTTTGGATGTACAGAGTTCTTCCTAGATGGCTAGTTGTGGTCTTCTCCTATTCCATAGCCAGATGCAATAGCCAAATTCATTAGCGAGCTGATTATCTCCGTCTAGGGCATGGAAACAAGGAGAGAACATAATGTGGCTGATGAATGAAGTATACCTCTCTGGGGGAGTGTGATGAGAAGAAGCCATGGTTGTACCTTAGCCTGTCAGGAGGCTTTACTCAGTTGTTTATACTAGGCTATTATTGCATCTTTCCTTCCTAAGTGTCTCAGTATGTTGGGACATGTACTATTAGATGTGTCTAAAAAATATTAAGTGTTGCTGATTGTGCTGTTTCTCTCACAGACTATGGATTAGGAAGGTGCAAAGGAAGAAAATATGTGTGTTGGTAGTGTTATTGGCCCATGCTTTTATTTAAGGATGGATGATCTGGATGGAGTCCATGCAATGCATGGTCTCCCTGTGCACCACCAAGCTCTGCAGCTTGATGGAACTAAAGGAGCTGAATATGCAGCTCCCTGACATTGCACCTTACAACATGAGAAGAAACCTTAATCTGATGAACCAGTGGCACCCGGCAGAGACAGAGCTTTCAAACCAGCTGGAGAAGAAAATGGAAGAGGTCAGGATCCTTTCCAAGAATTTGAAGGCACAGAAGACAGAGAACTTGCTGTACCAATTTAAGGAAGCTTAAGGAATCAGCTTAAAGAAAGTAAAAGGGTGGATGCAGGAAAGGTTCCTTTTCCTCTATGACTTTTCCAGTATATCTGGTCTTAAACTGCAGCTCCCTTTGCAGCCGTGTTACAGAGCAGTCCCTATTATCAGAGCAGTCCCAAGGTATCCTTTTTCTCTAGGTGATGAATTACAACACCCAGAGCACACAAGCATCATCAGGGACCGTTACAGCTATGATGATGGGGAACAGATGGCTGCACATGAAGAACAGGCCTTGCCTGAGAAGTCCAGCTATGAGAGTCGCATCTTAAATTCATGCCTGAGTACCACTGATAACAAGCTTTTCAAAAGAGAGCCCTGTTATGAAGAAGTAAAAGTAGAAGTAGAAGTAGAAGTAGAAGTAGAAGTAGAAGTAAAGTAGAAGTAGAAAGTAGAAAGTAGAAAGTAGAAGTAGAAGTAGAAGAAGTAGTTCACAGCAGGAAAGGAGAGCATTTGTGGCATTTGTTTCCAATCTGGAATATACCAACTCAGCCAAGTCTCATCCAACACTTGCTAAGCAGAAGCTTTTAACCTACTCCAGTCAGAGGTCTTAGTACACATAATATGCTGGCCACTTTGCATGTGTTTACTTGTGTTAGAACTCTGAGCTTAAAAACTTGACTGCACAAAATAGTGGCCATGAGTTTGGCATTACCTCTACAAATTTACGCCTTTATTTCTTTACTGAAAATAGGGGTTCAGAGAGATTCTCTGATTATGGCTAAACTGGGAGGCACAAGAGTGCTCCTAAATTCCTGGGTGCAGATCTGTATCCTTACCCTTCCCAGTTCCACAAAGCACCATCTCCATTGGCTCCCCACCTTGCTGCAGCTCACTGCTTTCCATAGGCAGGAAAAATTTGAGTAGGAAAGGAATTGAGGTATCTTGTTAGCACGTCACTGACTTGTCAGTCCATGACTCCACAACACACAACACAGGATATGTTCCTTTGCTCCCATCCTGCTGTTTAGCATGAGGTCTGCTCTCTGGCTCTGGGCACCTGCACTTCAGAAAAAAATCCTGTCTGAAGAAATGACTTTCAAAACAGATGCAAAATAGAAAGGACTCAAATTCTGCTCAACATGGCTGAGGATATTAACATACTCAGGCTTGGAAGTCGAAGGAAACTTGGAAATGAGGTGTTCACACCATATGTCAGTGTAATTCAGCTACCAGAGAAAGATGGGAAACTTTCCTATGCTTACAGGGAGCTTTACTTCAGCTATTAGAGCAATTAATAGGATTTTGGCAAATTACAGAAATCTGTTGTCAAAGTCTATTACTGACTTAGTCAAATAAGAATAGAAACCTTTATGAAGAAACCTACATCTAAGAGCTGATTTCTTCCTCAGGAGAATATGATTCCTGCACAGTACTCTTCAGTGATGTTGTGACATTCACAAGTATCTGCTCTGCATGTGAGCCCATCCAAACGGTGAACATACTGAATTCCATCTATCCTAAGTTTGATTGATAGGGCAGTGTCCATAGAGTTTATAAAGTAAGAGTTTCTATTACAGTTTTCTTTGGTGTTTGGGATTATTTTTGGTGGAAATTGGTTGGTTGGTTGAGAAGTTGTAGACGCCCCATCCCTGGAAGTGTTCAAGGCCAGGCTGGATGGGGCTTTGAGCAACCTGCTCTAGTGGGAGGTGTCCCTTCCCATGGCAGGGGGGTTGGAACAAGATGATCTTTAAGGTCCCTTCCAACTCTAACCATTCTATAATTCTATGAATTTAGAGGTCTTTTCAAGTTCCCTTTCACTTGTCCATGTGAAAAAAAAAAACAACTATAAATTCATCACTGGGAAATCCTTGAAATTATAAAAGAAGTTTTTGCTTATCCATGATAAAGGTCACTACCCTTTCAATGGGTGAACCTACAATGCCTACAATGGAAATGGAAGCCCTTAGTGCCTGATAAGACTGGGCCATTTCACATCTAATGGAGCTTTTCCATTGGCTTCAGTGACTTGCAGGGATTAAAAATTTTATGACTGTAGAATTTGCTGGTGTCAGGATGAAACAATAGAAGATGATGAATACCTGGTGGTTGGAGGTGTCACAGTCCCCATCACTTAACCCTGCACTAAGAACAGCCAATTTTTGGTATGGGATTTGCCCTTCAAGAGATTATGAACCCCATAACTGAGGAGGCCATTCAGGTGGGGATGACTGAATTCTTGCTTTGAAATAGATGTTATCTATTGGTAGATATTTAAGCAAGACCTCAAGCTCTAGTGAAGGTCAACCTACGTGCACTTCAAGTTAGTATTAATGTTAAAAGTTGTGCTGAATTCAGGCTGTGGGGCTTTAATTTTGCAGCAGGAAGAATTTTGCAGTCCATGTGTTTTAAAATAGCCAAGTAGTCCGTTCACTGACAATTCAGAGAAGAGTACTCAGAAACAAACTGTCTTTATTCATGTTTGTGTTTAGGGATAACTCAAAAATCATTTAGTAGCTCATGCACAGACCCAAAATAATTTATTTATTTTGCACTTGCTCCCTGCTTGTAAGAAGTGCTTATACAAGGGCTTGTATTAAATTGTTAAAAATATGGAATTTTACAACTCTTTATTGGCTAACTGCAGAAACATCGCATTAATTGTAAGTACACAGAACACTGAATTTAGAGAGTTGGGCAATGAAGGGAACAGACCAGTGGAGAGGTGTCCAAAGTGGTGTTTGCCATGGGTACAATGGAGCTGCAATCCCTTCTTCTGCCAATTGCCATCACCAGTGCAACAGTGGCAGGATAGGAAAGCAGCTAAACCGCTACACACCATCATCCTCTTCTGCTTACAAAAAGTGTAAGCCCTGTCTTCAGCCCAAGGCTATGTCCTTATTTCTGCAAGCAAGTGCACAGGTTCCTGCGGAGGAGTAATTTGTTATTTGGTCCCTAGAATGGGACGTGGGGAACAACCTCTTCAAGGTTGTGCATGGCATGCTTCTCTAAGAAGAATGGCTAAGTACAATGAGAAGCTGATATCACATTTCCTTTTTGATTCGTACTGACTGATGAGAGTTGGGATCCACTCTGGACCAGTGCCGTCTGGAGCTGTTGGTGAGGAAATTCCAAAGTACCATTTGTTTGGAGACACTGCTAACACAGCTTCACAGATGGAGAGTCACAGTCTTCCCAGGAGCATCCACCTCAGCTCAGGTGGGGAAAAAGAAGTGCCAAATGGAACAAGCCAAACTGAGTATTTTCTTTCTCATCACTTCTGGCTAGAGCAGTCGTACAACAAGGGACGTTTGGTATTATCTACAGCAGTCTACTTTGAAGATTTCACTTGGGGGGTGTTCCTAGGATCAGTCAGTTCAACATGTGAGTCAGTGGAAAAAGGTAGGTGCTTCAGGAGGACAATCCAGCATGTCTAAGAGACACATCAAGGGAAGCTGTAAGCAGAGGTGTGAACAGTGCCACCCACAGACACACGTCATGTGAACAGAATTATTTTCACATTACTTAATATTTCCATTTAAAATCCAGGTGCTTAAATAGAGGAGCAAGATTCTCCTAACACTCACCTTGTAAAAACCCTAGCAAATGCTTTCCTCACACAAGAGTCAATTGTTGGCAGACAGATCTAGACCTCTCAGCAGTAGCGTGCTTCCCTGCCTGGACAGGTTTCCATGGGCTCAAGGCCTCTCAGAGCAATGGGGTGCACTGAATGAAGTAATAACTTGGAAAGGGTATAACATCCACTGCCTTCTGTGTTTGGAGTTTTTTTTTTTTGCTGTCAGTCTCTCATTTTTCGATTCAGACTTTTACCTGGCAAAAGTTGAGCAGCAGAGGTTCTACAGAGTCCTTGAGCATCTCAGTCTTGTCCTCTCTAGGGCAGCTTGGAATGAGCTCTGCAAGGTCAGCGCATTACAGCAATGCTGAGTATGGGACAAATAAGCTGGAACCAGGCTTTCTGTGGACATGCAATAAACTGAGAGCACAGAACAGAGGGGAGAAGAAGCAAAAGAAGATGCAAAGAAGTTGCCTGGGCACATAAGCATGATTTTTTTGCAGGTACCTATAGATTTTGCAGAATAATGAAAACTTAGGTTTGGTATTTACACTTACCTGTATCTGCAGAAGGAAAAGGAATCTGTTTCCTAGTAGTCCTTATTCTGGTTTCCTATTTTATACTCAGGTTCTCCAGCAGGGACTTGTTGGCTCTGATTTATGGTTTGCACATTTTTATTGGTCATGGTCTTTCAGAATAATTCACAGCTAAAGCAATTTTTGGGGCATCCAAAAGAGCAATGCTTAAAAATAAAATTTCCATGACCTGCAGTGATTTAGTACTTGGCGCAAGTCCTAACCAACCCCAAACTCAGCAATAAATAACTTACAAGAACAGTTTTCTTACTGTGGCATTACTTCCTCCCCTAGTGAAAAAATAAAGACTCCTACTCTGCATTCCACACTCAGGCAAAAGTTCTGTTGGTGTTAATGGGACTTTTGCCTGAGTAGTCTAAAATCTGCTCAGCAGTTGTCACTCATAGTGGTGACACAGTGCATTGAAGCTAATCTGCTCTGCCCCCTGTGTACAACTGAGGTTGTCAGCTGGCTTTCTTACCTCCTAGTCACTTTGGGCAGCACTTTGTACCAGGCAACACAGAATGATTCTGGTTTTATTTGCAGGAAAAAACAATGCCCAGTTTGTGAGGTCAAGATATTTACCTGTTGTTACATAAAGCAGGGAAAATAGTCTTGTAATGCACTTTAAGAGTTGAACACTACAGAGTCTTTTTGACTTGCATTGTGCATTACCAACACATGCTCCCACGAGAACAGACAGAAATACTCATTAAATAGAGTCACGAAATGCCACTTGCTGTGCTCTACATATAACACCTTCACATATTTCACACCATCAATACCTACTGTAAAGTGCAATAGCAAACAGCAAACTAAGAGTGCAAATGAAGTCTCAAATACCTAGAACAGATCCCTTTCTGAAAAGTCTTGCAAATCTCTTTTCTGCTCAAAGAAATTGCTAGCAACAAATAATTTTTATTAGCACTGCAGAGCTAATGGAACTGTAGGAGAGAACTCTGGATTCCTTTCTGATTCATGCCTCGCAGTGGAATTGTTAAGTTCCAGTTGCAGGATTTTTTATTTCTGGTGACGATGAATGAGCCAGAAAAGAGCAGAGGCCGAATGGTTGCAGAGCTGGCACTCATGAAAAAGATTTCCTAGTAAAAACTGAGCAAATGAGATCAGAAGTCACAAGTACGGACCCTCATACACATTTTTTTACAGGCTCATGTTTCCTGTTTTCTTGTTTTGTTTTGTGTGTAAAATTTGCATGCTGAAATGAAATCTGCCTTTACAGAAGGCTTCCCTGAGCCCCAGTCCTGCCACATGAACATGCTTGTGCAAAGTGCTACTCCCTGCACAGGGAGGGAGGCAGGAGAGTTCGGTGTGGTTTAGCTGCCTTGTGCTGTTCATTATGAACTAGGTTTTTTGGGGAGTTTTCTGTTTCACAGAATCACAGAGTGGTATGGGGTTGGAAGGGACCTCTGGAGATCATCTAGTCCAACCCCCCTGTCAAAGCAGGTCCACCTAGAGCAGGTTGCACAGGAACATGTCCAGGCAGGTTTTGAATGTCTGCAGAACCCACCCTCCCTACAGTTTTTTAAAAATTGTTTTCTTTCTCAAAATAAATGAGCTTTTGATATCTTTTCCAGTCCAGGTAGATCGTTATCAAAAGCAACAATCTGTGGTACACTGACTGCTTGGGTGATCGGGGCTGACACTATTAGGTGCTTTTATATAATGCTATATACAAGGACATAGTACACAGGGAGCTGTTTACACCCAGAAGCAATTACAGCACAGGCAAGCCCACCTAGAACAGTAAGGTATTGCTCGGGGTAACATTGTTCTGACCATCAAAACATATCTCTTACTGATGACACTGCACTATCATTTCAGTTTTTTATTTCCTTTTGACAATTCTTGGTGCCACTGTTGCTGTAAGACTTGTCCTAACTTCCACATTTTGTCTTCTGCAGAGCTCTGCCAAATCAAAACATCAAGACAGATGAAGGGAGGGAAACTGAAGAGGAAGTGAAAAGGGGAAAGGGCCACATTCTTTTTGAGGAAGAATCTGCATGCAACTGAGGGCAAAATCAAAGACTCACTGCAGCCAGGCTGAGCAGAACAGCACATACAGGGGGCTTGCTGGCCCAGTATAAAGCAGATCACAGAATGACAGAAAGATATGGGGTTGGAAGGGACCTCTGGAGATCATCTAGTCCAACCTGCCAGAGCAGGTCCACCAAGAGCAGGTTGCACTGGAACTTGTCCAGGCAGGTTTTGAATATCTCCAGAGATGGAGACTCCACCACTTCTCTGGGCAGCCTGTTCTGGTGTTCTACCACCTTCAAAATGAAGAAGTTCCTCCTCATGTTCTGATGGAACTTCATATGTTCAGGTTTGTGCCACGTTACCTCTTGTCCTGTCACTGGGCACCACTGAAAAAAAGACTGATCCCATCCCCTTCACACCCACCCTTTAAGTATTTATAGGCATTGATCAGATTCCCCCTCAGTCTTTTCTTCTCCAGACTAAAAAGACCCAAGTCCCTCAGCTTTTCCCCATAAGAGAGATGTTCTAGGCCCCTAATGATCTTTGTAGCCCTTTGCTGCAGCCTCTCCAGCAATTCCCTGTCCTTCTTCAGCTGGGGAGCCCAGAACTGGACACAGATAAAACAACATTGCTCTGAATTCTGGGAAAAGGTAGCAAGCTCAATTTATTTTGAAGTGTCAGGTAAGTTAGCCATTCTTCATTTAAATCCCAAAGAAAATCCTCCAAGAAATTAAATTTATATCACAGTGCCTAGTTATACCTTCTTTTTGCCTTCCCAGTTGGCTGTTAGTGAACACGCTGGATGATATGAAAATGAGGTAGCAGGATGTCTTTTGAAAGTAGGTGGAGAGGAAAAATTAAACAGTAGACGCAGGATTAGATCTATGCCTCCCCTGGCTTGGGAAACCATACATGTAAAACAGGGAAACACTGCCCTGGCTCAAAATGGATAGTGACCCAAGCACTTGGATCTGGAGGACACAACACAAAACCTATGGTAATAGGATATCAAATGACATAGGGGCTAAAGTTTTCTTTTTCTCAGCTATTTTAATATTTTTGGAGAGTGTCAGTGGAAGGGGGAAAGGAGAGCCCACAAGCACCTGGAGGCAGGAATAGGGGAGTGTGTCTTGAAACAGTGTGAGCAGACCAGAAGACAGAGATGCAGAAGGACGAGGGAGCAGGGGGGAAGCATTGCAAAGGGTCAGAGCACAAATAGAAGCTCTCTCTGGGTTGTGGAAAAGGGAAGTTTGAGAGATGGTTTATGCTTAGAAAGATAAAACAGATGGCTGGTTTTGAGCCCTCTTTCTAAACAAAATTACCTCTGGACCTCGAATATGGGCTGCCGCCTTCTTTCACATGCAGCAGCCTATGCTTGCACAAAAAGGTGTGTCTCCTTGGGCCATGCTCACAGGCCAGAAAGCCAACCGTGTCCTGGGCTGCTTCAAAAGATGTGTGGCCAATAAGTTGAAGGAGGTGATTTTACCTCTCTATTCTGTTCTGGTGAGACCCACCCAGAGTACTGTGTCCAGCTTTGGAGACCCCGACATAGAAGGACATCAACCTGTTAAAATGAGTCCAGTGGAGGGCCACAAAGATGATCAGAGGGATGGAGCACCCCTCCTGTGAAGACAGGCTGAGACAGTTGGGGTTGTTCAGCCTGGAGAAGAGAAGGCTCCAGGGATACCTTATAGCAGCCTTTCAGTATCTAAAGAGGGCCAACAGGAAAGATGGGGAGGGACTCAATCAGGGAATGTAGTGATAGGATGAGGGGTAATGGTTTTAAACTGAGACAGTGTAGATTTAGATTAGGTTTTAGGAAGAAATTCTTTACTGTGAGGGTGGTGAGGCACTGGAAGAGATTGTCCAGAGAAGTTGTGGATGCCCCATCCCTGAAAGTGTTCCAGACCAGGCTGGATGGGACTTTGAGCAACCTGGTCTAGTGGGAGGTGTCCCAGCCCACGGCAGGGGGTTGGAACTAGACCTCTTTCCGACTCTAACCATTCTATGATTCTATGTACCACCTTACCTTCTGCGAGAAGGAGCCAGACAAAATCTGTTACTAATGTGCCTCTGCCCCTGAGAGGAGGGGATTTCATTGCAACATGTGCTTACCTGCTTGTCTGTGAAATGGCCATGGATGGGGTGTTTGCTCCTACCCTGCAGTAAACAAAGAAAACAAATGTCATCAATATACCATGAAGGGGGCCACAAAGCTCTGTCCAGATGCAAACACTTTGCCTGTTCATTGGCTCATATATCACTCCATGCAGGGATGGGACACTCACAGAGAAGGAGTGAAATACTGACAGAGAGGGAGCATCCACGGCAGAAAGCGAGTCAGCAGGATCCTACTTCCCATCTAGCGAGACGAAAAGGCTATTGTTTCTGGCAAAGGCAATGTTTTGAACCTCAGGAGAGTGAAAACAGTAACAGATTTATGAATTCCTCCTCGATGCATGTAGCCGCCAGCCTTTAGCCAGCACACCCTAGGAGTGCAGAGCCTACATGTGCTGGGGATGGCGTTGGGATAGAGAAGCACAGCTAAGCTCATTTCCCACTTTTGTGCCCAAATTACATATGGGAGTAACAACATGGAGGCGGAGGAACATGGCCAGATCAAAACACATCTAGCTCAGCATCCTAGCGGGAGCCAGTAGAAAATCCTTCGGGAAGATCCTTAAGAATGGGAAATGCAGAGACTGAGGCTCTGCTTGGCATCTTCTCCTGGCTTCCAGCAACCAGCAACTTAAAGGCTCTCTAGGCCCTGGGGTTGTGTCCAGACCACCAAGTTTAACAGCCAACACAGACTTACCCTCTCTGAATTTGTCTAATCCTTTTTTTGGACCCATTACCCCATAGCTCTGATAGCTGCACAAACAAACACATCTTGGCAACTACACACACCCTTGTGGGGATGTGAGGATTCAAGCAAGCCTGCGCTCATTAAAGGAAAATAAAATGTAAGAAAACCTGGCCCTTAAAAGCCTTCCTTCCCTCCCACTCCTCTTTTGTGTCCTTGGTTTCCAGGCTCCTCGGGGAACTAGGTATTGTTACCTCTGCTTTCTCCCTCCTCTAAGTCCTTCTGGAGGCAGATGCTGTAGGAAGCCCGGGCAGCAAGGTGGTCACTGCTATGGAGTACACTGATGATGAGCAGCTTCTCAGCACAAGTGGCGCTGCTGGCAGTGAATGTGTGAAACACTCATTTTAAAATGGTCCTGACACTTTATTTCATAGAACGGAAGGTGGGCTGAGGATCATCCAGACGAGGCTAGTAAAGCTTGGTCATACCTCTTCTGCTTACTATGGCAAATAGCACCCTGAGGGACAGTTTTTTTGTTGCTTTTTTTTTTTTCCCCCCAGCGTTTACATGCTGCACTCTTTCTGATTGCCCTGGGAGCAGGGCAACAAAGACCCTTTTAAATCTATCCCTTTCGCTTTGCTACTGTAGTCCCCACATCCCTAATACTGGCGGAAGAGGTGGCTTTGTTTGCTGACCTGGGTTTGCACCTGGTCCCTGGCTGTCCCTAGGGCAAAGAGTCGTGATGGCTCTTTGGAAGTGGAAAGTTATGCTCCAGCCTGGTGGACCTGCAAAGCAGCAATGGGATTTAGCAGTAGGGATTTACGCTAGTGTTAAACCCAACCATAGTTAAAGGGCATCACTATGAGGTTCCCGCCACAGCAAACCATGCTAAAAGCCAGATTTCAAATTTTGCACTATGTGGGACCCTTTAAGACATGTTGAAGCAGTTTTATAACCTGATTTGGCCTTAATCACTCTGAACACTGCTGCCATGAAATACAGTACTAATCTGGTCTGGTCACAGCAGAGTTCACACTTTTAAGGGCTGATGATGAGTTACTTTGAGGGTCATTTACTTTGTGTAGAACAAGCCATCACCTCCCAGGCTGTTTTGGCAACCAAATTTGCTGATGCCAAATTGGCTGCCTCTCTAATAGCCATTTGCCGTGCAGCAACCTCACTTCAAAATCACAAGTCACTTTCATTGGTGAGTTTTCAAGAGTGTTTTAGAAGACTTTGGAATCTCCTTGGGACATTCATGGGGAAATGAAGGTAGGTGAGTCAATACAGCTCCAAGGAAGAAAAGTGGATATAAGAATGTAGACACCCTGTGCTCCCAGTGTTGCTCCCTCAGTCCATCGTCCTCACCTCTGGTCTGCTGGGTAGGAGTCACAAAGCAGAAGAGGATCATTCCCAGGACTTTGTGCTCCACTCCTTTGGTTTGATGTTTTTTCAAGCCACATCCTGTGTGTTTGCTGTGCCTGGTTATCTCCACCCCACTCTCCCTCCTCTATCTCCCATAAGCAAATTTCTAGCGTGCTTTTGCTCTGAGGGCTTGGGTTTAGTGGATTTTGCTGCACGATCTGTAGAACTTGCGATATGGCAGATGACAAAAGAAGTCAGAAGCAAAGCAGCAGCTCTGTCAGACAGAGTTGGACGCAATGCACCAGCCCTGCCCAGGAGAACAAGCGAGTCTCCTGGGACAGCACAGGCATCTAAGAGGCTTCTCAACTTCGCCAGAGATTTCTCCTGAGGTGGCTGACAAGCTAGGTCTGTTCACATTGAGGACTGCTTGGAGATTTTCCTGGCGCTTTTTTTTAACACCTCTTTTTGTTCTCACTTGTTATCTGCCAGCAGCTGAAGCCAGTTGGCTTAATGGAGAGTGTACTAAAGGGAACAATGAAGAGTGGCTTTCCAATCAGACAAGGATGCAGTGCTTTAGCAATGGCAACGGACATCCTAGGCTTAGTGTTTTGTCGTAATACATGGAAAATAAGGAACAATAAATTGCAGAAAGTCTGATATTGAGCACTTTAATGAAAAAAGATGATGAGTTTTCAGTCCAGACTGTAAGAATGCCAATATTGTGTAATAAAAAGGGTAAACAGAAGTGTTCGGTGCTTTTGCTGTTGAGTCCCAAAATGAAAAAAAGATGAAGTTTTATTACTTACTTTAAAAAAATCAAATACAGTCTATAGCCTTTCTCTTTGGCTGCTAATATAAAGATGATAATGAGTTATAATGTCATGACAACAGTGACTGCCCTTTAAAACAGGAAAGAGCCCCAAAACTTTGGTTTGCTAATATGACATTCGCTGAGAGACTGTTTTAATAAAAAAAATATTCAGGATGAGGGCAGGTATATACAAGTTTGATCTGGAGCCATAATTCAAATCCTCTGCACTATTCAAGAGATTCAGAGGTAACATTGACGAAGGACTTTGGCTCCCCATGCTTGATTTCATTCACAAGTGAAGCGCAGCACAAAGCTAAGCACAGGGAGCCAGAGATCCAGCAGTAGGCGGCCCATGTAATACTTTGGCTGAGAAAGCAAGATTGTGTTGTCTTCTAAGGTCTGGAACAGCAAGTACCTAAGAGTTATTACTTACATAGGAGATATTTTCAACCTGGGGTCTCTGTGACCTATGGAGACCAGAAATCCCTCTTGTTAGTTAACTTGAATTCACTAGACAGCAACGTGCCCTTTTCTTAGAAAAAAATTCAAGGCTCTGCAAACAGGGAAGAAAAAAGTTGGAAACCATAAATTTACAAAATTGAGTAAAGCTGTGATTTCTGGCCCGACACCTGCTTGATTCTCATGGTGATGGGCTCTGTTCCTTCTTGATGTCTGCATAGATCCGCCTAAATATTTTGCCTGTGACTTCTTCTTTTTCTGCTGCAGACATTACCAAAGTTAGACCCCGTAAACATCTCACAGTAGCTTGGTTACTCCTTGACACAATTTAGCCCCTTCATTCTAGAAGCACCAGATGCCTCACTGATCTGCATAAACGCCATTTGATTTTGCTCAAGGGGAGGCAGACACAGAAAGACAAAAGGTCAAAAGGCAAAGGTCAGGTTGTGAATAAGAGAAAACTGGGTCTCTCGCCCTCCACAATCCCTTACTTTCTGTTAGGCCATCTGTAGAAAAGGTCCCACGAGCACTCCCAGGCCCGTCCCTAGGAGACTTAAGAGCACAAAAGTGCTCATGACTCCTGCAGCGCTCGCAAGCATTAACTCACGCTGTCTTATCTCCATGAATGCAATTCTCCCCTCCCTTGACTGGAAAGCAAGCGAAGGCAGCGTTGAGCTGTGGTTATTATTATGGCCTGTTTCAGCTGGCTGTGTTAATCACACTCACACAACTTCCAGAGCTGTGTGTCCCAGCAGTGGCGTGCAGAGCCAGGTGGCCCCAGCCCACAGCAGATCACATAGATGTACTCTCACAGATGTCCTGGCCTGCACTAGGCTGGACGTTCAGCAGCAAGGCCCTTTAGCTGGCCCAGGTGGAAGGATACAGAGAACAGGGGACAGAGGGAAAGTCCTGATGCCATTTCAACCTTTCATGCTTCTGGGACATGCAGAGATGAACTAAGAGAGGAATAGGGCAATTGCAGGGGGGCCTATGGGCTCTGATGGGGTTGGAGAAACAAGAGACCTCAATAGCATTAGAGTGGACCACAGGAATTCCCATGTTATGGAGAAACTCAATGGACCAGGGGATGGGAAGGAGGCTTTCTGAGGTACCCCAGCTGACCCATCACAGACAGTTTGCTCATTTGCTTAGATTCTTCATGGCTCCTCAGTGTTATCACTCCTCACAGGGTCCCTCTGGAAAGGAACAACAAATGGGGCCAAGTGTGGTTGGTGGTCACAGCCATATGGTGAATAAGCAGCCAGTTACAGGAAGGAAGCAATGGACTCTAAGCTTTAGAGAGTAGATGTTCAACTCTAGTAGCCCAGAGCTTCTAGCTTTTTGTTAGGTTTTATGCCTGGTTATGCTATTTCACATATGTATTAAATGAAGCAGAAGCATTTTTGTCTTCTGGCATCTAGTGTTGAGACCACAATACCTTTGAAAGGTATCCCAAGGAAGTTCTTCAAGCTCTTCCATCATCTACAAAAAAAAAGAGCTTGGCCTTCTATCCTTGGAGGAATGTTTTCTGTGTCCAAATGATGCAAGGAGAGAAGATGAGGATTTCATAGTCACCAAATCATTCACTTCTTCCTAAAGGGAAGAACTTTCAACCCCAAGGTTGAAGAGGGATATTGATTTTGAAGCTTATGGGTATTTTACCTTCTTTGCTACCCCACTGCTATTTCCCGCTCACTGTCCTACCAGAAGGTGCCACTATGAACAGAGAATTAGTGATTAAATGCTTGGATTATTTCTACTAATTATAAGAGTGGGCAGCTAAGCTGCATTTCCTTGCATTGTTATACCACCTGTGACCATGATCATGAAACACCTCCCACAGCACACCTAAGTACCTTCTCCAGTGATCAAAGACAGGATGTCAGATGATCAGGCAACAGGGCAAAGACTGCAGTTTTAGAATGTAGGAGGACTCATTCGGGAGCAGGGGGCATACAACAGGACACCCCTCAGCTGTTTTGTGGACACCATTTGATGAGTGATCTGCTGACAGATGAGGCCAGCTATCTGTCCTTTGAAAGAGAGGTCAGAGAGTACTATAGAGTGGAACTGCAGATGTAGGACTGCAGAATGACGAGGCCCCGAGGGGGAAGCCAGATGTGGGATTTCCCTGCTCAGTAAATGAGATACAGTATGTGTACACCCAGCAAATGTACTCTTGACCCTTCTGTCATGGTCTTAATCAAACCAGGCCCTGCATGGAGGCAAGGGACTACAAACCTTCTGAGCAGAAGGGAGTCTTTTGAGTGCTTTGGGATGTTCTCTCCTCAGGAGATCAGGACAACCTCCTTTCTACCTCCTCCATCTTACAGTCTATATCTGATCTTAAAAGGCCTGGTAATGAGCGTGCTTTGATTCAGGCCACTGAGAATTATTGATTTTCCATTTGGGGATGAGGCTATGCATTGAACTGAAACAGAAAGAAAAAAAAATCCCAATATTAAGCAGAATGAAACAACTAATTCTGGCTGACTGGAGTATTTGAAGTGGCCCCAAACAAATGCTTTCCTTCCATTGCCTTCAGGCTTCAGAAAAAGAGGCAAAGAAAGACAGTCAGATGGGGAGGCTAGATGTCCCAGGCAAAGCCATTGCAAGAAATGCTGCCTTTCTTCTCACTTTGTAGTTGAAGGTCTTATAGTGAGAGGGGGCTCTTGCCTGGGATGTGTATAAATAGGTTTCAAACCTTTGGTACACCCAGTTCAGACTAATGGACTTACATTGACATCTTATGAGAGGGCGAGAGGATGGAGACATGCTCTGGGTGTTGATGTCATTCCAATTTCTGAAAATGCTAACTGTGTGGGCAAGAGGAAGTAAATGTGTGATGAGGGAGACTTGAAGCTGGAGCTGAAGGAAACAAGTTCCAGCTGCAGGTTGTGAACACCCTTCTGCCTGCGCCTGACACTGAGAATGACTGAAACCCACAAATAAGTCAGGACAGCTTCAATACGGATGCTGGGGAGAACTTCCTGATGGTGGGGTGATTCATTTAGGGACTGCCTGCAGAGAGCTGTGAATCAGGTGGTAGGGGTACTTGAACTCAGGTCAAAAGTATTTGAACCGATTGCCTGTGCATGAGGTAGGTAGAGGAAGCTCCAAAACCAACCCCTCTTTGCAAAAGGGGCTCAAGTACCCCTGAGAAATCAGCCTCCCCAGATGGAAATCGTTTGTATCAGAAATGTCAGCACTGAGCATAAGTAATGCTGGTGGCCACCCGGTGCTGGCTTTTGGCAAGTTAAAGGTGTGTCCAATGCCTCATCTCCAAACACATTCCATATTATCAGTATTGCTACACGTACAAAACAAAGGACAAGCATAACATGGGAATCTACCAAGCTTTTGAATACACGGTATGATGGAGCATTTGTTACCTAGACTCACTGGCTGCTAACTGTGTCCTTTACTTGGGTTGCTTGTTCTGCCAAGTCTGCCTAGGTCATCAGGAGAAATGCAAACACATTTCCAATTTTTTACATGAATTAGAGTCACGGCACAGGCTTTCTTATATTTTGCTTCTATGGAAAATGCCTTTTTTTTTTTTTTAATCACTTTGTACCCAACAGTTTTCCTCTTACACATCATGCCGACAAATAAACAGCCCCACAATCTAGCCAGGGAGGTTAGCAGGCTCGAAACTGCTGTGTCTGACCGAGCCAGTCTTTTACATATGTTATATATTCACCTTTTCTCTGGCATCTGCATTGCACTTGGGAAAACACTCGCACGCAAAGGGATGGGCTCTGGGGAATGGAGAAACATTATCTAGCACGGGAATACTCAATTAATTTTCAGCAAGCAGCTTTTATAATACATAACATACACTTAACATAATACACTTTGGTCTTGTGCCAGAGATTCTAAATGATTAGGCTGTATCAATTTACTCTTGAAACACTGATTAAAATCTCAAAACTTTCATAGCAAATGATGCATGAACCAGAATCTGAAACGTGATGATTGAAATATTGCAATGTCACAGATTCATCACACAGCCTTTCCAAATCCACTCTCGGTTTCAGCTGGCCCCTTAAATGTTCTACTCACACGTCCTAGTGATCAGCTTTTTTCTCCCGCTTTGCCTCCCCCTCCCCAACCCTCTGCCTCTTGGAAAGATAATAGCCAGGCCTTAATTGAAGCAAACAGGTCATTAAAACAGTAATTTTGTAGACATTCACAATGACAGACATTCATTCACTGCCAAAGACAAGCAAAGAATCAAGGACTGGATATTCCATGCACATTAATTCTACCATAGACCAAATCAAAGTTAAACATCCTCCTCCCTTCTTGCTGTGAGAAATTTCCATTGGGTACAGAATTTAAACAAAGAAAAACAAAAAATAACTGTTCAGCTCTTGTCCTGTGAATTGTGCCCTAGTCTCGAAGCAGGTCTTGACAGCGTCACACCTTCTCCTATGAGGAGGACTCTCATCTCCTGTTTCTTGGTGCACAGTCACAACTCACCATTTGTTGCAGATAAGAGAGAAACCACCCCGGTTACTTTTACAATCTCTCTGTAGGATGACTCTCATCACAGTGTCACTAAAATGCACTTAATTCTCAGTGGAATCTGGAAACTCCAAGCCAAATTGCCTGCTGTATAAAGCACATTGTCCAAAGAAGTTGACCGTTGTATGAGAGTTTTCTTCATGTGATACTTCAGCAGCAAGCCATTGCTATAAATCTAGTATTGAATCCCAAAAGTCTGTAAAGATAAGTGCACTTGGCCTTCTTCAAACTGCCAGTTACACGTCCCTGACATAGCTGTCAAACTGCGGTGTCTCCAGGGAGAAATGATGTGCAATTCAGATAGTCCGCTGGTGAGGATGTCTTGACCTGCTCCACCGAAGGGGAGCAGTCATTGCCCTGAAGGTAGGCAAGTGAGCCTGGACTCATTCCATTTAACTTAAGGCCAAGAGGAGAGTCTTATTACACAAGGATTTTTTTCCCCTGTAATCTATAAAGAGACACCACCAGACCCTTTGTTGGCCCTCAAGTGAAGACGTGTTTCTGTCTCTAGTGAGTCTGGAGGAAACTCCTAACAAAGTGTTCAGTTAAATGCCTAAAATAAGGTGAGGCGATCTGGACCAGACAGTGCCCAGTGTAGTTGCCTTCACCTGTGTGCTCTGTTGCCAAGCCCATCGGCATCTTAGGACCAAGATGCCTAGCCATGACTGGCATCACATTAACATTGAAGGATGCTAGAAATGAGGGTCTGGGGACATGACCTCTGCTTCAAACATTTTAGGGGCCACGCAAGGGAGGGAGAAGTCAGATGAAAGAGCACATCATCATTTCAAGGTGCAGTGTAGATGCCTTGCTAGAATCAGCATCTGTCCCTCAAGGGCTCCCCTCCTCCCAGCTGGCAATGCTCTCTGCTACGCTTTCTGCATGCTTGAACCCACGTCCATGAGCTCTCCTGGTCCATCACACGCCACTGTTAGGGGACAATTTCTGTGTTCTTTTCAGAGCTTTTACTGCACTCCAGCTTAAGCTGTATGTATGCAAGAAGGGAGGGGGGGGGAAAGCAACCCAACTGAATGAGATCATTTTTCTCTTCTCATCTCAGACATTCAGCCTGCTAGCCAGGGTTACTGGAATAAAGCAGGGAAGCTCTTTTTCCATAGCAAGCCATCTGGTTGACATAGACTCACACTGATGCTAATCTGTTGGTTTCTTTCTTTTTATTATTTTTTTTTTCTTTTCCTGAGGAACACTTCATCTGCAGCTGTAAATTCAGACCTGCTCCCTCTGTGTGCGGAGCATTCATTTTGCACACATATTTATTACCGCATTATGCCCCATTGTAGGTGTCAGGAAATCATTGTTATCCTTGGTGTGTCTACGTTGTTCTAATGTCAGGGATGTACTTTCAAATGGAAATTAAGCAATTATGTTTCACATGGGGAAACCTGACAGACGCATAGATTTTTACACCACTGGCAATGTCGCTGTCACAAAAGCAGACATTGTTCTCGGTGGACTGTCAAAGAAATATAATGTATTTCAAGAGCAAAGCGGGACGGGGGAGGGGAGCAAGGGGAGGGGGGAAGCGGGGTAATTAACTGTGTGATTTGAGTTCATAGATCACGGAGCTGTTTAACTTCAAAATGCAATAACGACATGACAATGAGGCTACTTAACTCATCCTTGAAAATGAGGTTTTGAGTAGTCTTTTAAAACACAAATAAATTTTTTCCACCCCGTCTTCACCTCCAGCCTGGTTAAACCAGGATGTTACTGTGTGTTTACTATTCATGCTGTTTATTTAGGAATTGGTTTAAGTAGCCACCAGGACAAGTCCTGCAGGAATGAAGAGCCATGCTGGTTCCCAGTTTATTAAACATCATCCCTCTAGCCCAGCTGGTCAGGTGGTGTCCTTGGGGCAGGGAGCCGGGGCATCCTTCGCCTGGCAAGAACCGTGTGCCACAGGTTGGTGCTGCACATGAAGAAGGCTGGGGACCTTCTGCTTGTTCCCTGTGGCTCTGTCGTTGTAATGCAGAACACAGCTCTGGTCCAGAGCATCGCGCAGCACAACCCACCTTCCCCCTCCCCCGCCGGGGTTATTTTTGGTTTGTTACAGGCTTTATTCGGCAGTCTTTTGTGTAACTCTCCTCTGCCCTTGGTCATTAGCTTCATACTTACTCCCCCGGGTGCAATAGACCAACAGCAGCCCAAAGCCGGCAGCCAGTGAGCGCAGGCGAAGGGCTGTACCTGTGCCCAGTTGAAATCAACAGGAATCTGGGGCCCAAGGAAGAGAGTATCTTAAAAAGTGAAGTCTTTTAAAAACGTTTCAGTCATATATTCACCAGTAAACACACGTGTTTTACAGTAAGGGCTGTAAAGAAGTACAGCGGTGTACATAGGAAACTAAGCATCCAGTTAAACGGATTTCTAGACAAGATCAAAAAGCACTTAGCACCCTTCAGGGAGAATTTATTTGTTTAAAGATATTTCAGATGGGCAAATCCTGTAGTCTTCGCTAAGGCAAAAATCTTACAATTGAGATTACAGAAGAACAACCAAAGATTAGGACTCCTGTAAGCCACGAGCTGCATGAACATGGCGGAGGAAATGGGCCTTGCCTCAAGGAGTTCACAGTAAAAAGCAGTAAAAAGCAGAGATTTCTATCCTTCCTCTCCTCCATGAGGGAAATATATCTCACTTCAGGTCTCAGTGGATTTTTGGAGCAAGGCAAGAACTAAACCCAGACCACTCAGGTGCCAATCTGGGTTTTTAAGCTCCTCCTCTGGTCAGTCAGGTCACCTTTACCTGTGTGAGAGGGGAATAAAACCCACAGCTGTTGGTTTGGGTCCAGCTGGGTGCAGGTGTCCAGGGTCTGCTGCTCCTAGAGATGCAGAGCAGAAGCCCTTGTTGGCACCTGGACACATCTCCTGACTGTGAGGACACCCTATCCCATCCCCGCAGCCCAAGGAGCCTCACTGGGAAACTGTGCCTACTGCTACTCATAGCTCTCAGGCTTGGAACCAGTGTTGATGTCATTGGCTTCTGTCCCTGTCTTCTGCAGCTCCCTGCTTACTTTTCCTACCTTCTCACTGACCCTGGTTGCAGGCTCTGGTTTTGATTTTTTTCCTGGTCCCCCAGAGAAGGCATCACTTGTTCATTAAGACATCCCTCTCCTGATCCTTCCTCCTGTCTCATTTATTTCATTTTCAGTCCCTTGTAGAAGATAAACCACATAAAACCTGAAAGTGCTTCTTGAGGAGATTAAAGATCACTGGACAAACAAGTGTTGTTGTAACACGAGTAGAT
>JAOQGH010000001.1:178126216-178148239 GCA_025769975.1 Gallinago jamesoni | reverse complement strand
CACATAAAACCTGAAAGTGCTTCTTGAGGAGATTAAAGATCACTGGACAAACAAGTGTTGTTGTAACACGAGTAGATGGTTTCTTCAACAAAAGTCAATGCCCCACAGATCAGGCGGGTAAAATGAAGGATGTCAGTCTGAACTCTCATCAACTTTGGATACAGCCTTTCAGTTTCATGGGCTTGTAGAGGTTGGATCCCATCTTGTTGTTTTCTTGTTACTTCATGGTCATTGTAGCTAAGGCTGTCATTATCACATCCCCAGCCAGTTCTTCCTTCTTAGAGAGTAGCAGATCCAGCTATACATCACTCCTGGCTGGTATGTCCATTTACCCAAGTGAAGGAATTATCTCTGACGCTATTCAGAAATCTTTTTGACTGCTTGTGTCCAGCTGAGTTGTCCTTCCAGCAGATGTTAGGTAGGTTAAAGTCCCTTAAGAGAACCAGAGTCTGTGATTCAGAGACTTCCTCAAACCTTTTAAAGACTTCTATGTGTCCTCACCTTGGTCTGTGACACAGTCCCACCATGATGTCACACTCACAGTCTTCTCTTCTGGTCCCATCCCACAAACTTCCATCCAGGCTGTTGTTGGTCCTGTAAAGGAGCTCCATATATCCAAACTGGTCCTTCGCATAGATAATAATCCCTCTTTTCATCTTCCCTGCCTCTTTCCTGAACTTGTACCAGTCCATCACAACTCTCCACTTGGGCAAACTCTTCCTCTATGTCTACCAATGGTGGTGTCGTGTTCTGGCTGCATGCAGAGCTCAAGTTCCTCCTGTGTGTTTCCCAGACTGACTGTATTTGGGTAATTATACTTGAGGCAAGTGTCCCTTTGCTCTGCTTTACTGTTTGAGAAGTCTTTCTTTCATCCAACACACTGCAGACTCTGCTTTTTACTTTGTACACTGCTACCTCACTTAACTGGGTCATTATTGCTGCCTCCCTCCCTTGTCCTTCTCAGTTCAGCTCTCCTTACCAGGCTGGTCAGCCTATTGGCAAAGGTGTTTTTGCTCTACTTTGTCAGGTGGATCCCATCTCTCCCTAGCAGGCCTCAGAGTGGGTCCCATGGTCATAAATGCCCAGTTCCTGTTGACATCAGGTGTGCAACCAGGTGTTGACCCACTGGAACTATCAGTTCCTCCCCAAGTCCTTCCCTTCACTTATGGAGAGTACATGCGAGTATATTGAGACTACAATGGCTTAGGCTCTGCCAACCTACAGACATAAGTACGTTAATACACACTGTTCATTTAAACTCAGTGCTTCCAAACCCCAGGAGAGAATTAAGCTACACAACTCCCATTCTGCTCGGTAGGATTTGTGTGGTTACACTTTGGCACAGTTGAAAATACTCACACACACATAGAGCAGAACACATGGACTCAAGAATGAGGACATCTGCAACTGTCACTGTTTGTAGTTATTCTGCAAGTCCTCTGGGACAGATACCTCATCTCTCAGTGGTCTTCAAAGCCAAATAGGACATTTTTGTATACTGTAAAAATAAACAGTCTTCTATAAAGAACTGCTGAAAAAGGCCCTGGAAAACTCTGGACCCAGAATCTCTCTGATCCTTGTAAGTGCTACTGGCAAACTCATTTCTGTGGTGGTTTTCTCTTAAAAAGGTCCAGTAACATTTTCTTCTTGCGATGGAGTAGCATGTCCATTCTAATGAGTTACTGCTTTTTAGTAGTTGCCTGCAACTGAGTGGTTTTCACATACCACTGGCACAAGTAAAGAACATTTACTGCACAACTCCCCAACAAAATGAGAGGATGGAAAAATGCTGAACCACGGTCCTCTTTGCCCCAACCAAGCTCTCTCTCTCCTCTCTGCCCTTCCTACCTCTGCTCCTTTGTTTCCCATCTCAGGCCCCCATAGCTTCATGTAAAAAAAATATACTCTGATCCCTGTAGGAGATCATTCGGCCCATGCTGCTGGTCACTAAGCACTAGGCCTGGAAGGGAAATGTCAATCTCTTCAAGCCCAACACAGGCACACCTGCCTTGGAAATAAAAAACACAGCAGACAATCCTGCCTGAAGGTCTCCCCTCTGCCAAAGCTGCACTCCTTAACCAACTGTGTGGGAAAACAGGACACAGCATACTCGCTGCAGTTCTGTGGCAGCATATCCATTACAGATTTCATAGACCCATAGAGCAGCCCAGGTTGAAAGGGACCTCAAAAGATCACGTGGTCCAAGCTTTTGTGGGAAAGGGAGCCTAGGTGAGATTACGTAGCACCCTGTCCAATTGCATCTTGAAAACCTCCAGTGATGGGAACTCTTCCACAACCCTGGAGAGGTTGTTCCAGTGAATGATTGTTCCCACCGTAAAAAATGCCTTTCTTATGTCAAGATAAAACCTCTTCCAGTGCAACTTAGACCTGTTGCTCCTTGTCTCCTCCATGTGATTCCTCACAGAGAGCATTATTTCTCTTTGCGGCTGCCCTTTAACTACTGGGACACTGTGATAAGGTTCCCCCCAAGCCTTCTCTTCTCCAGGGAGAGAAGACCTAAGTCCTTCAGTCTTTCCTCATAGGGCAGGTTCTCCAGCCCTTCGATCATCTTTGTGGCCCTCTTTTGGGCCCTTTCCAGTCTGTCCACATCTTTCTTGAATTGTGGGGACCAGAACAGGATACAGTTCTCCAGGTGCATCCTGACAAAACGCTGAGCAGAGTGGGATGATCATGTCTCTGTCTCCTGCTAGATTTCCCCACTATATTCAACCTTATTTCAGTCTCACTCCAGTTCTGCCACTGCTTCATCTGCTTAGAGCTGGAGCAGAGCACACGCTTTTATGCCTGTGCTGGGTGTGGAGCACTCACACAGGTTAACATCCTGTCCTGCCTGGGAGGAGTGTGTGTGGGGAATCTCTCCTTGTCTTTACAAATCTTGCAAGATACCCAAATAACCTGTCATTCAATGTTATCCAGGGAGCAACTGTCCTGCTAAAACCCCATGAACATGTTTTATTTTTTTTGCTTGGCTTATGCTATAACCATACTTCAAGAAGGCCAGAAGTTACAATTATGCTTACTAAGTGCAAAATCATACCAAAGCAGCAGAAAAACCTCAGGGGCTTTTGTCTGTGGGAACAAATGGCAGCATTAAATCCTCCACAAAGCTTCTATTCCCCAGAGCACAGCCTAAATGAACAACTCATGACGTGGACCTAGAGAAAAACTTCGCTCCATCAAGATTTGGGAACCTGGGTCAGGGCTCAGTTCGTCTGCAGCAGGTTGTCTGCCTCACACAGTGTTATGAACCAAGTGGTAATCTCACATTGCTTTTCCTGAAATCGGAGCAAATCAGTGTCTCTGTGTAGCTCCGGTCTCCAAAGAGGTATTCCTGCTTGTGGTAGGCACATGGGAATTCAAAGAAGTTCAGGTTGAGTTCACTGGATTCAGTTTTAAATGTATTTTTATTTAAAGTGTAATCCTGTGAGCTAGCAACTGTCACAACTTACTGTGATGAGGCAGGGAGACATAATTCACAGTTTATAGATTGAAGGCTGAGGGACAGAGAGCTGAAGTGCACTTGGATAAACTCTTTCAGTTGAGCCTTAACAGCTTAAACAGTTACGACCCTCTGGCTGTTGGTTGCTGCTTTAATTCACACTGAAAGGCTGAATGTGCCTCGCACAATAAGTCACAGCATCGCAGCCAAAGGGGCAGGGGGCAGTTAACAGCTGAGAAACAATAACTGGAAATTAAGGGGCTAAAACTCCTTAAAATCAGTCACAAGGGTACATCTGGAAAGGGGGGGAGAGGGGCCCAGATCAACTTTCCTACCTTCATCGCTTGCAGATAAAGCAGATAGTCTAGGCCAACTCCTCAGTGCTTCCTTGTGGGCTGGTGGGAATGCTTTAGGCACCAGAGAGCAGACTGTAAAATTATTACAAACAAATTTCTCCCTCCCCCCAAACATAGAAAATAATGGGCTGGGGGCGGGGGTTGGGGAGGGAAAAGTTTAATAGGACAAGATTTCAACGATTGCTTTAGTGGGTTGTAAAGGAAAACAATATAGCACCACTGGAGAGGGGAGGTTTCCCAACAGAACAGGTTAAAAATTAAGTTTATTATGTATTTATAAAATGAGGAGAGAGGAGAGACAGAAACAATACTTATTGGAAAGCTAAAGACATCTTGAGAGCCTGACCCGTCCTGTCTAGCCTGGAGGCTAAATTCAACTCCTCAAACGTGGGACAGCCTCCACCTTTTGAGGGTGCTACAGTCATACTGAGGACAGCCACCTACAAATCTAGTGTGCAGGCACACACAGCGTCCAGGGTCATCTCCATCTGCATGAGAAAAAGCGACAGCTCCGGCAGATGACTCTTACTGGAACACAAAAGTTACTTTTCCAGGATGTTCTCTGTTAATAACAGGGAAGCCATGGAGAGGTGCCTCACTTGCAGGTGCTTAAAATGAGGTGGAACGACTCCTTGATGACTTCCTTCAAGGAAGCTAGTTAACCGTAGCTACCAGCCTCTCTAACCATTCTGCTCAGTTTCTCTGAAATGGGACGGACTACAAGACCAGAAAGCATATCAGCTATTTTTTCACTTTTTCACTCCCACTAAATCAAGTTTGAGCTGTTTATGAAGGACCTCTAGCAATGCCAGCTGCACAAGGAATTCAAGAGGAAGTGGCTGGTGGTTCCATTCAAAACCAGGACCAGCTTCACTCATTTGTAGAGCTGCTGAAAGCTTTGGGTTTCGTGCCTTCATGAATGTGGGTGCCTGTTCTGAAACAGTTTGCTTGCTTGGCCTGAAGTCAGGGGGAGATGAGGCTGTACCGAGCTTGCATCTTTTGAAAAAAATCCTTTGAAAAAGAATCAGACCCTCATAGCCTGCAAAAACAGAGGGTGAACGCAAAAATGGACACAGCCCGAAGTGAGAAGCCATATTTTAAAGCACAGCTTTCCACTTTCCTGTTCAATTCCCTCTTTTAACACTGATGAGCCTCACTGAGGCATTGCTTTACCTGCGATAACGTCGCTTGCTTTGCAACCATCTCAGGGTACCAAATACATTGTAAAAGGGAGCTCTAGAAAAATTAGGGCAATTTGCCATGTGACAAAGCCTGAGAGACATAACAGTTGTGCACACAGAGGGTACTGTGTGTGCCCTCTGAGAGCCCAGCTTACACACTTGGGCTATGGCAGTTCTTTAAAGATGCAAAGCAATCATAGAATCATAGAATCATCTGGGCTGGGAGGGACCTTCAAAGATCACCTAGTCCGACCCCCCCACAGTCACAGGGACACCCCCAACTAGACCAGGGTGCCCAGAGCCTCGTCGAGTCTCACCTTGAATGTCTCCAGGGAAGGGGCCTCAACTACCTCCCTGGGCAACCTCTTCCAGTGCTCCACCACCCTCATTGGAAAGAACTTATTCCTAATATCCAATCTAATTCTGCTTTTCTTCAGTTTAAACCCATTGCCCTTTGTCCTGTCACTGCAGGCCTTTGTAAACAGGCCCTCCCCAGCCTTCCTGTAGGCCCTCCTCAGGTACTGGAAGGACGCTATTAGGTCTCCCTGGAGTCTCTTCTCCAGGCTGAACAACCCCAGCTCCCTCAGCCTGTCCTCGTAGCAGAGGTGCTCTAACCCCCTGATCATTTTAGTGGCCCTCCTCTGGACCCACTCTATCAGGTGCATGTCCTTCTTATATTGAGGGCTCCAGACCTGCACACAGTACTCCAGGTGAGGTCTCACCAGAGCAAAGTGGGAGAATCACTTCTCTGGACCTGCTGGCAACACTTCTTTTGATGCGGCCCAGGATGCGATTGGCCTTCTGGGCTGCAAGTGCACATTGCCTGCTCATATCCAGCTTCTCGTCCATGAGCACCCCCAAGTCCCTTTCCTCAGGGCTGCTTTCTAATGCCTCATCGCCCAGTCTGTAATGATGGCGAGGATTGTTCCAGCCCAGATGCATAACCCTGTACTTGCTCCTGTTGAACTTCATGAGATTTACTTGAGCCCACCTCTCCAGCCCGTCCAGGTCCCTCTGGATGACGTCCCGTCCCTCAGGTGTATCAACACCACACAGCTTGGTGTCATCTGCAAACTTGCTGTGCCATTTTCTTTAATCTTTGCGTAACTTTGTGAATTGAGTTTACTGAGCCAAGCAGTGTAAATGCCATTTCATATTTAAATAGAAGCTGTCTTAGTGCTTTGTCCTTAGCACTGGTAATTCGGTTCCTACAGAGTGCTTCTGAGTGATTGGTTTATGAAATGGTATAAATCTGCTTTTCTTGCTTGGTTCTCATTAATACCAATAAACCAATGTGACCACCAAATAAAAAAAAACACACTGCCTTTGTGTTGCCTCTTGTTCTCTGGATTTTACAAATAAAATGGCACTAACTCTCCTAGCAGCTTTGAAGCCTCATGTCAGCACTTAGCACAACATCATGGTGACACTGGGATAACGTTTTGGCAGAGGAACAGCTTTTCCCCCGAGTTTGATTAACTGCCTGCTACAAAAAACGTGGAGAATTGTCTGTCAGATCTGTGTCAGCCTGTGACGGAACACCTATATACTAATTATGTGATGGCAAAGAACACGAAATACATAAGAAATGACATAGATGTCACATCGTTCTCTTCATGGAATCACAGAATTGTCTACGTTGGAAGGGACCTTTAAGATCATCTAGTCCAACCATCAACCTAACTCAAATAAAAACCATCACTAAACCACGTCTCTAAGCACTATGTCTGCCTGACTTTTGAATACTTCCAGGGATGGTCCCTCAACCACTTCCCTAGGCAGCCCATTCCAATGCTTTTGGTGTAACCCTTTCAGTGTAAAAATTTTTCCTAATATCCATCCTAAACCTCCCCTGGTGCAAGTTGGGGCCATTTCCCCTTGTCCTGTCACCTGTGACTTGGGAGAAGAGACTGACCCCCATCTTTCTACACCCTCCTTTCAGGTAGTTGTAGAGAGCGATAAGGTCTCCCCTCAGCCTCCTTTTCTCCAGGCTCAACAACCCCAGCTCCCTCAGCCTCTCCTCATAAGACCTGTACTCCAGATCCCTCACCAGCTTCGTTGCCCTTCTCTAGGCCTGCTCCAGCACCTCAATGTCTTTTTTGTGGTAAGGGGCCCAAAACTGGACACAGTACTCAATGTGGGGCCTCACCAATGCCAAGAATGGGGGGACGATCTCCTCCTGAGTCCTGCTCACCACACTGTTCCTGATACAGGCCAGGATGCTGATGGCCTTCTTGGCCACCTGGACACACTGCTGGCTCATGTTCAGCCTGCTGTCGACCAACACCCCCAGGTCTTTTTCTGCTAGGCAGCTCTCCAGTCTCTTCCCCAAGCCTGTAGGGTTGCCTGGGGTTGTTGTGACCCAAGTGCAGGACCCGGCACTTGGCCTTATTGAACCTCATCCCATTGGCCTCAGACTATCGATCCAGCCTGTCCAGATCTCTTTGCAAAGCCTTTCTACCCTCCAGCAGGTCAACACTCACACCCAACTTGGTGTCATCTGCAAACTTCACCTTGAGTCTCCTCATCCTGCCATCTCTGAGATTCACCACTGCATTCATAAAAAACAAAACGGGCACAGTACGTAGGCCAACAACTCTATGTACATAGAAATGGGTTTTCACTAGAACATCTGTACAGTAAGGTCTTCAAGGATTAGCCTAATTGATTCACTGGATCTGTCCAAATGAACTTTTAGATTCACATCTATCTCAGGATTCATTATTTCCTTCAACTCAGCCTAAGGATGACTAATGAGCTCATGGAGGCCAGCGGTACCAGTAGTCCGACTGAACTGCATTTTCTTTGTATTTTTCTGTGAAATTAACAAAGTAACCATCAAGAAATTATTCCAAAGGTATTTATTTCTTTCTTGTACATGAATTAAAAATAAAATCTTACAAAAAAATGGAATCAAATTGAACTGAAATATATATATTTTTTTATAAGCTAGAAAAATAGAAATTTCACCTTGGACCCATATAATATTCTTGTAGAAGACTACGTTAAAATAATTTTTTTTTCCCTGAAAAGGGACAGTGCACATTGCTTGCCCACACATGCATAAAAGTAACAAAAAGAATTCAGTGCAAGTTTTTAAAATAAGCATTCAGTTTATATTTCTTTTCATACATGATTTCTAAATGGCTAACAGTTCAGGTTTTCCATATTCTGAAAAAAGAGCTGATCAAAATCAATTGAGAAGAAAGTTGAATGAGCTATTGACTCTTTGTCTTGGAATTTAGTTTTCAGCAAGGCCATAAGAAACTCTTCTTGGAGCTCTCTTTGACTTGAATTTGACAGAGTGGAAGCAAAATAATTTTTAACTTAACTTCTGACCTAGAATGCTTCAAATATATTCAAGCTTCACATAGCATTTTGGCCATGTGCTGTAGGTGTCTGTGAACTGGGGTCATGGTTAAAATTTACAGGAGTATACATTCATTATGTTCAAAGTCTTTTCAGTTATAACTTTTTAAAAGTTTCATAGCAAAGAGTTAAATATTAATGGGAGTTTGATGAAACAGGTATTTCAGTTAAAAACATCAGCCTGCATCTGACACAGATCACTTAAGGACCTCATTAGCATCCTTTTCTGCATGTTTTATGTAGACTCAATATTTTGGTTGAAGTTCACTCCACAAAAAGTGCCTCTCGCATGATTTTAAAAAATAATAAATAATTAGGTCTTTTTTTTTTTTTTTTTAACCTGGATGATTACATAGTTCTCAACACAAAATGTACTTGTTATTTTACACAGTTCTAAAGTTTCAATCCCTTAGAAAAAGGAAGCAACTTCATCTGCCCTTCTGAATACATATCCTACCTCAAGCTTTACAACTTCAAGAGTCAGACCATCCGCACAACCAGAGCCAGGTGACATCTTCTGGATAAAGGGTCAGGGTTGGACAAAACCATTTAAATAAAACTCAGTGAAATAATTTCCAAAAATGTAAATGTCCTAAAAAATAGAGTTAACATTTTTATTTTTCATTTTGGATTATTCTAAGTCTGAACATTGGAATTCTAGTCCAAAAAGGCCATCTTGCTGAACTTGGCTAGATTTTGAAAAAGAAAGGAGAAAATTGCATACAACGTATTTTGCTATGCAGCTTCTAAAACTTGTAATTACCGCCACAAAAATCATCTACTCTTGTCAAAAAAAAAAAGAGTACAAAAAAAAGAAAATTCATACAAAATCAAGTACTTATTTAAGACTTGCTCAAGGATGCTGTTGGTCCGACCTTGCAAAATACTTAGGCGGGTGCTTAATTTTAAGCATGTGAGTCACCGTGCCAAGAGAGGTTTTATGGCAAAGACTAATGCACAAATATTAGTTAAGACTGGCTCTTCCACTTCAAGATAAGCATGGACGTAAGTGCTTTGCTGGATATGGATCAGGATGCTCAGCACCTAACAGGGCTTTAGGCGCCGATCCAGCAAAGCACTTACCCACACGAACAACTACACTGCTGACTTTAAGATCACTGCTCATGTGCTTAACATTAGGCATGCTCGTAAGTGCTTTCCTGGAAGGGCCCGATAGACCAATAGTGTGTAAGCTATAAAATTTGAAGCAGTGTATGTTTAACACACCGCATATTTAACAATGTTAATCTGCTGAGATTTGCTTTTTCTTGGAAGAGGGCATGTCTAACTTCAAGCATTTATTTTCAGAAAGTGCGTAAAAAAAGCCTTTAAAAGCTGCTTTGAGATTATGGCAAGTTAAAATAATATTAGCAAGTCTTCTTATGTTCCTTTCATTTCTTCTTTGCACGTCTTTGCACAGGCATCTGAAAAGGAAAGAGAAACCCCAAATCATAATCTATTCAAAGAAGCATCCATGCACTTAGTTTCCCTCTAAAACACATCCTCAGATGCAGCTGAACACCTGAAAACAAGCATCACTGAACTCTTCTGAATTTCAGATCTGAATGCAAATTCTGCCAACTATGCCGCCTTCTCCACTGAAAATATTCAAATCACCAATTGTCACTTCTACAAATAGAACCAAGCGTATTACTTAAGACTGAAAATGATGTGCAAGTCCAAGCCTTACACATCCCTAAGTCAGTGCTGGTATTTCCACATGAAGTTTTCCATGCCCACTGATGTCAACCCATTTGCAAAGTGAACTCTAAAAAAGTAGAAACATAAGAGCTGCTTAATCCCAAAACAACAACTATAAAAGCATCACAACTCATCAGATATTTACATAAACATGCAGAGACGGCCTGTTAATGCCAAAAAGAAGTAAAGTAAGACCACATTTCCATAATGGTGCTGGCGTATTGTTTCATGCTAAGCTAAACAAGGAAGAAATAGCAAAGCAGCACTTTATAATGACCTACTGCTACTGTTGGCCAGGCATAGTAACTATATTTAAATCCTCGTTGTGGTAGGAAATATTGTTTTATGTATTTGGCACCACATGCTCTTCATAACTTCTTACAGCTACATGTTGAGGAAGTTTCAAAGTTACTAAGTGTATTTCATTCTTTCCTAAAGGGAAAAGAGTTTTTGTTTTCACGTGAAAGCTCTAATGGCTTTTGGAAATGGCTTATTTTTTTTGTCATGCACAAATTCCTGCTCAACCAAAAGAACAGTCACTAATAAAATTACTATTGTTGTAAGTTACGGCATAAGCTGACAGCTGAAGTCGAGATGTGACACCTCTGCACAGAGGAAGAACTCCAGACTTAGTCCTTGAATGCAGCAGTAGATGTAGAGTCATATACAAAGAAAGAAAAAAACTCATCAGTACCCCAGATCAGAAGTCAGCACAAAGGCCTCCCATCTCTATCAGAATTGTCCTCCTTCTGTCCTAAGGTCTGACCAGAGAAACTGGGACTTTTTCTTAGAAGAAAGCTTCTTGAACTGTTCAGTCAATGAAAAGACGCATTTCCAAAACTTATTTCACAAAACTTTTGAAATAGTAAAAATCACATCCCTAAAATTAGCAGATTTAAATACCCAGAAGAAGAGCTTCTACTATGTCCTACCTCATAGTTCCTGTTTCTAATGTAGCCCTCTCCCACTCTTGGTTTTCCAGTCAAATGTCCATCCCATGCTTCTTTGTCTTCTTAACACTTTCTGGTGCTTGGAATTGCCCTTCCATTAATAGATACACAATTCCTTTTCTCTCTTTTACCAAAATACTCTCCAAGACGTTGCTTACTGCACAAAACTTCTCCATTAACATGACAGCATCTGCCTGTTTTGTTTTTTTTTTTTCATACCATTATCCTGCACTGTGAGTGGCGGTTTTTGAAAATTGCCATCACTGGTGTGGCCCTTCTCTTACTGATATGAAGTTGGGGGTTTTCTTCGACACTCTAGTAAGAAGCTGTGCGGTGTTTTTCAAAATCTTTTTTTCAAGGCTGGGTGTTTTTCAAAATCTAACCCTCCCAGTTCATGACTGCAATTGCTCATTCTGGGCTCACCAAATGCTAGTTCTTTCCAACCATAGAACTGTCTAGGGTGGAAGAGACCTTTCACTTCATTGAGTCCAACCAACCAACCATCCAACCATCACAGCAAGATAGCAAGGACCCACTGGATAAACCAATACGTGCTGCTACAGGGCTGGTCTTCACTTACAGCCCAGACAAGTAAGGCAGAAAAAAAAATCAAGATGGCAATTCAAAAGATGGTGACCATAGAAATTGCCACATACATTGACATCTACTATTAATTTTTAAATTCTTCTGATAGTTAATGTCAGAAAAGGAAACTTTACTGATAGAGGTGATGAAATTCTGCTAAAGACAGTTGAACAACAAGGCAGTGTGGTACAACAGGAATTTCTCCACATAGCAATTCCTGGGCTTTTTGGGGACTCTCATCAAGGAGCACAGCGATAGGATGAGGAGCAATGGTTTTAAACTAGAAAAGGGTAGATTTAGACTAGATACAAGGAAGAAATTCTTTACTGGGAGGGTGGCAAGACACTGAAACATGTTGCCCAGAGAAGTTGGGGATGCCCCATCCCTGAAGGTGTTAAAGACCAGGTTGGATTGGGCTTTGAGCAACCTGCTCTAGTGCGAGGTGTCCCTGCCCATGGCAGGGGGGTTGGAACTCGATGATCTTTAAGGTCCCTTCCAACCAATGACCAATGTCATTAAAGCACCAAATGGCCTGGGATAATGATTCTAACTGAAAAACCAATGAAGTCTCTGCATCTGAACCACACACTTCTCATCCTACATTCAAACACTAGTACTATGGGCTGATTTTCAGAGATAAGGAAGACTTCCAGTAGTGATTCCTTAGAATACCCGAAAAGCATTTTTTTTTCTAAGGAACTTCATTTTGGTTGTAGATAATCCACTTCAGACAAACATTTTTAGAACTGGAAGCATACTAACTGTATGCTATTGGGAAGCCATTCACATTCATTAAATAAATCTCTCTGTAATTAGAGATAATAATTCCATAGATTTCCAAATATATTCCTCTACCTGGAAATCCAACCATACTGACTTCCCCAGTTACAAACTATGCCCGCCACTTTGGAAAAAACACTGGTTTGAAGGGCATACAAACCCCAACAATAACGGCAAAACTGTAGACAACACAGAGCAAGGCTTCTCCTTCATTTTTGGTTGGAAGATGATGCCACAGAGCTCTGAAACCTAACAGACACCACTGTAATCCATGGGTTGTAAACAGCAAGTAAGTCTGAAAAGTGGCATAGTTACTAAAAAAATGAAGAAACTCCTAACTCCCCATCACCAAGGGTTACAGGCAGATTCGCAGATTCTCTACTGAGCTGAAGTAGCAAAGAATGACATATTTTAAGATTGTCTTTCTAAAACACACATTGTAGTTGATTCACGGTAATGGCTCAGTGCAACAACTGGTGGATGACACTGAGTTAGTGTCGTGCAGAACTGGCTAGACCTATGCAAACCTATACACCTAAACCTGTACACCTCCAGGCTATACCTATACATCTATACAGTGACTCCATCTCTTTTTCAATCCTGTGAATCAGAGAAGCTGCAGCATAGCAGACAGCTACCCCTCTGTATATATAGGAATATTCTATAATGAGGGATGAATGCACCCAAGAGTGGTGCGTTTTAAGTAACAGTCCTACCTTGTGCAAAACTTCGTAAAACAAACCTTATCCAAGACACCCATACTTAAGCCTTTGAATTACACATCCAGCTCCTTCTTTAAAAGCCCCAGTTTATTCCTTTAAACAATTCTTTTCCTAATTTTTTTTGTTGTTGTTAGGACCTATTGACCTTGGAACTGAATATAAAAATAACCCTATATTGCTATGTATTAAGAGATTTATCATGTAAGCCCAAAGTGATGTTGTAATTCTTTAAGGACTAAAATTTATATGCAGGAAAATACCAAAACCCCTTAAGAAGTGTCGTGAAGCCTAATCTAACTCTTGAAACATTCGGCAAATACAAGCAGCACAGATTTGTTACAAAAAGCACTTTATTGCATTACATGCACATTGACATTTATTGCAATTTGTTTCCAGCATATTCAAAACAAACGAAATCCCAATATAGACACTATCTTTGCCTCAATAAATTGCCACCAACAGCAATGCTTACATCAGCACTTAAATTTGGGTCAACATAAAAATCTAACAATGTCATCCTACTACTGGGTAAAAATCTTCAGAAAGTCTCAAAAAATGATGCTCCTTATGAACAAAAAACCTCCCCTTAAAAAAACTCAAAGAAGGGCACATTTCCAGCCCAGAATGGAGTGCAATGAGAAAACTCTGTGGTGGCCTCGACTGAGTTTGCTCTAAAACAAGCAGTGATACAGTATGGTGACGTGCTAGACCTTCCTTCTCAGCTCACAGGACCATGCTAACGCAGCCAGGTTGTCTTCCTGACCCAGGCTGGAACATCTGCATGGTACTGCCCTGCCACACTGAGGCATAGTAGCTCTGTCCCACACTAGCTCACAAATCTCTTCATCACCCTCCACCATGTACATACAAACATGCCCTGCAAATACTATACTAACAAATAACACCAGGAGACAGTCTTTAGCTTAACGTAAAAATAACCACTTTTCAAGAACAAATCTTTATTTTGTTTTAGGTTTGGAGCTGAAGAACATAGAAATTGATTTCATTCCAGTCTTATCAACTTTGGCCAGAGCCTTCTGTGCTGCAGACATCTTGCTGTTTGCCTGTCAGTGAAATGATAAACAGAGTAAGTTAAGCAGCATCTCCATCGGAAGGGAGCACGAGCTACAAACTCCTAAATACAGAAGTCAAGGAAGAAGTTGAATTGCTTTTTTAGTATACAGCAGTAAAGATAATATTATGCAGGCTTTGAATTGCAGGAGAAAAACCTTACTAAACAAATTTGAGATTATTCAAACAGAAAAATACTTGTCACGAATTACTTAACCTCAGACAAAGACAGAGAATCAATTACACGGACAAGGAGGTGAAACATCTTTCCTTTCTGCAGAATGAGGTATCCCAACTCAAACGTTTACTTTGGGATAATCCCTGAGTGTGCATTAAAAGGAATAATGCATGCAATATAACAGATGCATACTGTACCCTCCGACTCAATCTCATGATTATGCTGTCAGCAGGCTGAATTACAGCCTTGCATTACAGATGATGAATAATTCACACTGATTTATTATGAAAGTCTCTATGCACAGTGAAATAAAGGGAAAATAGATGGAAAAAGTAAGAATGAAGAAGGTAACTAACATTTGCAAAGCACTTTGAGGCCACTGGGAAAACTTCCCAGACTTTTGCACCTAAAACACATTTTATGAGCCACATTTTATAGAGCTGACCTCTTTTCTTTCTTACATTTTAAAATGTTATGTTTTAAATCTCTAGCTGTTTTCCCTATTAAGAAAACTTTGCATTGACCTTTATTTATGATACTTCTCAGTCTGCAGGACTTCACAATTACAATACTTGGGATCAGCTAAAAGGTTATGGATAGGATGGAGATATGCAACAACAATATGATCGTCTGTGTTACTATACAAACAAAACCACTGCCAAGGTATTTAAAAAAAGAGTAGTACACTGTACAGAGTCCAAGAGCTATCTTTTCTTTCCCAGATTCTCTCATCAATGTGCTTCATTATTTCAGAAGTAAATCATATTTAATGTTAAAATGAATTATCTCCCCTTGGTTTATTTCTATCTTTAGGCTCAGTTCAAAAGCTATAGGTAAGTAATGGGGGAAAAGGGGAAACATTCATATTTTAACCTATTTATCATCTTCACTCGGGGCAATCCTCTTCTTACTTCAAACCTAGAATGTGCCCTGAATACAAAAAATTCTGTGGGTCTTGGGAGGAGGAAGGAATTCATCTGTCACCAGCTGCTTCTCTTTGCAAAGGGATAAAGAGTAGTCAGCATTAGTCTGAAGGTCACAAGACCAGCACAGAGGGCCTTTTTGGTTCCCAATGGACTGGAGAAGGATTCATTTTCTTTCAGTGTTCAGAGAAATAAGCCAGTGCAAGCTCACAGCTTTGGCACACACAGACAGAAACGATTTCTTTTCACATCTCTGTTGCTCTCCAAGGAATAGTACAGTGGCAGGCACCACTGGACTCAGATTTGAATTGGCCTCCAAACTTGTGTTGGAGCTGGCAATCAGCAAGCTCCGTGTTGATTTAACTTCATTAAGTTGACATAAGTAAGTGCACAAGCAATATTTCTAGGTAAAAATAAAGCCTGTCTTAGCATTGCTTGGAATTTAAGTGAATGCTGCCATCTTTGCTTCTTTTTCAAATAACTGAAATTTAACAGTTGCTATCAGTAAGCCACAGGATTTCTCATCTAAAGATCTCAAAGAGCTTTGCAAACACTAGCTGAGCACCTTAACATGTGTCCAAGTCTGTGAGGTTCACTGGAATGTTCACTGATAAAATACAGTCAAACAGTAACAGTACAGAAGAGTTCAGAATGGGACATTAAGACTATCAAAGTTAAATTAGTCTTGAATGAAAAGTTCAAGGAGACATAACGACAGACATCTGCCATTCTGTATTTGTTTTTCTGATGTGTTTTGGAGGAGAAAAACAGGCAGTCTGTGTTAATGTTGGATATTAATCTATGCTTTAGCAAAACATGCATGAATGCAAGGCTTACTTACCTTTTTGGTTTTTGGATTGCTGCTGTTTAACTTAGTATAATCTTCTTCTTCTTCCACAGGGACATCTGATAATTTCCTTTTCTGAAATGTTAGAGTGAGGAAGTTGTTCTGTCAACCACTTTTATGATGTACACACACGGAAGTTTAAAGCTTTGGCTTTATAACATGACCATAGCAGTAAAACAGGGCTGGAAATCAACTGAAGAATCTGCAGTAACAGTGGAAGACTTCTCTTTGTAATTGTCTTCTTTGCATGTGAATATATATCACCTCTACAGTATTCAGAAGAGATCATTCAGTGTCATGGGAAGTATTTTCTTATTCCCAGCCTTCTGAAGAATGGCTTCTAGAAATCACTTGAATCCTGCTTTTAACTTCCATGATTGTGACTTTGGTGTCAGAGTCTATTTAGAGAACTTTTTACAGAGCAGACTAGGCTCTGGTCCCCATGGCCTCATGGAACTGTGCAGCAACTGCAGTGCTATCTGCCAACACAAGTGGATCATCATCTAGTCTATTATCTGTTTGTGCACAAGCTTTAGAAGTAATTAGTTTCTACAGTTTGGCAACAGTGAAACACTGACATAGTTCTGCTGACTGCTTCATCACTTGAATCCAACAGTATACTAAGAAGCTTTACTCGGCATGTGCTGGGTGCCTTCTAACTTCAGAAATAATGGAAGTGAATGGTTCTCGGCACTTCACATGATCAGGCTGTAAGAATGAATATTTCTTTCCACAAACTGTGAGCATGTGTTTAGTTTAAAGGTGAAAACTTCCTGGTATTTTTCCAAAAGGGGAAAAAAAAGTACATAGTATTTTACAACACTGTATTTTTATTGTTATTATATATCTGATATTACTACCCTGTCCTTAATATCCTGTGAAATCTAAACTGTGGCCTTCCTAGACTTTGTGCCAAAGAGAGTGATTTTGCAAGCAACTTGGATGGCACCATACATTTTAAGATCCTGTTTTATTCATTTTGTTTATGGTGCTTGTGATCTCTCTCTCTCCTCCCTTCCACTCCCCTCTCTTTGGCACAGAAGCCAGGTCTGCAGCTTAGATTTCTCAGCTCTTAGAACCAGATCCAACAGCAGCCTTTTCTTTTGATTTCAATGGGATCTGGATCAACCTCCCTAGGAGGCTGTTTACTGTGCTGTGATAACATTTTCAAATTACAATCTAATGAATAATTACTACTCTCCTCTTTTTGGAATCTGATAAACAAGTTCTTAAAACTTATAACAAAATGTTTGCTGTTTAATTCTAACAGAGCCTACATATTCTTTGTAGATGGCTGTCATCATCTGCCAGTGGCCAGGCTCCCTATGGTGACAAACCGGACAGTATGACAATTACAACGCAAGATCAATGGCTTACAATTAATACAAAGAACATGTAATTTTGATTTAATCACTAAATCACAGAGTCCAGACTGTACTCAGTTTACTCTTGTACCACATGGAAGAGAATCTCGTCGTAGCTTTTCCGTTTACCACTGAAGTTTCTAAATCTCTCCTCCCTTCAGAATTTATTCTAATGTAACTTCTAAACATGCAATTACTCTACCATAAGAGGAAATACATGTTAGACTTTTCTTTATTTGCAATAATCCTATACTATTTCTGTCAATGCACCTTGCCCTCATGAAAAGAAATGTCAATGCAAATGAATAAAAATGGTCTGAAGGAGACCACAGGTTCCAGTGGACAAGCCTGCCTTGCTCTTCTGAGATTGTGAAATATGGGAGCATTTTAATCTCTGAAGATGCAAAGACTAAACACAGAAGCATCATACACACCCTGGTCAGTGCTCTAGAAATTAATCAGATTCTCAGCAAGATTCCACTGCCCAACAACCAAACAGTTCTAAGCCTCATTTCCTCTGTAACCAAACTGCTGAAATAAAACTATTTTTAAAAATAGATTCTCAGAACTATCCCAAAGGTATAAAAGCTATTCGTACATAATATGTAATGTACATCACATGTAGTTTAATATAGTTGTTGTAACATGCTTATATGGCTAATGAATATCAGTTGGCTCCTGATGTGTGTTTAATATTTCTTACAATGCATAAAGATAATTCTTAACTGAATCAAAGGGCCAAGTAACTGTGCAGCCAGAACAACTCTCCAACCACATGGAAATAACTTATATCCATGGATATACATTGGAGAACAAATGCTATTAATAACAGTAGGGCCCAATTATTCCTGCATGTGCTAGCTGACATATTGCTTAAAAGAACAGTCACTGAACCAGCCAGAAATGAGGTTACTTTAGACTGTTTCAGTAAGTTAACAGGGATGTTGCAGGAAAGGTTGGGGTAGTAAGTAACCTAGTTTTAGTGGACATGGGATGCCTCAGCTTAAATTAAATGGGAAGGACAATCAAAAGCGGCGTTCTTGATTCTAGACGGGCAAACTTAGAGAAATAAGGCATATGATTTGCAAAGCCAAATCAAAAGGGCTTGATGTGTGAGGAGGACGCTTGGACTGTAAAAGAAAAATACGGAAGTAGTGATTTTGGATCTTTTACCTGAGACAAGATGAAGAATCTTGAAGGAAAGAGCTTTTCAGACTAACCTACAGGAGTGCTTCCCTTTGCTCACACAGATGCACATATATTCCCCAAATAAAGATACCAGGAGAACTCTACAATGAATGGGGAAAAAAAAGAGTGCCAAAAAAAAAAATTGTTTTAGGAGTCAGGTAATACTGGGATAAAGTGAGAACTGCCAAAAAGTCAAGCTGTGTTAGAACCTGGAAAGGAAATTAAAACAAATAGTAGAAGGTTGTTTAGCCACAAAGGCAAAAAGGGAATCAAAAAAGAAAAAGTGAAGTTGCTATACAATAAGGACTGGATAGATCTTAAAGCTAATCTATCTGTAGCCCCAAAATAGAAATCCTTTGCCTCAGTAAATTGTTTTCAATAAAGATGAAGAAGTTAAACACAGGGGCAGAAAAGAGAACAAAAATCACTCTTTTCAATACAGAAGTAAAACTCAGTATGCTGACATTGTTGGGAGGCTGCCTCAGAAATCACGAGTCCAGAGGCAAAACCTGGCAACTGTTCTACCAGGTAGGGACCATATTGCTGCAGACTAGCCATACACCCACCTATGTGTAAGGAGGAGGAAAAAGCGACAGTAGGATTCAGCAGAATAGAGAGGGGAAAAAAAAGTGAAAGAACGAAGAGTAATGAAAGATACAGAGTAAATGAAAACTAAACATAGGTAGTCCCTACCAACTTAAACATTTTTTTTCTCAAAGATAACACATTTTCTGGTGGTAGAAAATATAAAGCATTGCCAGAGGACTTCATATGGTGCCACTTAGGCAACTGAAATCATAGAAAATAAAGATTGCATAAAACTTCTAAGGTAGGTAAGAAACTGGGTAAAAGGGAAACAAAGGTAAATAATGCAGAGAAGGACATCATTGGATCAGATGAAGATTACTAGTGGAGCACCTGAACAGTGTCTATTCAAAATGTTCATTAATTGTTAAATAAAGGTAACAGCATGCTAACATTTGCTGAATGTACAGCAGTGAGTAGCATTACAAATACCTAAAGAGCTTTTAGCACTGTGAAGGAAAAGCCAGAGAATGTTCACGACTGGAAACATTAAAAACAGATGAAATGTGCAGAAGTACAAGGTCATGTATACAGCAGCTAACTGCATGAACTTCTCGTAAATCTGAATGCTGATCAACTAAAAATTGCAGTGAAGAAAAAAACACAACTGTTGTCTTAATTGTTCACAGCATGACTGTAAGCTATCTGGTACATCACACAGTAATAGAGGCAAATAGGATTTGAAGATGTAACGAGATAAAGTACTTCCAGTTAAGACAAGAAGGGAAGAATGCCATCATATTGTACTGGTAAAGCTTTTATCATGAATAATTAGACATGATTCTGGTCACCTGCAATGATGAGGGAATAGAGAACCCATCTAACACAACCAAGTTTGGCTTCACAAAATTAAAACGGAAATAATATGTTTTCACTTTACACATTGAGAGAACAAACGTTAGGGAGGGAAAAGAGCCATTTCAATTAAAAAAAAAACCAATGATAATATTAGCACAAAAGCGCAGGGGAATAAATTGGCCACGAATAAATTCAAGGTGAAATTTACAGGAAGGTTTCTGAGCATCAGAGGAGTGAGGTTATAGAACAGTCTTCCAAGAGAAGTAATGGAAATAAAAAATCCTAATGAGACTTACAGTGAAGAATGTTCGGTGTATAAGAGATTATCCAACACGGTTGTCTGGGAATCCATGACCCAGAAGGTCCCTTTCAGGGTCCTCATAAATTACATATGAAAGAAAACCTATGAGGTCATGTTGTCCCATCAACCTCAATAAAACTAAATAAACAAAACACATATGAAAATACTGCTGACCAAAAGCATAAAATACGTTTCTCTCTTTCCCTCCTCTTCTTCAAACAGGAAAATCAACAAAGAATATTCCTTATTGAAAAACATGAAGTACCTGGTAAATTTCTTGCATTAGTTCAGACTGGCTTTTCACAACGTCAACTTACTTTTTGTATTGTACCCAGTGGTTGGCCTAGTCTAGTTTAAATAATAATTTACATAAATTAGATTACAACACAATATGTCTGTCGATATCTTAATGTTCTCCTACCTTCAATGGTGGCTCTGGTACTGGGCTTTTAAGTTCTGGGAGCCTGTAGAATAAAAGATTTAAAGTTATAAATTAAGGCAGCTGAATTGCACAACCTAAAGCTTATAATTCCTTCCCCACAAAGGCTGCTTTGGTTATCAGTTGCGCACACATGGCACACATTTGCAAAAAAAAGCAGTTCATGGACTCTGTATTTCTGACTTAGATAACTAAAACAGAGACGGGCACCATACAGAAACATGGGCTCTTGTAAAAGTTCTTAGATCTGGCAATCAAAACAGGAGAACTCCACCTTGCTTTTGAAAACCTTGGGTACTGGCACGATGATATGATAGAGCACGTAACATCTCTTCATGATATGATAAAGCACATAACATCTCTTCAATGAAACTGTTAAGTCACGGGACTTCAAACTGTAAATTGCACATTTTTCCATAGTCCACCATAACAGAACACTTTGAACAGAACTGAACTGAGAGGCAGGTGCAGGGTCCCAGTGATGCTCCAAGCAAAGTCTGCTGCTGGCCGGGAACACCAGGATGAGGATCCTGGCTCACCTTCAAGATTCAAATATAAACTAACACAGGTTAGATATGTGAAATCAAATCCCAGCAGCACTGAGTGAGTAGAGAAAAGTAAAGAGGACTGGCGATGAAGATACTATTCCTGGCTCTGCTGTTTGTGTTTGACAATTCTAGAGAAACTGTTTAACTCTTCGGATTTCCTTCCCTGCCTTGCTCTAAAATAGGATACATTGCTCAGGGTTTCACGATGCAACTGTGGTAACAGATGTATCAGACTTATATATTGCATGTCTCCACCAGTCCATGGTCCTTAGCATCACAGGAAGAACAGAAAGGCATAATCAACATTTCAAATAATCACATTTAAAGTGTGGCAAATATAATCTCATTGTTTCATTCACTGCAACCTTGATGAACAGATCTCAGTATTCAATAGAAATGACCACAAGGACATTAATGCATTTCATATAAAACTAGCAGCTAGCTGGAACAATACTTACCTTAAGTATTTTAACAACTCCTTACTCAGATCTTCAGGAATATATTCTGATATTAACCCATGGGCATACCGTATATAGTCTTCAGAAACAGGGCAGGGAGTGGGAAGAAGAAGAAAAAGGACATTCACATTATACAGTCATGTTTCACTGAATTTCACTGAATTTCACTGAATTTTTTTTGGAGTTGGAAGGGACCATAGAGATCATCTAGTCCAACTC
>JAOQGH010000001.1:178093241-178117617 GCA_025769975.1 Gallinago jamesoni | reverse complement strand
AGGTAGACCTGCTCTGGCGGGGGGGTTGGACTAGATGATCTCCAGAGGTCCCTTCCAACCCCATATGATTCTATGAAACACGTTCTGCCCTCTGATCATTTTTGTGACCCTACTCTAGACCCGCTCCAACAGGTCCGTCTCCTCTCTGCTGAGGGCTCCAGAGCTGGATGCAGTACTCCAGGTGGGGTCTCACCAGAGTGGAACACAGGGGCAGAATCACCTCCCTCAATCTGCTGGCCACACTTCTTTTAATGCAGCCCAGGATACAGAGCTGGTTATATATATTGACAGCAAAGGCAGTGCGCTTTGTGAAAGCAAATTCCTGGCTTTTGATCTGTGTACCTCAACTTCTCGGAGGTCTACATGCATAAGTGTCAGACAGCTTAGCTGTTTTGCATTTGGTGGTAGATTCCATGTTCTCAGACCTCCTCCTGTAGACCTCCATCTGTGTTCAGGTAAATTTTCATTCATTATAAGGAAGTTAGCAAGCCTAAGGAGAGTGCTCTTTAAAGGACTGAATATAAAAACTGAGGTCTTGCACCTTTTGCACATCTGCCAAGCTGCAAAAATTATGTAATGCTCCTTCCTCTTCCCTAGAAAGCATGTATTTTCCTCAAATGAAATAAAAGCCCCTATACCAAAGGGAATTCTGGACAAAGGTTGAGGACACTATGTAGAGAATTGATACTTTGCTATTTTTTTCCATTTAGGTTTTCTCTCTCATACACTTATGCATCCCAATCAAGGTTTCTGTTTTTAAAAAAAATAAGCCTTTGAACTTGATGCCCAACACTGAATTATGCAAAGCTAGAAAAATTGTGCTCTCCTTTCACAGCAGCAGTGTCTCTTTTCCAGCTTTTTCCTACTTATTGTTTGAATGCTTTGTGACAAAGGGAGGAAAAAAAAGCCAAATGGAACACAGTTAACTTCTTCCACACCAGACCATCCTACATCAAATAAAGAATTTAGAGAGATGTCAAACTTTCATCAAAAGGCAGAGAGAGTTCACACCACCTACAATAATTTCAAGAAGCCAGCTCCGAACAATTTATCATTTTTATGACACCTAGCAACAAGACTACACAAATACTTTAGACTTACAGCAGACAATCTGAGATCCACACATTACTATTCATAATAATGCAATGACAACTTTTTAGCCTAAGATTCTGTTTTCAAAGTAAAACTTCATCCAGCACCTTTAGTGTTTGGTAAAGCAAAAAACAGTACTTAAATATATCTTGTAATGAAGTGGCACTAACAAATCCAGTCCTTTTTTGCCCCCCAGCCCCTTTTTTCACCTTTTTCTTCTGTTACATGGTGTATGTACTGTTTAACATCTGCACACTTCAGCAGCAACGGGCAGTTAGGGTAGTCTGAGTCTAGCACAACTTGATCGAGTGGCTGGAACTTTCCTTGCTGCTGAAAATACATCAAAGGTATTATAAAAGCGTTATTATAATGTTAAGACACATACGGACAGTACACATATACAGAAATGTATATGCATGCAATGGCCATAGCTTTAAAATAAAGGATTTAAAGATTGTATTTTGAATGGTAACACATGACACATTCAGAAACTGATTACAAAGCAAACTATAAATATTTATTTCAAACCAGTAAATACCTGCAAAATGCTGAACTCTTCAATTACTGCACTTAAAAGACCAAATTTAATACAACATGGGGAGAAACTAATGTTAAGTACAGTGGAATTTTTTGGAAGATGACATAAGACACAGTAGTCAGTATGTGCCAATACTGTTTTAGACCAAAACCTGTTGGATTAAACCCAGTGTCATAACTTCCATTCAAATTTTGCTTTTCCTTCCCTAAAGATAAATCTCAAAGGACCAGGGCAGCTTCTGGAACACAGTATTAACCTTTCACCTCTGCAAAGTCAATTCCAATTTGGCCGGAGTATGTACATAAAGTGATTTTGGCACAACTTTAATAGCCTCAACACATGACAGAACCATCAAACAAATTTTGCCGTTGCCAAACAATGCATAATCATTCAGAACGGTCTGGCACAACTGGCAGTCTTCCCTTTGGAAAGATCCTTCAGCGCATCAGTACAAAGACTCAGTGAGCTCTCCATCTTTAGAGAGTGCATAGTCTCAGCAACCGAAACTGAAGTCATTATACCGGTCAGCATGAAAAAAAGCACTTGGGTATACTGCTTTCATTATTAATTAATCCTCTTGATAGACAGTCTGAGGCTTAACAGAAGTAGCCATCCTTTGTTAAGTCACAATAAAACCAAGCAAAAAGAAATTATTTGAAGTTTTTTTTCTCCTAAAAAAGGCACAATAACAATGAAAAAACAAAGGTTCTGAGAGGCAGAAATAAAGCTGCAATAAACTGTTTCCTATGGATAACTTACCTGCACAAACCCACTATGTCCTGAAGCAAGACAGCCACATTTACTTTGCACAGGGGCACAGAGCCTAAGCCAAGAAAGTCTGCCAGATAGGAGATGGCTCTGCTCAGAAGACAGATTAAGCAACCCTGTTCCACACTATCAAAATCAAAGGACGGTGCAAAAGATGATCCTAAGATACCCAGTGGGTACCTTCACAGTCATTAGTTCAAGCCAGAAGTGATTATGCTGCATTCAAGCTGGCCTTGCATGAGGTACCTGCAACACAATCCTCAAGACTTCTCTTTTCTGAAGAATATGCTAACTTAGGCAGGGCACTGCAAGAATGCATTTGCCTTGATATAGGACCCAGAACAGCTCTATGCATTTATCTGGCACCGTGCCTGGCCTAGAAAACAATAAAACCTAGAAGGCAACATACCAAGAAGGTAAAGAGCAGTACAGGACTCTTCCCATGCACAGTAATAGCAGCAGTAGTTATCCTGTATTCAGGCTACCTCAACTGTCTATCACATAGACAAAGGAGATTTACTGTTTCCCCAATTTAAGTTCAGTACAAAGCTTTCAAAGGGGTGCTGAATTCAAACTGAGCACAGTGCCTAGAGAACAAGCTCAATTATTTTTTGTGAAATGACTTCCAAAGGGCCACCTTGAAGCAGGAATAGACCACGGAAATACAGAGTATGTTTGCACATCCTATAACATAAATAAATTAAAATAATTTTAGAACAACAATACTATTACAAATATCTAGTAGGACTTTATTTCTTCACCATACAAAAATTGTTCCTCTGCATTCTCCAGTTGAAGTCTAAAGCAGAAAATGGCAAGCAACCTTATAGCAAATGCTCTTATAGCAAAAACTCTTACAATGTATATAGTGAAATTATTGCTTCCATGAAAAAAAAACCAAGGATCAACATTTACATTTTATTTTATGCACTTTTTTCCACAGCAAGATTACAAACAATAAATCAATAACTTTGCCTATGCCTTTTTGATACACTTCAGAAATTTAAGTGAGGTTTTGCCACACCCATGATAAATCAATTAAGCCATTTATTAATTATCCAACTTTTAGATAATCATCCTGCTGCTGTTCTATGATACAGCATCTCTACAAATATGGTTTCTAAAAAGGCAATGTTTCCTTTCAAGTTCAAACTGCCACAGAAACATTTCTTCTTCTCCCTGCCCCATAGTATCCGAATTCTTCTTTCTTTTTCCCTTCTTTCCCAAAATGAATCATCTACTGATTCCTCAGAAAGGGCTAGAGTTTGTTTTACTCCAATGACATCTCATCATTTAAAATGCAATAGTTCTGGGAAAGGCTCGTACAAAAGGAGAAAAGAGATTCTCTGCTTCTCTTAAAAAGGAGTTGATTAAAGTTTGTTGAGACTTTACTGACAAAAAAACTCAATGCAAACAAAAGTACTCCTAGGGTGGACATCTCTGCTTTAAACTCAAATAACATTTCCATTATTATGGAAGCCCCTCTTTGTAAAATGAACATAACTTCTACAGAAAATGAAGTCCAAATGCTTCCTCATTCTCATGAAAAAATAAAGCAGGCTTACCTCCTTGTCTGCCTTTATGAGGTAGTAAAGGATCAAAAATAAAGGGTCCATTGGTGTAACAAACAGCAGGCGCCCATCTAAGTGACAGATATGTAAAAGTAAGCTTAGCACCAAGAGTCACAATATATTGAGCCTTTTTTTTTTTCTGGATGTTTTTCATGAGTGGGGGCAGAAAAGGAGAGGTGTTTTTTTTTCAATAAGTATCCCAATATTTTAATAAAATGGGTGGAAAAACAGTATTTGTGATTTTATATTAAAAATACAGAAAGAGCTCAATTCTCAACCCTGTCAAACCAAAGCACAAGCTGCACTGCAGGTCTGCTGGCTTCAAGCACTCTTAGTTTTACCTTTTCTGGGCTATATTAAAACCAGCAAAATTGAAGCTGCCCTCTATTGGCAGATTTGAGTGTACCAGAAGCTTACTCGGGATACCAGATATATCCAGTACACTCCAGCTCAAACACCGGTCAAGGTAACACCATGCTGGCAGAAGAGGTAGGCAGGGTAAGAAAGAATGTCAAGAGCTAGTTAAGTTAGAGCTGCCTCTCACCTGTAGGGGGAGAATCTGCATGCAGCCTCCTAATGGAACAAAATAAACTTAAATAGATCAGAAAATGTGTCTCAGTATGCTGTATTCAAAGTTACATACAAAGGAAGAACTTCGTCTTCCATTGAAACAGACACCTCTGCCCATATGGAGCTGATTGCAGGACAATGGCTTAGTCAGGCTTTTTGTGTAATTGTAAACAATGTAACATCAAGGAAATTCACTAATGAGACTCAATAATTGATGACAATTTGACATTAATTAGCAAACCAAAGGCAAATTAATGCTTTTTTTTTGTTGTTTTTACTCACATGATTAAGATAATTAAAGAAAAGGAAATCCTATTGCAACGGCCCTAAAACTAACAAAAGATGGGGTGGTTTGGACAAAGCTGATAGTCAATCTACCATCTGTACTATAACATGATGCAGTTGTGTGAGGCAAAGCAAGCACCAGGACTACATGAAAGCTTTGATAATAAAACTGGAGGGAAAAAAACCACTAGCCACTTTCTCAAAGCTTCCATTTTAATGCTTTCCACTGTACCTCCAGGAAGAGTTATTTTTATTTGTTCTAAAGAATTCAGACTCCCTGTAGGTGTATAAAAACCTCTGCCCTTCTCTGAAGATAACAAGACAATTTGCTTTAACTGCAAACACAAAACTTTTTTGTGTTGTTCTTCCTCTGACCATTTCAGAGATGCAGAGCCCTAACATTCAGGAACAATTTTTCCCCCCATATCTTTTAAAGAAAACTGAGGCAATGATTCCTTAAGGCAACTATTTCCCAAAGGCGAAAATAGAGGTTAGAAAATGAGGGGGAGAGCACAATGTGGACATAATTGGGAGCAGGGAGCAGACCCAGTCTTTTGGCTCACCCCCAGATGGAGCAAGGAAAAGCTCAGAGACATACCGCTTGCATTGCTATATGCACCTGCAGAGGATGTTTAAAAGTTAACACACACTTTGGGATATTACCACTAAAAAAGGCATATGTCTGAGGCAGTTGCTTTATTACTATAAATTGTCTTTTTTCCAGTTAAAAAAGGACGAAATAAATATACCTTCATCTCCTGAATTAATAATTATTGCTTGGTCTATGGGCATGCTAGCAAAGAAACATTATTCCTGTGTCATTCTTACTGATAAAGGACTGTTAAAGCCGTCACAAGCAGTTACTTAAGTTTCCTCCTCAATTTGAGAAAGGCGAGGTAGGATCAGAGAAGGACTGGGATGGTATAGACCAGCTCACTTCAGACCAAACACTGAAATGGCACCTTCTGACAGCAGGCCTATCCTGAGATCCCAGCACTTGCACAGGAGACTACAGAGGTAATTAAAAGAAAGCAAGACCATACATTCCAATGCTTAGAGCTCTAACACACTGCTCGGCTTAGCTAGCTAAGGCCTTCCAGCCTTTTCTCCTTCCGTAGGATAACACATATTTTACTTAAACTGAGGACTTGCTGGTCTGATTGACAAGGCAAGCTACATATTTTATGGCACTTCAGTTTAAATACAATTGAATGTCTTCCCTCTCCCCCACCCCCGCCCCCCCTTACTCAAAGACAAATGAACATCTGTCTAATTGCGGCTGCCAAAGGCAGCCTTTTAAAGAGAGACCACAAAGCCCCCAGCCCTGGTTAAATCCAGATGGCAAACAAGTGTGTCAGAAGGTGGGGATGTGATGCAGCATGCCTCAAACAACTAGGAAAAACACCTGTAAATTTACTAGAAGAGAGATGGAAGGGCTGTGTAAGAACACTAGTTACAGTCAGGGTAAGGGTACATTGTATTACTCACCTTGTTGAACAGTCTGACCTATAAACCAGGAACGACATTCCTCATGAAAAGCTTTTACTTCAAACAGCTGCTGTGCACCACTATTGAATAAGTAAAGAGTTGCTTCCCCTGTTGAAAAGAAATCTGGTTTGTGTTTGTCAGCTTTCACAAAAATCAAAAGAATACCCAATACATCTGAAGAATGTGCCTTATATACATACAGACACACAAACATACACACATTCTACATAAACTCACTACAAAGAAAGCTCAGACAAAGAAAACTATTATATACACATGTTCACTTACCAGCTCTATAAACCAAACTGAATTTGAATCAATAAATAAGATGTGTGAATAGTTCACCTTACATCACAAAGCCTTTGATCCAAACCTAAATCAAAATCGCTCAAGAAATCAGCTTTTGTCTGTACTGTAGGGGGAAGGTGGAAAACAAGAAAATTCCCTCTCCGTCCATCATGTTTCTTTCCAAGATATCAGACCCTGGGTTAGAGGAACAAAAGTTTCAAACCTTCAAGTGACAATCTGAAATAACTTTGGGTTTCTGCATCAAAATGGATTCCTGATGAGTCAGCATGGGTAGACAAATAAGGTGAACAAGGGAGCTGAAACAAGTTGCATCAAAATGCCCATCAGAATCTTGACAGTTTGGAAAGGAAAAGGAAAGCTTTATCATAGGCCACCCCATAGCACAGCTCTGCCGTTTCACATTAGTTGTGGGTAATGAATATGTTGCTAACAGGATTGGCATTTTCCATATCGAAAACAGGAACTTGCCAGAACTACAGAAGGGGCCACTAAAATTTGGTCAGCTGAGTCTGTTGGCCAAACTAGACCTGTCTTGGTTATCAATCCATCTTCAAGAGACAAGAGCAACTACAACATGACAGTCTTCCTCAACGCACATAAACTGCGAAGCTGCCCTGACTTGCAGATCCCAGGCTGGCTCAGGGAAGTCTCAGTGTCAGCCCCTGCCAGCTGCCATCGGCGCTCCTGCTCTCAGTCTGCAGAGATCCCTAGGTGCAGAGGGAGGTCAGCTAAAAGGATCTCTTCCCCAAAATGACTGATAATGCATTTTCCCTCGCCCTTTATCCAAAAGGCCGACGAGATGTTTAACCTCACCTAAGGATATAGATTTAGTCCTCTGCTACTACTTTTTCTTTTGGGGAGGAGAGGAGCGAACAGTAAATACGAGGGGGAGTAGAGGTCCCAGTCATTACCATGTGCTTCTCAACAAGGGTGTAGACCATAATTTGATCAGCACCAGACGTCAAACTACTCACAGAAGTGCTCACCAAACAGCTTAAGACTCCTACCAGTGAGTGCGCTAGCCAAATGCGGTGGTAAACTGCAAAATCTTGGGAAAGACTCCTATTGTCTAACTCCAGCTCCTTAGTTTATTTGCTTTTGTTAAAAAGGCAGTCACCACAGGTTCCCAACAGTGTTGTTAGAGAGAAACTCTAGTGGATGGAGAGAAAACCTCGGCAGCTTTGCTCACAACTTTACCACTTCAGTTAGTTGCTTAAGTCTTGCAGCATGGTTATTTCCCTTCTTTTAGTTCAGCACTTTGAAAAATGCTTCCTGTGCTACTTCTGGATTGCAGGCTGAACCCTAGTTTATAGCCTTTGTAAGGGATAGAAATTTTGCCCTTTCTACCTATCTATAAAGGGGATCATGCATACTTTTATTTAATAAAGCAGTTAGCATGGATTCTATAGTGCGCTGAGTCCTTCAGTGCGTATTTATACAATATCTGGCATCAACAATTCATCTGTTAGACCAAAACGTAAGGAAAATACATTAATAGGGTGTTCTCAGTTCTTCCATTTTCAGATCCTATACTTATAATAGGCTACATAACTTAAAGTTCACACAGGTCTATAAATAAGCTCCTGTAAATTCTAAAGGAACACACCCAGGAAACCATTGTATTTCAGGTTTTCTCCAGAAACCTTTCCCAAGATATCTGATTCTACAAAGCAAACAGATCTCTTCTTCCACAGAGAAAAGCAAATTAATATCTACACTTTTTAAGAAACACAACAAATTAGAAAGCCAATATAATTGGCTAAACTTCCTTTAGTTTGAGGAGACTGAAGGGTGACCTCATCACTCTCTACAACTGCTTGAAAGGACATTGTAGAGTGGTTGGTGCTGGTCTCTTCTCACAAGCAATTAGTGATAGAACAAGAGGGAAATGGATTCAAGCTGCAACAGGGTAGGTTTAGACTGGACATTAGGAAGAAATTCTTCACAGAAAGAGTGGTCAGGTACTGGAATAGGCTGCCCAGGGAGGTGGCTGTGTCACCATCCCTGTATTGCTTTAAGAGTTGTTTAGATGTGGTGTTGGGGCATATGGTGTAGGGAAGAACTTTGTAGAGTAGGGTAGATGGTTGGACTCGATGATCCCAAGGGTCTTTTCTAACCAAGATGATTCTATGATTCTATGATAATATAGCAGGTGGAAAATATCCATGGTTATATGTTCCCACTGTAGATCTGAGCAAAAAAACCCAGATATCATGATGAGTGATTTCACATTCTGTATCTATTGTTTTTAATTATTGTCCTCTGTCAAGAACAAGTAACACTTACTATATTGTGACATTAAGATGTATCTGAAGACTCCAAAGACTTTAGTTACAAACATACATAAATATGAGCAATGAATTTCAAAACAAAAACATACAACTTAAACCTATAGAAAAAAACCCACCAAGCTTATGAAAGGAAAGAAAACCAGCATGAAATGTGTTTTTCAAACAAAATGTGTTAACCCTAACAGGGGCTTACTGCAAGTTATTGTTGCAGTATCTCATACTCCAATTATTACATTACTCATATAATAACAAATTCTTGACAAAATGAACAATCTGACTAGGAGAAAGAAACTGTAGGATGGTGGTATCACTATATTGCCTGCACGTACTGGTCTTTCCAATGTATTGAATTCAAAGTGCCTCATCATCCATCCACAAGAAAAGAGACACCACCACTTGGACCAGGGAAAGAAGAAAATTAGATTTCAAAATGAAATGACTCAAAAAGCTTGGTAAGTATAACTGAATCACTACTTCTAACTCTGACTATTTATTTTATAACATAAGATGAATGCCATGAAGCCTAAATTTGGATTTAAAAAAAAGCCCAGGCTCAACACCCAACACTGTAAGCTCCACAAAACTAATGCACTTAAAAACAGAACTTAAATTACACCTCTTTTTTTGTGCTGCCAATATTCCTGATGAATAAACAGTTCAACCAATTAAAATTATAAAAGAAATCCTAAATGTTTGCATAGCATTAACTATCTGGCATGACCAGCAGTATCTTTGGCACATAAGACTCATACTATCATCATTATTTCAACTTGCAAAACATGAATCGTTTTGGTGGTGAAGGGAATCAACCAGAACATTAGGAGGCTCATGTCACAATTCCAAAACTTGCCTGTACTTGGATTGCGCAGTTTTGTAAACAAAGGTTCGCTGTCAGGTGTCTTAGGGGGGTCAGTAGCAGCCTCTGTAGGGGGAGAGGAAAAAGTTATGAACTTGTAAATTGAGAAGTATTTCACTTTCTGCCATGCTTCTCCAAGACATTCAGAATTAATTGGATTGACGCTTTCTGAAAACTCATGTATTTTCTGCATAAAAGTCACATGCCTCAGCCCAAATTCATCCTACCTGATGAAGGCATCGAAATTATGATTCCAGACTTTCTGGCACTCTCTATCTGCCACGGGAAAGATATGCACCTGGGGATGATTTAGATTTTGAAAACCACTTCCCCCTAGAGAGCTTCAGGCAAGAGAGCTCTGAAGTTTGACATCTCAGTTAAGTGAAATGAACTGAAATGTTGCCCTGATTAGTCACAAAGACAATGAGAATGCTTTGGTAAGTTAGGCCAAGTACAGTGTGGACATTAAAAAGTTAAAAGTGCAAGAGGTAAAATATTTCTGGAAAGAAGCAGTGGTCCTCTAAAGCTTTCAGGAAGTCCAATTATGCAGGAATATGGGGCAAGAATTCTCTGAGTGGTTGTTACTGCTGTGAAAAATATCCCTACTTGTTTATCTGTTATGTATAATCTTGAAAAATAAAGAGTGCATTTAATTCCCCTCACAGCAAAAAGAAGCTGAGAGAATACAGCACCTCTGGATTAATGCTCTGACAGTTGTTCTCTTTTCTGTGTCTTTAGCAAAAAAAGACAAAAAACAGAGCCACAAAAGTATGGTTTCTCTGTGAAATTAAAAAAAAAAAAATAGAAAAGAAACAGCTCCCACAAGGATGCTGATTCAAGTCTGAAAAAACATCTATAAGGATCCCCAGTTAGTTATATCCCATCCAAGTTTTCTTTGTAGGGAAAGTCTAACTTATATTTATGAAAACAACTTCCCACATCTGAGTGAAGAGTAACATGACAGCATCATCTTTCTTAGCTTGCACACTGCCAGTTCTTGTCCCAATTCCTTTCACATAGGCATTCATCAGAGCAAGGAAAATTACTAAAGCATTTCACATACATAATCAGTATCCAGACCCCAGAGAACGGACTGACAGGGATCAGGCTGACGTTTGCGTTATGCTGCTGCTGAGGAAAGCGGAGAGGAGCAGCAGAGGTGGGCTGCACTGGTATTCACAAGGAAGACTGCTGGAAGGAACAGAAGTGCCACATTGTCCTTGCCCTTTCAGTAGCATCCAGGAGGTTTGTGGAGAAGGAGACAGCACAGTTGCTTTCTGTGGAAGGTAGGGGAGTAGGAACCTCAAGTACAACCAAAAATAGCTGTCCTCCACTCTGGCTGAAAACCTATCCCCAGCACATTTGAAAAGGACGGGTGGACTTCTCACAGGCTGGTCACCGGCACCTCAGTGGCAAAAAAAAAAAGCCCCAAGTAACCCTCATCATTTGCATCCACCCCTGGTTATTCAGTTGTGTCACAAACAAAAATTGCCCAGTTAAAGACATAAGCAGGGTTTAAAAAGCAATCGCGTTCTGTGATAAAGTGTTGGAGGATAATGGTTCTCAGGGTGGTTTGGAGAATTTAGTCGTTTTCTTCCTCTGAATTTTTAGCTGAGTTTTTAGGTGGCTTGAAAAAGTGCTTTGAAAAAGCCTCAATAAGTTGAAGATTTTTAATGGAAAAAGTCCATATTTGCTCTCCACACTTGCTTCATATGCTGATACATAAACACACACAGTTGTCAAGCTACATTTGCGCTGGCAAAGGAGAGCTTCAAATTTCTAGAGCTGTGTATATTTCAGTTCTCAACCACAGTTTAACATTAGTGTATTTTTTGTTACTTTTTAAAACACTGCAGTGATTAATGACAGCGAAAGAAACACACTGCATGTGTTTACTTTGATGTGTTTCACATGAACATTTTAAAATATACACATTAAATGTGAGTTTGAAAATTTAAAACAAAACGCAAAACAAAAAAAAAAATCCCAAAGGAACTTTTAGCGCTCACTTGCTCTGCTCTCTTCATGCATAGATTTATGAACACTGGGTAAGAGTCCAGCTGAGCGTTAAGTTGTATCTTGTGTAACATGAACAATTAAGTAGACAATCCTTCCTAATGTAGCTGTTTTTAATGAAGTTCACATCTTTATTTAGTTCCTATGCACTTTTCCTAACCTTATAGTAACACACTGAATTTATCCATCCCTGCTAAGCCTGGGAGACACCTGCATGTAGGGAGTGCTCAGTGTGACAAACCCAAGGAATACAGTCTCATCTCTTCCTCCTCAATCTTCTGCCTTCCCAGCTCAGATAATTGCCCTCCATCACTAATGCCTGTCCTGTGCTATCCCAGGTTCAGCATCCCCTGCTCTACCCCTTTGTATAATCTGCCTTGGCTCAGCCAAGTGAAGAGCAGCACAGCTCTGCCAATCTGGTTCGCTGCTCCTCCTCATGTGCCATGGGGTTCATCACTGCACAGAGGACAGAAGTGATCACACCCTAATGAACAGCCTGGAGTTGCAGTCTTCAGTCCCAGTATCTCACGCTGCTGGAATCCCTGTACACATCACTCCACAGAGTTGTCACAGAAGATGGTGTACCAGAAGGGACACACACACATACACGCGTGCACACACAAGAATAATGCAAGGAGAGGGCAAAGGCAAAAGTAGTTTCTTCTACCTTCAGTTTCCTTAAAATGTTGGCAATGCCCTACTCCAAGGGCATCTGAGGTATATTTTTGCTACAGATTGGCTCTGCTAGATGTCAAGCTGGCAGATAAAAAAAGGCAACCGGGAAAATGCCTCATTGGAAAACTGGATGCAATATTAATGTGGCCTTAAGGGTGAAGAAGGCCCTATTTATCTGAATTTATACACTTCATGGCTAGAAAAATGCTAAGCAAGGGATTTTAGAAGTTAGGTTTCCAAATCTAACTTGTATGTGTCCTGGCCTGTAGCCAGGAAAGGTAACTGGATATCTTTAATGTCATTACATTTATCAGTCCTTGTATATCAGAAAGGATCTCTTATAGCTAAATAAATAAAGACTTCTTAAAAAGCAGTATTGTAGCAATTTTCTAGAAAAACTAGGAGTTAAAATTGATATTTTTTTTTTTTAAGATTCACATCCAGGTAAGAAATACTTTTACAGAAAATAAACAGACAAAAGGGGACTACAGGCAGAGCTTTTTTGTTAAATCCTAAAGGAAAATATCAGATGATTGCCACTACACATGCTACAACAGTTTCCATAGCTCTGCCCTGAGAACCTTGTTCATCTACAAGAATAGCAAATGAGAGAGGTAAGACCTTTTTGACTGAATATTGTACTCTCTACCAACTGTCTCACAGCTGTAAGCTGCAGGTAACACACAGTCAGTAGAGGTCAGCTCACTAACAGATGTGTCAGTACATCATGCTATTCTTCTAAGACAACATTCACTACAAAGATACAAAAAAACGATACAAAGGTACGGAGGGGTGCAATTAATCCTTTCCCAAGGAAGCATCTCAATTGGCAAGCCACTCTTTAAATTGCCAGGGCAGACAGATGACAGGCACTCCCAGGAGGCAGCTGAACCCACCTAAAGCGTAAACCCCCCTCTATCATCCTCTGCAAGTATATGCCTATGTCCCCATCGAGCTTACAGCCCCTCCAGCAACACAGAGTGAATCCAAATGCAGTACCACTACAGCTATACCAGAGGAGGGAGTTCTGAGGCAAATACAATGCAGGACAATTAAATGCCAACACTGGACTGATGTCTGCTTTGCTTAAGCTATAGTCTAATGTTCATTCACTATTAATCAAATCACACAAAGTCCATCTAAAAATGTGGGTGATATATCCATCAGCTGTACTGGAATCTACAGACGGAACCTCAGAATCCTGACGCTGAGCGAAAGAGACTATAAAAGCTTAAATGAAGCTTTCCATTACAGAAAAAGAGAAAAGCCTATCATATTTCATGGAGGTCAGACATACAACCAGGCAAATTCTATAAAATATATAAACAGAACAAAGTGAAAATGAACCAACTGTCAAAGGATTTCTGGCAATAATTTCTTCCACAATGGATAGATATGAGGCACTAATGAATCTGGCCATTAAAAAAAGGAAAAGTGTACACTGCTACAGCAACATGAATAAATTGGAAAAGAACATAAAACTCCCACTAAGATCTATGAAACTGTTTTGGATGATGCGAGGTCTATCCACCTTTTTTTTTTTTATTAAAAAAATTGCTTATAGAATACTATATATAACAGACTAATATCAAGTTATATGGAATTCCCATGCAAAAAGCTGCCAGCCAAGCAAGCAAAAAGGCTGTAAATATCTGTCAATTGCGTAAGAGGAAAAAACCCTCTGAGAGCACAAATTTCCCTACCACCATCACCCTGCAAAAAAAACGGATTATTTAAAAGTCTGGAAATATAAAGTTAAGATTTCATTTAAAAACAGATATTAAACCATACGTCACCCACACAAGTCTTTTCCATTCCCTTCTTAACTTCTAACCATGCACGAAAGGTGTGTCAGATGGAGACATTATGATGGAGCCCATTAAATGGACATTTTATGGAAGATCTTAAACTACATAGCCTAAGGGTACAGATATGTCAGATCTAATCATCATTTTATTTATGTTCTTTTTAGAATCAGTCAACCCTGAAGTAAATGGTTTAAATTCAGTGCCTGTGTTCTGTCCTGCAGCATACTCTGAAAAAAGCCCAGTGAAAATTAATTAATAATTTCAGTACTTTGTTGTTTGTACCTTTGTTGAAATTAATTAATAATTTCAGTACTTTTGACAATTTTTGCAAGCTACAAGGTAATTAACTATAGCATAGCAAATTAATTCAGGTAGGCACAGACTGAGGATACAGTTTCATGGATGGCTTAAAGTGACCAATGATGAGAGGCCATTGAAAAGCACAGTCCTGAGGTCCCCACCTCTGCTGCCTCCCTGTTGCACATCTCTGCTGCTTTCTTTCCATCAAAACTAGGAAACTGGTGGCCACACAGCAAGTCGGCTCAGTTCACTGATCCAGCTGAGAAATAACTAGTCACAAAAAAGTAGTATTAATTTTCACCCAGATCAGTAAGCTATTCTCACTCGCCATATGGTTACACAATCACTGGAACAAAGGCACAGAACCCACGGCAAGAGCAGATAACACAGAATATAACCTACTCTCTATGTGACACTGGGGTCTTTGACCAGTGTCAGCTAATTAGAAAACTAGACCTTATGTGACTTTACAGACGTGGGAAACCAAGAGATGTGCCACAACACTAAAGCATTTCTTCCCTGGCTCACAATACTCTTGGGTGTGTACTAAATGGCACACAGATCTATTTACCTCTCCAAACAGCCTCCTTTGCAGGTGCTAACATATAAGGTAATGGCTTTGCACTTGGCACATACTTGATTTTTTGAAATATCTTCTTAGTTGTTACTCGGTTATGTTAATTTGATGTTATTTCACCACCTTATCCTCTCCTTGACTACAGATAGTAGTAACTGCAGCGAGGGGACTTTTGCCATGCCTGTTGTAAAAGATAGAATGGTTATCTGTTTGGTAACCACAGCATTTATTATTTGGTCCCCCTAGGAAATAACGTTTAATGTGACATAATTTACACCCCTTAAAGTCTTTCTGGCTCTTACTTCACCCAAAAATCCTACAATAAAACACAATAATATCCAAAAAGGGCACTGTTTTCCATCTTGAGCAAAACTTCAAATGGAAGTACTACTAGACGGTTTGAGTGGTCTTTTGCTCTAATACACAGCTATGCAATATTGCTAAATATTAAGCCTTTTGCCTGAGAGCATCTTTTGGCTTCCCCTTATGCTGGCACAGTTCACTCCTTTGGCCAAGAAATATATGTTCACGGACTCACTGGCAGCAATGGACAGTACTAATTAATCCATTACTGAAATCTAGATGCTAGGCAGACCATGCAGGCGCTTGAGCTGAATGAAGGAGAGGTCAATCTTGAGAAGTTCAAGAACAGGTTATCACTTGAAAGGATAAAAACTTCAGACTTCCCTTCTCAATATTTATAGGGTCAACACGGGTGCAGCTGTATTACTGGCTGAATCAGCCCTATTCCCATGTGCAGAGAGGCCTAAGTTGGCATAAGCTGGTCTCTTCCAAGCCAGATGGCAGAAAGCAGAAGTAGGAGATGGTGTTACACATTAAAACATCTCTTTTCAGTTATTTTATTTGCTATGCTTCCTTCTGGCTCCTTAGCTTGCCAGTTATATCTGCTTTATACACCGCTGAGCTCAGTATGTCTTTTAAGAGATGACATGTAAGAAATGGTGCAAATTACCTGCAGGCAAAAGGCTTTGTTCAGGAAATGCAAATGCCAATTTAGGTGGGGGTTAAGTAAAATATGCCCACAGAGTGCTAACTTCTAAAATAAGCATATTCACTTTCACCTTATTAAAAAGGTATATAAGTATGTGCACATATTTTATATAATCTTTCTAATGTCAGCTGTTAAAAAACATACATATTTGTTTATTGTAAACATTATTCTGGAAGTATTAATGTTCAAGTAACCTGCTCAATTTTGACATTCATTACAACTTCTGAGTCAAACTCCCTAACAGCCCAGCACTGTGGTCTATTTTGTAGCAGACAAATTGAACTGAATGGAAAAAAAAATAAAAATACTAAACCTGCCTACCTCAAACTTTAAAGCAAACTACTTATATGCATTAAGTATTCCACAGCTTCTTTTTCTATGACATCTTCTCTCAATATGACCCAAAATTTTCAAGTCAAATGCTTCCTCTGTTGTTACACAGAGACAAAGGTTTCTTAGTCTCATTTGAAAGAACGAAGGATTATTTTAATGTCTGCTGATGCCCTATGGTTTGGCATCACAGTCCATTTATTTCTGCCTCCATCTGACTTTTGGCATATGTAAGATTTGTTCAAACAACTTGCCAAGTCTAATGTGAAACTGCTCCTTTTGTTTTAAAATAAGTAATTCCTAAAAATAATAGGATTGTTAAATTTCCCTTCCCCCTTGCAATCCTTCCAGTGCTATTCATATGGCAGTTCCCATGAAACAATAAAAAGGCTAATCAATTTACTGTTTAAGAAAACAGCAGACTGAAAAAATGTAGTCAGCTAAACTTGTCTAGTTCAGAAAAATGAAGGTTGAAAATAACATTCAGCTTGCACCTAATCCCTGCTTCTTTCCCTAATACAGACAAGCACAAAACAAATTAATTACAGCAGTCTTAACTTTAGGTGTGGAGTGCAACACCAGACTTCTGCCTTCAATTCCTGACCTCTTTGCTAAAACCAGTGAAGGATATAAATAGTTCCAGTTCTGACATAACAACTTATCCCTGAGAAAGTGTACTGAAAAGAGACTGCCCTTCACACCCATCCTGTCAAGAAGCAAGTGTGATGTTGGTTGCTATCGGTAAGACCAGTTTGAAGCCATTACATAAGAATGCTTATTTGTTATAAAGAGCCCAGATCAGATCTATGTCATGCACAGCGACTTTACTGCAGTATTTGAGGGTCTTCCAGAGCCCTGCCTTTAGAACCCTACAATTAGGTGGGGTCTCAGTATTGTTTCTCTGTCTAGAAAATAATTCTAGTTCTTATGATTTTCAGAGAAAACATTAAAAATGGTAGCTCCAAGGGCCTAGCTCACAAAACAAGTAGAAATTTCCTACATGCATGTAAAAAAAATCTTAGGTAGTAAGACTATTAAAAAAATGTACAACAATACTCAGTAAACACAGACAAATCTCCTCTACTGAACACATCTTTAGCAACTTTCTAGCTGTTAGATGGCCAGTTTTAATCCTCAGGAGCTATTTCTTTTCCCTTGTACCTGTTCAGTGGCTAGAACAATACAACAGGAAGTCTGTAGAAGAAGCTCTACATTCTCAAGTGGGGCTTGGATACATGGGTAATGTAACATCCCCAATTATCCAACTACTAAAAGAAATGCAGAAAAGCACAATCTGGAAACTCGGCCACCCACCAATGAAGTCCATGTGGGTCCTTCAGGACTTATTACCACTTCGGTGTCTCTGTACCATGATTCCTCCAGAACTCCAGATTCAGGAGGTCTTCTTAACCATCGACGTCAACTGCCCTGCACAAAGCCAGTTCAGATCCGGATCTCCAGCCAAGCTAATAAAAAACCCTGGAACGTGGAGCACAGCACAGAAAACACCCAAGTGGGTCTACACAGAGCCAGCTTGGGTCCATCAGGACTTATTAGTTCAGACACTGTCTGAAAGCAGCTGCACTGCAAAGCTGGTCCTGGAAATAGCAGAGATGTGTTGACATGGCACAGCACGTGAACTAATAAACTTAGTGCTGAGCTGAGTCTGCTCTAGGCCAAATCTGGTGCCTGTACAGCAAGCATAGTTAATCTGCAACTGGAGAAACTGCCCAAAGACTTAACTCTATTTCAAGTCCAGCAAGCACACCTCTACACCTACCCATTTACGCAAGATTTCTGCTCTCAACACCTCCCTCCAGATGACCAATCCCTCCCATCTACCCTTGTCCTGTTTGTTTACCGTTTTCTCTCTTGATTCTGCACATCCATTTCTCAAGCCTCCCCTAAATGTCTGTGATAAGGCTGCACAATGTATACGAGTGGCTTCCAGCCTTTCAGGAGTGATTAATGTGGTTACCACCCTCTCATCATCCTACCTTCTCCATCAGACCAACACTTGCTAACTCCTCTCCCCCTTACTTCCGGCTTTCCTCTTTGTTGGTGTTTCTCTCCCTAGCATAGGAACAATTATGCTTATAAAACAAAAGAAAAAGATTACTGTACTGGCATATCTAATCAGCCTCTACGCAAAAAATAAGTATCAGCAGATACACCACCACAAGAGCTTTCACCAGGACAAGGGCAGGCTGCCATTTCTAAAGGTAAAATTTGCTTCCTCACCTAGAAGACGCTTCCCAGCCAGCCCAGATACAACTGTCTGAGGCTCTCCTCTTCCCTTGTGTGATTCTCCCATGCCAAACAGCCTGAGTGTCTTGGTGTGGCAAAGGGCTGGTAAGAGCAAAGACTTGTCATTGGGCTGCTGCTAAGAACAATGAATGAGGAAAGAATGCCACAGCAAAGAATGAGCGTAGCAAAGACTGGCTGAAATGAAGCACAGGGCGATTGACCTGCTGACTGAACATCAACTTTGCCTCCCACCCGCCCACCTTCACCCACCTCTATAATCCATATAAAATACCTGTTGAGCTGTATGGTTTGTATCTCTGTCCTATGATAAGTAGGCACGAAATGGACACTGAGGATCAAAGTTTTAGAGTATTGGAAATATAGTGATAGAGTTAACCGATTGCAACAGAAAGTGATAAGTCTGGCCCTACAGAACAGTTCAAGAGGGCTGGGATGACACACATCATTGGTAAAACACCCACTCCAACTGCATCGCTCCTCTACCCATCATCATGACTTCAACAAAGAACATGGGCGGTTCTCCGTGATAGAGGAAATTCCTTGTTTCTGAGCTGTTTCCAGAGCACTGAAATCAATACAAAAATTAAGAAATCAGAAACAAAACTGAAATCTATCTTACCAGTCATCAAACATGCTCTGAACAGCAAAGCAGCACTATGCAATATAACTTTGTATATAAATGTGTACTGAGACAAGGAAATTAGTAATAATTTTATATTTAATAACATATTTAATAATTTTAATACTAAAGCAGACAAGCATACTCTGCTCACTTTCTATGGCAATTAGAAAATGAAATCTGCCTGCTTTTTAGCTACTTTGTTCCAGACATCAATGCAATGTTGTCAGTTGCTGAAGCCCAAATAAGAAAGAATCTCACCTTTCTCTTACATGTGCTTTTTACTCAGTTAAGTGTTTCTACATGTCACATAAGCAGCAAAGCCACGGTCAGAGACTTGTTCAAAATCAGATTCTCAGAAAGACATAATAACTAAGGAATCAGCAGAGCACATGCATCATCGTTCAAAACTCCAGCCATATCATTGCCTTGTTTTAGGAAGCTACTGTTGAACCTCTGACAGTCCGAATGATTGAAAAACACTGACACCTAAAAAAGCAAGTTTGGGTTCTCACTGTTTCACTTCTCTACTTCTAACAGACCTCATTCTCTTTTAGACTAAGATACCTAGCCTCTTTGCAGAACTATTCACCATCTCCATCTATGGATGGAACTCTTAAGATGTCACAATCAAAGAAAGATGAATGGCATATATCTAAATGGAGATACTATTAGGTTGTGTAGGATGGTATACCTTATTAACCTTACAAACTGTTCCAGGAGGCAGACTATCCAGGTAAGGAGTTCAAACTAACTTAAGCACTTGGAACCAGGACCTCAGAAAGTGCTTTTATTACAAGAAAAGTTTTGGAGCTTCTTGCATAGCATTAAAACATACCTCTCACTATGCACAGGATAACGGCCAGATACAAGAAGATAAATAAGCTATTTACACCCAGAAGGTGTTGACAGACTTATTAACAAACTGTTAAACTCACATCCAGAACCAGATCCTGCAATTATTTATGCAGTCATTTCTACACATGTATGTAGCATAATGCCATGTGGATATTACAAAGATACAGACTGCCATATGAATGAAATTTAGCATAGTCAAAGAAAAAGCACTTTTAGTTATAAATCCAACTGCATCCATCTTCATTCCTAAAAGTAGTCAGGTCTTCCTGCTACAAATTCTGCTAAATGGCCAAAGAAGAGCTTCTGAGATCCATTCACAAAAGCAGCTAAGAAATGCAAAACTTTGAAAAGTGATAGATGTGTTAACTTTAAAGATCTCTTTTCTGAAAAAAAACCCCAAAGTTAAAAACAAACTAAAATCCTTAAATCTATTTCATTACAGCAGTCCTATTCATATGATTGGCAAGTCTCATCAGACATAGAGTTCTGAAATTATCAGCCGCAGACTTTTAAAAATCACTATGTGCTTTGGGGTTCTACTAAGGCCTAATAAACTTTCTTACAGGTCTGGAGAACTATATAAATTTTGTCAGAGCTGTGCTGGCATAATTGGTAATACAAACTGTCTGGCTTCATGGAAGTCATAAGCTCTGGCTCCAATCCTGCAAACACTTACTGAAGAATTTAACTTACTGCACAGAACTGACTACTCATGCATAAGTTAAGCATATTTGTAAATATTTGCACAGTATGGACATCTGTTGGCATAGCGAGTCATCTGATACGAGATTCAGTTTTAAATCCTAGTCTGTAGGGAGTCAATATTAAAAAAAAGGAACTCCTCACTTATAAATTCCTTTCTTATGCATGTAGCATGTCAGATACCAAAGGGTGAAATTCAAAAGTTAAAATTAGAAGAACAGAGGAATCAGTGAAATCATAACAACTGGTTCTGTTACTAATGTAACCAGAGAAGCTTGGTTTCTTATGGATGCACATCTCAAGACTGAGCTCCTGCCTTGCTTTCAGCCTTTGCTGAACTAAGCTCTTGCTACACCTTTCCTTCAGTGGTGCCATTTACAGCGTTTCTCACATCATCGCAAACGTTTTCACAAAGCTCCTAAAATTACTTCAAAGAGCTGCTCCTTCTTATCAGGTTTTGCTGAAATTAACACTGAAAAGTTTTGGGTGGGGTAAGAAATAGGCACAGTACAATGCTGACTCATAACTAATTGTCTAAGTTGCATTTCCTTAGGAAATCAAAAAGAACCACTTATAAAACGTCTCCCTCCTCTTAGCGTATTGGAGTCTGAGCACATCCTGTTTCACTCATACTCTTTAACACAAAAACTTTTGTGATCTGTGAATTTAAAACTTTAAAACCTGACACTAGCAGAAATAAATGTGAAGGGCGAAAGGCATCCTCCCATTTTTTCAAGTACTGAGTGAGAGAAACTAAGCCCACACAGTGTTTAAGGCCTTGTGTATATCGTATCTACAGAGCTGCCATGTGGAGGTCTGCATCTTTAGCCTATAGTGAGGAAATGCTGAGTAGCTCTCACTCTGGCTTAGGACTTATGGTTTCCGAAGAGCTTGTTTTAAAGCTGAAGCTTAGAGCCCAAAGTGGTTTCATTCAAAAAATGCCAGGAAAGGACTAAGGAGATGAAGGCAAGGTAGGCTGCCAGCAGCAGGAAGATGATGGCAAGGCTCCACCAAGGACCTCGGTGACAAGACCTCTCTTCTACAGCTCCTCTGTCTGCAAACCCTGGGCGAGCTGACCTTTCGGAAACTCTAATGACACACAAAAATAAAACACATAGCCGCAGTGAGGGAAAGAGGGTCCCTAGGGAGGTGAAGGGACGGTACTCTGTAGGCCCCTGTGTAAAGGATGTGTCTCAAACCGCCCTTTACCACAGGGCTGGGGCTGTGCCTGAAGAGCTGCCCCACGCCCTCGGAGAAGGGCACCCGCCTCCTGCCCGAGCGGCGGCCCAGCCCCGCCGCGATGCGGGCAACCGCCGCCAGGACCACTCAGCAGGGCGCGGTGGAGACCGAGAGACCGGCGCTGCGGCGGGGCCTGTCCCACCTCGGAGCCCCGCTGGGTTACCTGGTGCAATGAGCACCCACTGGCCCGGGTGCGCGTCCGCGGGACGCTGCTTGGCGCCGTGCATGCTCCGTACGCCCCGCCGGCTGCCACCCGCGCTCCAGCCGCCGTTCCCGCCGCCGCAACATGGCGGCCGGGGCGGGGCCGCCCACGGCGGGAGGGGAGAGGCGGGAAGAAGAGCCGCGCGCTACCGCCCGCCCGACGGCCGCGGGCTTCCGCAGCCCCGCACGCGGCGGCAGGACGGCGCCACCCCGCGGGCGAGACCGGGGGGGGGGGGGGGGGGGTAAGCGGCATCAGAGCACGGAGATGCCTGGGGCTGCGCAGCCGCTTCCCCTCTCCCTCCCCCTTCCAGCCTGAAGGGAATGGTACAAGCCACTACACGCAAAATCGCTCCTCTCCGCCTACCCCGCCTGTGGCCGGCGGGCTCTTGGGCGGGAAGCGGCTGGGCGGGCGAGAGGCGGCGCCCCGCCCCGCCCCGCCCCGCCCGCGACGGGCAGGACAGTAATGGTCGGTCCCAAGTGGTGTTCCCCAGGAGACAGTGTCAAGGCCGGTTGTCTTTTAATATCTTTGTCAACAGCCTGGAGGAGAGGATAGAGTCTCCTCTCAGTAAGTTCGCAGACAACGCCCTGTTGGGCTGGAGTGAGTGTTGGTCTGCCTGAGGGTAGGAAGGCTCCATAGGGGGATCTGGACAGGCTGGAACAATCACAGAATCACAGAATCTTAGTGGTTGGAAGGGACCTTTGAGATCATCGAGTCCAACCACACTAAAAAAACAAACAAACAACAAAAAAAAACCCCACAAAAACAAAACAAAAAAAGCGCCACCCACCAACTAAACCCCACACCCACAACCCCACGCACAACACCCCACCACAAACCAATAATCTTGGCCACTAGAGCAGCCGAGGCCAATGGGATGAGGTTGAATAGGGCCAAGTGTCAGGTCCTGCACTTGGGTTACAACAACCCCAGGCAACTCCAGGGATACAGGCTTTGGGAAGAGTGGCTGGAGAGCTGCCTGGTGGTGTTGGTCGACAGCAGGCTGAACATGAGCCAGCAGTGTGTCCAGGTGGCCAAGAAGGCCAACAGCATCCTGGCCTGTATCAGGAACAGTGTGGTGAATAGGACCCAAGAGGTGATCGTCCCCCTGTACTTGGCACTGGTGAGGCCCTCACCTCAAGTACTGTGTCCAGTTTTGGGCCCCCTTCCACAAAAAAGACATTGAGGTGTTGGACTGGGTCCAGAGAAGTGCAACGAAGCTGGTGAGGGGTCTGGAGTACAAGTCTTATGAGGAGAGGCTGGGGGAGATGGGGTTGTTGAGCCTGGAGAAAAGGAGGCTGAGGGGAGACTTTATCACTCTCTACAACTACCTGAAAGAAGGCTGTAGAGAGGCGGGGGTTGGTCTCTTCCGCTAAGCAACAAGTGATAGGACCAAGAGAAAATGGCTTCAAGTTGTGCTAGGGGAGGTTTAGAGTGGATATCAGGAAAAAATTCACAGAAAGGGAACAAGCTGCCCTGGGAAATGGTTGAATCAGCATCCCTGGAGGTATTTAAAAGGTTGGTAGACATGATACTTAGGGACATGGTTTAGTGGTGGTTTTGGCAGTGTTAGGTTAATGATTGAACTTGATGATCTTAAACATCCCTTCCAATCGAGATGACTCTATGATTCTAGATGATGCTATGATTCTACACCTTCTCCCTCACAGACTGAGAGCTGGCAGGAAGAGGCTTCCTATTAACCCTGTCCCATCACAGGCCGGGAGGGGACTGATTCCATTTTGCAGGGATCTGTGGCAGACGCACGGGTGGCCATGGCTGAGTGGTGCCTATCACTGCTCCATTGCCACCATCCCCTGGCAGGAAGCAGCACCTCTGCCGAAAGCTTTGTCTTGAGGAGGGCACAGCGTTGATTAGGCATGATGAGTTTGGACCTAAGGGCAGAAATGCAGGGCCATGGAGGTGATTAGCTCCAAAAGGAAAAGGAGGAAGGTCATAGTTGTGGGCGACTCTCTGCTGAGGGGGGCAGAAGGACCAATATGCC
>JAOQGH010000001.1:178069574-178091275 GCA_025769975.1 Gallinago jamesoni | reverse complement strand
AGGACTCCCAGATCCTTCTCTTCAGTAGTGCTTCCCAGAAGATCCATCCCTAACCTGTATTGGTGCCTGGGGTTCTTTCTCCCCAGGTTCAGGACCCTACATTTGTCCTTGTTGAACCTTATTACGTTCTTCTCTCTAGAGGCATAACCTGCAGTTGTTCCAGGCCTCCTATTTCCTCCCTGACTATGGTGTGAGATGGAAATGTTAGAGCAAACGTTGCTGTACGTTTCCAAAACTGACTTGTTAAGCTCACATTTTTCAAAGCACCAATCCATCCTTATTTAGGCACCTGGTAAGCAAGCTAGTTTTCAGAGCTGCTGAGTGCTCCTAACATCAGTTGAAAGGAATGGATGCTCCAGCTGTTAATTTCTTTTGATTTATGAGCATCTCACACAATCTCTGGATGCCTATTGGCTCTGGGATCTATAATGTCCTTTCCCAGGAACTTTCAGATGGAAATGTTTTTCTCAGATACTTCAAGATGCCCCGAAGAGAAATTCTCAAATGGGCCTAAATAAGGCTCTAGAGTGACATCAGTTCTGGAATAAAAATAATGCAGTAATTTACACATGTTAAATATTTAAAACTTTCTGTTGCTACTCATGCACATTTGCGATATACTATCTGTCTTTATAAACAGAAGATATACTATATTGTTATAAACAAAAGATACACTAATTAGGGATTTCTGTCAGGAGCTGATGATACTAAAATCTTATTTGCTTAAGAATTAAATACTTTACTTCCAGGCTTGCCAACACTTAAGCCTCAGTGATATCTCCCAGAAAGAAAACGCTAAAGTTTAAAACACTGGACTAATCTGAACTGCTGTGGTGATATCATTGTAAATACTCCAATCTTAATTTTACACACATGGGTATTCTCATTTGGGTCCATATGACTCATCGCGTCCAGGAAGCTAAATGCATGCAATATGGGACTGCATCCTATCTGAGGACAATCGTTTTACACGTTTCAGAGCCATTTGACGTGCCTTCAGACTTCACCTGCACGCTCTCCAGTCATTCATTTCTGCCAGGGCTGCTTCTCATAATCCCAATGTCTGTGCAAATGCAAGCATCCCTTTTTGCCAAACAGAAATTACTTGCTTCCTGCTGCCAAAGAAACATTACCTTTGTCCACCTTCAGCTGCAGAATTCATCCCTTCCTCCTCCCCTACGCCAGCTTTCAGGGAAGCAACTTTTAAATCTTGCTCCAAGCAAGAAACAAAACAATGTTTAGGAAGAAGTGTCATTCGTTGTGAAGTCAAAGTTGTCATTTAAAAGACAAAAAATGTTCCACTTATGATTGTGTTTCATTTTACACTGTTTAAACAAACAAATTATATTTATGGGCCAAGTTTATCTTTTTTATGCTTCAGTGGTTCAAACATTTACATGCATAACTTTAAATCCATTGATCTGCACAGGGTCAGCTGTATGTATGCAAGTGTTACATTTCATCCCACTAAAAGCCCTATTGATGCACGTAACTTTAGCCGATGTGTCAGGATAATTATGATGCATTTTAAGTTACCTAGTTTGAAATACTGTTCTCTGTTCATCATGGGTCAAATTATTGTTTTGTTTGATTTTATTCAACACAAAATATGTGCGGCATTGAAACAAACTGAAAATATTTTATTCAGTCTCTTTTTTTCCTTACTTTTCTTTCTATTAGACAAGAATCACACCCCTTTATCCTTATGACTAATGGTGGATGCACACAAAAAAAGGAAAAATAACAGATAAATATGAAAACTGAAAAGCCTAATAAAACTGTATAAGGAAACATGAATCATGCTTCATTATACATTAAAATAAGCTCATTTAAATGACAAATGGTATATTCTTAGCATACTTTAACAGAATATAAACTGGTGATGAATTATCTGTGCTCTGACCCAAGCAAATCGTGGTGCTTCTTCATTGTTTGACCAAAAATACTCCCTGATTTGACTGAAATGCCACATCCATCCCCCTCAGTTCAAGTGATGGGATCATCTCGTCACATGTGCCTTGGCACAGTCTCATTCTATGGCAGGAAAAATTTCCATTTTGGTCACACAAAACACACAGGTCCTGGCACGTAGGAGGGAACAGGTCCAGGTGTGCAGTCATCTTGTCCTCCAGAGTAGGTTTGCTTGCCTCACAGAGCAGTTTTCCAATCTCAGTTTAATTCAAAAATGCTTAAGAGCTGATTAATCCCTATATTTAAATCCTAGAGCCCTTAGAAGGTTCTGCTGTGACTCAAAAGAACATGCGGAGGCCTAACATAGAGATGACAGTCATCAGAAAGAACACATGCAGGCATTACAAATCTGTAAAATTACTTTCAAAACCATGTTTGAATTTCCAACTGAAATTCCAAGTCAATTTTTCAAACTGAAGAATAATAATTTTAAATAGTTCTTTATGGCAGTATTCATCTAAGCAAGTACTTCTCTTATTGAAAATAGCCCATTTTAAGGAAAATGGACTAAATTCATTTAGTAATGATCATCAAGTAATGATGAAAAGATTCTAAACAGCTTTAAGCAGAAATCTTTTTATCTTTTGCACTAAATAAGGTTGTGTCACAGCTATAGGCAACAATTAATCAGTTTTGCCTCAACAGAAATAACCTGCTGGGTTTCAAAATTTGTCAGGCCAAATAGGAGTAAGAGAGAGAAAAGGGAAAAAATCAGATTTTGATGTGGAAATATAGGCATACCCACAGAAACCATGGGATTCATATTTCCTGATTTTATACTGTAAATATCTAACTTCAAGCTGATTATTTTGTGTCTTTTAATAGTTAATGGAGAGAAATAGAGTAGCATTCAGCTGACCTACTTTGGAAGTTTATCTCGGAGTTATCCCATCTATCTAGATGTAGATACCCAAATTGCAGATACCTCAGATGAGCAGATAAAAATCTTTCTCCAGTATCTTTTTTTTCTTCTGTACTGAGACAGGCCCCAGTTTACATCCAGTTGTTATCATTATCTCTTACTTTTTTTCCCCTTTGTGCATCCATCACACCCTAAGAATGGATGAGGACCCTGTTGTGGGGTAGCATGACCAGATATTTATTGACCCAAGTATGATGGATCTCCTAATTTTCTTTCAGAGCACCTAAGAAATATTACTTTGCCTCTCTTTAATCAAGCAGAAAATTCACTTATTGGAGGTGGGTTGCTATAGCAAGCAGAACTTGGTCTGTTTATAGAAGCTGCTCAAAATGATGTATACCGTTTGGAGAAAAAAGTTGAATGAGTATACAGATTGTGAGCTGGCTTAAAGTGAACAGTAGCAACACTTGTTTAATGTGCATGATACATTCATCCACAGCAGTAAGTTACTGCAAAATATCCTCCAGATCATGACTCAGATGCTGGCAAAAAAAAAAAAAAAAAGAAAAAGAAACTAACATCTTTCTAAAAATAAACCCACCAAACATATGGAGACTTTTGTGAACATTTTGAGATTAAAAGCCATTGCACCAAAAGTGTTATAGTGGCCATATTAACCCTACCTTCCTGTTCTGTGGATTTCAATGAATTTCTCAGCCCCATCAGTACAGTCCAGCGTGAAACCTTGAGTCCACGCGAACTCTTGCTTTCTGAGACACAACCATTTAAAATGTATATAGATATTTTCCATATAAAATATGTATATGTCTATCTGTGTGTGTTTGTGTACACCAACACGTTTCAGAAGTCTATGTGCCATTCTGTTGGACCTGGGGCTTTGTCCCTTTGATGTTGAGGAATAGAAGTCTAGATTTCTCAGACAAATCAGTACTATTTATCCTAGAATGCTATCTATATAGTCCAGAAAATGCCTCTTCTTCTTCTCCTCACCCATCTTTAAACAGCTGTAAGTCCCTTTGGTCTTCTGTGTTCCCAGTTTCCCCTTTGAGGAATTCTCTCTGAACCACTACTCTGTGTTTAATGGTTTAATTTATTCCATTTTTTTTCCTCCTTGCTTTTTCAAACAGCAATCCTGTTACTAAAGCAACACATTCATAGTTCTAATATCCAGCAATAACTTAGACAGCATGCCATGTTCAGAAATCATTACAGAGGTCCATCATGGTTAATTATGAAACCTAGATAGCTAACTTCTGCTTCCATTCATCCAAGTGTAAACCAACAGACTTATCCTCTTGCAAAAAACCCTCCAGGTGGGATCTCAAAGAACAGAACTGTTTATAGTGCTGTCTTCAGAGAGATCCTCCTACAAAGGCTCAGTTTCTTTTCTAGCAAACACCGCGTGCCAATCTGCCAAGCACAACTGTCACCAAAGATGGTCACTTATTACCTTCAAACCCAGACTTAGCCCTGCAGCAGACCCAATGAATTTCTGTTGCTGGGGCTGGCATAACTGTCCTCCCCTAGATCAGGTAGAAGGTCCTCTCCAGTGGATAGAATGGAATAGGGGACTAACAGCAACAGAAAAGTAATTATTGAAGCTCTGACTGGGCCCAGTGTGGTAAGGAGGCAGATCTTAGGGTACCATATTGTGTCTGAGTCACAGAATCACAGAATTGCCTAGGTTGGAAGGGACCTTTAAGATTATTTACTCCAACAATCAATCTAACTCTGTCAAAAAAAAAAAAAATAAATAAAAAAATCCAAAACAAAACAAAAAACCAACACTAAACCATATTCCCAAGCACCATGTCAACTTGTCTTTTGAATATCTCCAGGGATGGTGCCTCAACTACTTCCCTGGGTAGCCCATTCCAATGCTTGATAACCCTTTCAGTGAAGAAATTTTTCCTAATGTCCAACCTGAACCTCCCCTGGCGCAACTTGAGGCCATTTCCCCTTATCCTTGTTGTAGAGAGTGATAAGGTCTCCCCGCAGCCTCCTTTTCTCCAGGCTCAACAACCCCAGCTCCCTCAGCCTCTCCTCATAAGACCTATACTCCAGATCCCTCACCAGCTTCGTTGCCCTTCTCTGGACCCGCTCCAGCACCTCAATGTCTTTTTTGTGGTAAGGGTCCCAAAACTGGACACAGTACTCGAGGTGGGGCCTCACCAGTGCTGAGTACAGGGGGATGATCACCTCTTGGGTTCTACTCACCACACTGTTCCTGATACAGGCCAGGATGCTGTTGGCCTTCTTGGCCACCTGGGCACATTGCTGGCTCATGTTCAGCCTGCTGTTGACCAGCACCCCCAGGTCCTTTTCCACCAGGCTGCTCTCCAGCCATTCTTCCCCTGCCTGGGGTTGTTGTGACCCAAGTTCAGGACCCGGCACTTGGCCTTATTGGAACTCATCCTGTTGGTCTCAGCCCATTGATCCAGCCTGTCCAGATCCCTCTGCAAAGCCTTTCTACCCTCCAGCAGGTCAACACTCCCACCCAACTTGGTGTTGTCTGCAAATTTACTGGGGGTGCACTCAATCCCCTTGGCCAGATCATTTATAAAGATGTTAAAGAGAATGGGTCCCAGTACCAAGCCCTCCGGGCTACCACTCCTGACCGGCTGCCAACTGCATTTTATTCCATTCACCACCACTCTCTGAGCCTGGCCCTCCAGCCAGTTTTTAACCCAGTGGAGAGTATTCCCATCTAAGCCAGGGGCAGCCAATTTCTCCAGGAGGATACTGTGGGACACTGTATCAAAGGCCTTGCTAAAGTCTAGGTAAACAACATCCACAGCCTTTCCTTCATCCACTAAGTGGGTCACTTTTTCATAGAAGGAGATCAGGTTTGTCAAGCAGGACCTGTCCCTCATGAACCTGTGCTGGCTGGACCTGATCACCTGACCATCCTTCATGTGTTGCATAATGGCACTCAGGATGATCTGTTCCATGACCTTCCCAGGCACCGAGGTCAGACTGACAGGTCTGTGGAGGCCTGTAGAGGAGTCCTCCCTCAGTAAGTGGTCACGGACTTCAGCCATCTTTGATGCAGGTTCATGTCTTATGAGCTAGGTCGAGGAGAGAAACACCCTTTAGGAGACATCCAGCTCCTCCTAAAACAGGTGCCCAACTCTGGACAGCCCAACAGCTCTCTAAAATCCACGGCATTTATTGACTGCAGGCTTGATTTAATTCCAGAGTGGGAACAACAGGTTACCCACTTCTGGTCCAGTGGGGCACTGTTGATCTTCTGTCATACCTTCTAGCTCCATATGCACGTGTAAGATATCTTAAGGTATCTAAGATGGTATTAGTGACCCTTCTGGGGGAGAAGAGAATTGTGAGATGAAGAAACACAAATTCTAAACAGCTTACGCATGAGTATTTTGATTTTCAGACCCCACAAGGCAGTGGTGAAACAACATCATAGCCAAGATTTCTCTCTTCCAAGAATTCTTTCATGTTGAACTAGGTGTGAATATTCCTGAAGGCTTCCCAGCTATGAATGATAGCATTCATAAAATGGCTGGCGTCTGCATGGATTATCTGATCTCTAGTAAGAACTTGAGCTCATGGCCCAGTTTGAAGGAAAATTCATTGAGCTATGGGACGCAAATTCATTAGAAACTGGGCTTCACTGGTGAATTTTGACCTATTGTTTCATTGTAACTCTAAAAGCCAAATATTGTACTACTTGAATCCCATCTGTGGTTATGGATAAAAATACCTCTACAGGGCCACAAATATGGGCTGTGTGGTGGTTTTGGGAGAGTTGAGCATTGCTTACAGGTGGAAGCAGCATGATCTGTAAGCAGAGGGCATTTGTGTGAGTGGATTTGGAAAGAACAGCAAGGTCTATAACAGTTGGAGACACCTGAGTTTTAAATGCAAGGAGCATTGTAAATGAGTAAATGTGCATGCGTAAAGCAGAACACAAACACTGCCCTCACAAACAAAGAAATATATGTAAAACAAGTTATTGGTTCTTCATTTGGTTCCATGCAATTCTGAAGCCAGAATTTGGTATTTCCACTGTCAGAGTGGCCCAGTGCCCCAGGACACAGATGGCTTCTCTGCCTCTTCTGTAATTCCTGGTGAGTGACATCAGGAGAAGTAAAATAAACAGGGTTAAAGCAGGGCCTCAAACACTGTCCAGAAACTATCTATTATCTAACTGGTAGCAGCTCCCAGCATAGTCCTGTGCCAACTAGTAAGCTCCCAGACTCCGCCCCAGCACAATATAAGGGACAACATGACCATTCCCAATATGCAGTATGAACAGGGCCACCCTGTTTTGGGGAAAGCATCGTGCTTCTTCCCTTGGGGCCATGGAAGGCACTCTGGCCTGATTTATTGACTAGTATAGACACAGTCATGCTTCAGTACGGCTCACAATGTGACCACCAAGAGTTTTGGCCAAATAGGTCTACTGCAAGCAGACACAAGAGGTCAATATTCAAATAAATATTGTAAGGCTTATCTGTTTCTAGGAGTTGGGGCTGAGGATTGCATAGAGATGGCCAGTTCATGCACCATGAGCCTGACATTTCTTGAAGTGAAGGGCTTATTGCACATGCAGAAAACACACTATACATCTGCATCTGTAATGTGTGCAAATAGACTGTATAATAAGTGCAGGCGAGTGCAGGGACCGGTGCACGCATGGTGGCCATTTGCCCAGAACTGACAGCCCGGGCAAAGCTATTGCCGTGGCTCCAAGTGGACAGCCAGACATGCAGGAATCCTTGACATATGATCATGTTTTTCTTTTTCTGACTATATAAATTTCTGAGATGGAAAAAGCGGTCTTTTTTGTGGAAATATGCAGATATCCCTAAATATATCTATATATTTTTAATGCCTAAAAGTTTAAGATTTTTAATTGCGCGTGGTTTCAGCTCCCATGCTATATAAAACTTTTCATTTCACAACAGTTTTTCATTTATCTTTTAAACGTCTTCTGAATTCATGTGCAAAATGAATCTTACTGGTAATTAGGCATTTGGTGAATTCTTAGCTTGCTGCATGTGTTAATCGGGTTGAAATTAGCTGTACTCTAAGGTTACTTTTAAATCAGGCTGAAAATCAGAATTCTCAGTTGAATTATATATTGGCTTATGAAGTGTTGTGTCTTCACTAATGCAAGTAAGTCTCTTATTTTGTGAGCACGGCAAAGAGATTATATTGTTAATATACACAAAAATTTATTTCAGCCAAGTATATACTCAAGGGCAATTCTAGAAGGCAAAGGGTCCTTGTTATTTGGAACATCATTAACAGTATTTTGTGACCTTCAAATCAGATCATTAGAAAAATGACTTGTTAAGGTATATGTACCATCCATACCTTTATTGAAACAAAGGGCCTGTATGAGAGGTTGTATCAAAGATTCTGCACAGATCAAGAAGTGTTTTCTTTGACATAACCCTTATCAAGAACATCATACCAGAAATGAAGAATTGGCAATAAAACATCCCCTGTACTGGATTTGGGAAGTAACCAAACTGATTACAAAGAAAGATTGTAAATTGATTTAAAATGTGAAAGGGTAGTATTAAACTTAAAGACTGCTGTACTTGTTCCATATCTTTAGAAGTGACTGGCTGAGGACTGACTTGCTTATAGTCTGAAACAGACTTTTTATCATCTGTCTGCTGGACGGAACAATAGAGGCATGTTTCATTTATTTAGAAAATGGCCAGGGGCCAAAGAAAGATTAAAAATGTAAGCAAGAGTCAGTGCAATGGTTGTTCCTGTAAGAGTTAGGCATTTGGACTGCAGTATCAGCAAATCCTCCTACAAAGGATATATTCCTACAACACAGGATTTGCATTTGATGTCATGGAAAAGCAATTGGTATGGTAAGGACAGGCTTAGTTGTTACTCCAGTAGTTGCATTTGGAATGCATTTGGCATTTACAAGAGCAAACAAAAGCAAATGACATACTTGAATAAAATGTTTTGTGAGCAGCAGAACTAATGAATGCAAACAAATTCTGAAAGGAACAAATTGTTTCTTATGGACTTCTATCTTTGTTCTTCAGCCTCCCCCATTGTAACCCCAGCCCCCTTGCCCAGGTCTTCTTCACCCTTTCAGCCAGTTGAGGTTCATCAGCTTCTGCTTATCAAGAGGTGTGGGTGCACCGTTTGCCCCCTGAGCACAGACAGACAGATGGTGCCATAGCTGAGCTCAGTGTGCCTCTACGTCAGTGAGGGCCAATTGTCTGAGGACTTCCATCGTCCAGAAGATCCTCATTGATCTAAGGTGGGATCAAGCTTGCCTACTCGAGGAACCTAATGAGCTTAAATTCAAGAATGCTATTTAAACAGCCTTCTCTCAGTGTTTCTGCCCCTACCACAAGCAACAGAAGATCATCACTGTCTCTCTGAGAACAGGCATCTAAATTTTGCAGACAGGGTCTGCCTTCAGAGACATCCAAAGGCATTTACCTGTCTCCATTGATTGTAGAGGGAAACTTTGCTCTCTAGGAGGGCTTCTTCTCCAGTTCCCTGAAATGTTTCTTCAGGTTAAGAACCTAAGATAAGATTTCAGGTTGAGTCTTACTCTTTCTAATTTGATTGAAACTGGCCATGAAGGTCAGGAGAGGAGGACAGACTGCCTCATTGCAGGAATTATGAGAAACCAGGGTAAAAGTAATAGCAATTAGGGAACATGTGTATTTAATATAGTGATTTATCTGCTTTAATATTGCTATAGATATTGTTGAAAAATCTTGCAAAGAATACAATAAATTTTCATTTAGTTCCATTAAAACTTTGTATGAATAGGTGAACACCAGTCCAAAACTTGTGTCTACCTGGAACAATTTAATTTCAAGAAACGCAGAAGAGTTCAGTCCAAGATTTCATTTTGGGTAAAGGAACTGATTCTGCTACGTACATCATAAGTGAGATGAACAAAAGACTAAAACTTTTTGAACATAAACTTCTGCAGAAAATCCATACATTACCAGTTGAACTCAGGTTTATTAGTATGCCTGAATCTTCCATATGTACCCAGACTGGTGGCTGATGTGATTCCTTAACCTTTCTCCAAAATATGTTTTTAATTTTTCCTTGACACTCAGGTTCAGCAGAGATCCATTCTTTTATGATTTAACTTCACTCAACTGTTTTGGAACATATACAGCTCATTACACAAAGAAAGCAGGAGGACAGCTAGTTCAAAAGGACAGTAACAGAACTTAAAATAAGTCCGTTTAAATAAAATAAGAAACAGGCTGAGCCTGTATCCAAAAATCTGACTGATTTCAAGCTGAAATCTTTTTCACATTTGGATAAACAAAGAATACACAATGAAATTAAGTTCTATGCCTTCTTGCTCTGTTGGGGTGAAGCTGGAATGAGGAGATACTCTGATAGCAATACCACTGCTGTGCTAGCTCCACCACGAATGTGACTGGGAAGTGGAAGAAGTCTCACGGGAAGCCCCTTTCGAGCCCAGTTACACAGACAGAAGAACTGAGCTGTCTGGGAGTGAGTGTACATTCAGGGAATGTCTGAAGACTTTACTATAAGACCCTGAAATTCACAGCGTGGAATGTTTGTCTGTTTGTCCACCCATGCTCACTTTTTTCTTTTTTTTTTTTTTTTAAATTGAGTGCCATTTTGGCCACAATATGCAGTGATGAAAAGTGCTAATAAATCTCTAACCACCTGGGCTGGCTTTGTCTCGGAGACAGCATTGGCAGCAGTGCTGAATCCTCTTCTATGAGCAGTGAGATTGGCACAAAGAAGAGCATTTCTCCCTTCTTCCAACAACCAACCTCCCTTCAGAGGGCAAGTGGGTGAGTTCCTTCAGCTTCTTCCAATTTACATCCATTGCTTCTTCTCTCTTCTCTTCTCTTCTCTTCTCTTCTCTTCTCTTCTCTTCTCTTCTCTTCTCTTCTCTTCTCTTCTCTTCTCTTCTCATACACTCAAAGTGTGCCATGGTCTGGCTCTAGACCCATCTGCAGTCCCATTTCTTTTCACAGAGGTTAAATAAAACTTTCCAAGTCAGTTTTGCTTACACAGCAGAAGAATTGGGGAATCATCCTGCACTCAGAGAGAGGTATATCCACCAAGGTACTAAAAATACTAAAGTACTTAAACCATTATCTGAATATTTCTGAAAAAGAAAAAAGCCTAAGTAATATGGAAAATATCCCTAGTTTTATGTGTAATATATAATTTGTGAATTATAAGCAACACATCTAGAACAGTGTCAATCCTTAGGAGTGTGCCTTAGTTCTGCCTCACAGGATTTCTACATTCAATGCACTTAGAAGTAGAGTGGTAAACAAAAGCTAACACCTCTTTTTTTTTGTTAAATTAAGACTTTTATCGTCTATTTTAAGTGATTTAATGCGGAAATCCTGAGGGACAAAAAGGAAAAGAAGGAAAAAACAGTTGGAAATAAAAACACAAGAAGCAAGAGGGACTTTGGCGAAGGAGGATAAAAGGATATAGAAAGAAAAAGAGAAGTGAAATATGTCTAGTGAGAGAGAAAGAAAAAGTAACTGCAGGGAACACCAGAAATTTCCTACCCTTTGGACCGTATCAGTGGCTCAGAAGGAAGCAGCTGTACCCAGCAGAGACTCAGATTTGCCAGAGACCCTGGGGTTCTCTTGCCAGAAACCGGACCCAACTTCTAAATGCCAAGGAAAACAGGGGTAGAAACCAAAAGAACTTTTTTTGCCTTAAATGAAAAGCTTTGCCTTACATGAAAGCTTTCAAAGGACCGTCTCCCATTCTCCTCTACTGTATGAAAAATAGCAAACTTCAGCAATGGCTGCTGGGCTCCATTGTCAAGGACTTGGTTATAATGCAGCTTGGACAGCCACGGCAGATGAGGCCAAAGGGTGACACAAATGGCATGACTTTTTTTTAGTTGTGTTTCAGTTTTTAGTTTTTATTAGAAAAAACACTCTTTAGATTAGATCTCTGCCTAGGCTTTTTTTTTTTTTTAACCTAGATATAAAACAGTTTGGCTCCATCCTAAATGGCCAGTCTAACTGTGTTATAAGGTCAGGCCATAAACAAATTTAACAACTGTTGTTAATTAAATAGTTATTGTAGTATAGATGGGGTCAAACAAAGGGCATGTGTGGGAGGAGAGGGGAAGAGAGGGCCTAAGTGGCAAAAGGTGGGGGGAATCTTGGCTCCTGATTTAGAAGGTGTGAACAAGCAAGAACTCTATGGAAAAAGACCTCTGGGACATAACAATAATAGTTAACGTTTTAAATTTTGGTGCAAATATTAACAATTAATAGTAAAGGACAGCTCATGTTTCCTCGTTCACACTTTCTTACTCTCTGAAACTGTCTTGCTAAGTAAGACTTGGCTTTCCTCAAACAGAAATCCTGTATCTATCTCTATCAGTGGTATCACTTTAACAACAGCGCTTCATCGACTTATTAATGCCTTCCCGTGCCAGAATGTTGTCCAAGTTCCAGCTGCTTAAAAGAGTTGTTACGGAATGGGAATTCCAGTTGGAGATTTATAGAAGAGCAACAGGGGGAAAGAAAAAAAAAAAGGAAAAAAAAAAAAAAGGATTACATTTAATTTCAATACTCAGAAATGTGCTTTCCTTGTCATGAAAGTGGAACCCTGCCTGTGTGTCTGCAGCCTGCCTTGCATACTGATTTTGTGTGTGCCTAGCTAAAACCCATGCCTGTGATATGATCCGATTTCGACTCTACAGAGGAAGGCAGGAGGAGCACAATTTATGTTTCAGGTCTGTAAGGCATTTTAAAGTTAATCGGGTCCTCTGGGTCTGATATAATTTGCGTAAGATTGCTGTTGATGATTAGAATAGCTATTTAAGATTTTTGTTAATAGTCTGTTACATGGACCCAGTGGAAAGATTCCAATAGCAGTCTGTTAGTTTTTCCCTGTCACATTCAGGTTACAGACCCTTCACAGATGTTGTAAATAGACATCAGTACTAAAAGGGAATATTACACAAATTAAAATCATAAGTGTGCTCAAACTGCCAACACAGACATTTTGTTAAAAACATCTGTCACATAAAAGCAAACATTTAAGGCCATTATATTTATAACAATTGTTTTCATTTTTAATATGTACTACATATTTTTCTTTTCTTCTGTTATTATTGACTTGAATATTTATTCTTAGACTTTAATACTTATTTTTCCAACATTACTTATGTTCTTGACCGTATAAATAATAATGTGGACTTTTAATGAAAAGAAATAAATCTCAGTGGTTGGAAATCTAATAGATACTTGCACAATGAATGAGTCAACTGAGAATCCAACACTCCCTTCTCCAAAAAATATATAGTTATCAGATATTTTAAAGACAAATATTAAGCTGGATGTCTGTTCAATTACGTCCAGTTATTTCATTCTGTTCTGAAATTAATTTCTCAAGTGAAAAGAATAAATGACATAAATGTCCTATTCTGGGCCTTTATGTTGCATTACTGCTGGTGCAGCTGTTCTAGTCATACCAGTATTCACCATGACACCATGCAATAGAGCCCCCCAACGCTGGACACCCCTGACATGCTTTCTTCTTGGCACACCTACCACTCTGGTATTCTGCGTACAGGCTCTGTGATATCTCTTAGCCCAAGGAACTCTAGGCTTCTCTCACTAGTGTTGACCTCTTAGGCTGTTTCTACTGAAAAGTAAAAGACAGTTAGAAATTAACAGTGCCCCCATTTTTCGTGCTTACAGCTCTTTTCTCCCTCTCGTAGGTTTGCTTTGGGGAAAGCTATGTGGAGCCAAGGCAGGAAAGGAGGCGACAGTGAAGAATCTAATCTAAATCTACCCTGTTCCAGTTTGAAGCCATTCCCCCTTGTCCTATCACTACATGCCCTTGTAAAAAGTCCCTCTCCAGGTTTCATGTCATAAGATTATATAAATTCAGTGAATTGTCACAATCAGGAAGACTTTGTTGCTCATAGAACAACAGTCTTAATTTGGTTAAAATCAATACTTGCTGTTTTCTTTATCTGTTTTCTGAAAACCACTTAAATATATGATCAGCTTTCAGTTCACACTCAGCTTTTCCTTAAGTGACATATTTCTTGATACAAGACCTCCATATAGACACAACTGAAAAACAGATGCAGTCTCTTGAGATATTTTATTTTTTTTTTGCATCACAGGGGGTGTGCTGGACCCTTTACACATGTAAATAAAGACACAGCCCATGGCCTGGAGAGCTGTTGAACCATTTCAGACTCCCACAGAAAAGTCATGATAAACGTAAATACTGGCTTCTGGTTCAACTCAAGAATGGAGCAGACCTCATGAAGAGATTGTAAAGATGCTCTGTTGTGTAGGAATGAATAAGACAGGCCCATAGCATCATAAAAAAGTCGGTTGGAAGAGATGCCTGGAGGTTTCCTGGTCATCTAGTCCAACCTTGCTCTTGAAGCAGGACTGCCACGAGTGCTAGAGCAGCCTTTAGTCTGAAGGAACATTGTGAATTTTTTTTTCGTTGCTGTGCACCATAGAGTGTCATTACCCTTCAAAAATCTCATGTGCAGCTTCTCCAGAATTATCTGCACATCAAGATCAGGCCCAGGTGATTCAATAAAGGCACTATACATTAGAAAGTATGATTGTTATGATCAGAGTAAAGCCAAAATCAGAAGTCACTGGGCTTCATTTTGTTGCTGAAACACAGTCGAGAGTCATTTCGGATAGTAGAGGGTGTCCCTGTAGCATCTTGTTGCTGCTGCAGCAGGGTTCTGGTTTGCCATAAGTCCCATCGTAGCTGTCGTGTCTGCCAGCCCTGTATAGATGCCTCCATATGGTACTAGGGAATCTCAACTAGACATCTATATTTGAGCACCTGAGCGAGCTTCATTGACTGTACTAAATAGATTTCAGCTGACTGCAACAGGAGATTACTCAACGTGCCCACAGGTACACACTTGCCTATAGGAGCCTAATCCTGTCTTGAGTGCCAACTCAGGAGGCTTCTGGAAGAAAATTAGTATTGGACACTGTTTTAAAGAACAATACGTTCATCACCCATCTTTATTGTGGAGATACGTATCCCATATCCTTAGTGTTTCAAAGGTAAGGATTAGGAGGCCACAATGTATGAGCCTGGACTCAGTCTATGAAGTAAACAAGCCTTACTCAGCCTAACACATCAGAATTCAAGCTTCTGTCCCATATTATTCAGGATTTCTATGCTAACACCCAACTGTTTAAACATTGCAATTTTTTGTTTGAGTATTTAATAATATTTGTTCAATTGTATCCTGTTATTTTTCATTTAACAGAAAACACCTGAGAGAAACAATAAGACAGTGAATGTGCATAAAAAGGATGAGCTATTACAACCTCCCCCTCAAAAATGACATAATGTGTTTTTAGGCTTTTTTCAGTGGGAAAATGGGAACACAATGGGTCACAAATAAAATGTTGCTCTCAGCATTACTGCTTTTATGAACTGCAAAACAGAACCACCAGGCATTCCGGCAGCGTGTAGATAAGAACCATCAGCGTCAGGGCACTAAACTGAGAGATTCCTGTAAAGCACGTAGCCCCTAGGTACGTGACCTGCATGGGATCCTGCGCCGGAAAATATACAATTCCTGCAACGTGTCAGTCCCTCTGTTTTCTGCTCATCTTAATTTTTGTGTGTATCTTACTTTGAGATGTCTTATTTGCTGTGCTCTGCATTAGTTTAGGCAATCATTTCTCAGTCTGCATGTGTGCCTCGTTCATTTATTTCCATTCTTTTTCTCTGTGAACATAGTTACTGCTGTTTGCAGTGTGAGTTCTAACAGAATTGTTATCCCTGTTCTTTATGAGCTTAAAAGTGCATGAATTCAGTCATTTCTTTACTTGTCTTTCTAATTTAATGCCAAATTAAGCTATTCTTTAAAATTCACTGGGTATGTCAGTAGAGATTTCAGAGAACTGGTTAAGGGTGCATATAGATCCAAAATATTTATTTAGAGTTAAAGCAAAGGAGTTTTTCTTTTCTGGGGTGAATTGAAAGGTTTAACAGGGAACAAAATGTGAGAACCAAACAGCTAGCCTATTTTTATTTTTTTTTTTCCAGAAAGAATGAAGCAGTAGTCTAAATTGAGAGACTGTGGGACTGTGTAATATGTGTATGGTTTGGGAGGGATTTTTCCCCTTAGTGATTTAATGTTTAATTGCATTGCAGCTTTGCATTGCAACTAGACTCCGCTGAGACAGAGGTAAACTTCCTTTCTCCTGGGGAAGAGCCAGCACACAAATATTAGACGCAAATCCGCTGAGACATCACCTCTTGGTAATTCCACGTGCCCTCTTGCCTTGCAGAAAAGTGGTCCTTTGAAAACTCTTGCCTCTCAGAAAAAGGCAAGTTGACAGGTCAGCAGTCCCTTGGTGGCAATGGGCAAGGCTGTGCCGGGGCAGCAGACTGGGAAACCACGCGTGGTAACTCTGTGCGAGACCCGACAGGTTGGGAAAATGTAATCTCTCATCTCTGGGGCTTGTCCTAGGCCCTTCCAAAGCTCAGTAGGAACTTTCACTGCTTTTTCTGAGTCCTGACTGAGGTCATCTACGAATAGATTTTCACGGCACACAGTTCACATCCTACTTCATGCACTCCGTAATCACCGTGGTTTAATAAACACTGGATAGTATACAGCCTTTGTGGTTAACTGTTGCATCTATGGCTGTTCTCTTCCTTTGAGCATGCAGTTGCACAGGAACCCATATTTACCCTCATATTCATTGCACTTTCAACTGTGTTCAGCTCTTACAAGTGTCTTCTATTTATTATTTTTCTGTTGAAGCCTTTGTTCCTTAAGTCTTTGATCTCATGTGTCCAAATATAAATATTCTTTCAAATGCTGTACTCAGATGGCCAGAGGAAGGAACAGTCCTTGCAAATATGCATTGTGTCAGTATCTCAAAAATCAGGGAAAGTCCCATTCGTAAGGCCAAGCTTTATCCTCTTATTTATAGGACAGTATGAAGTAGGGAGGCTTCTTATCACAGCACAGAGGGTCGGTTCTGTGCTGGTGCAGTGTTGTGGTGATACCATGGGGATCATGACCACGTATGTGGGAGGGCAAGAAAGTCATGGAACCCTTTTCTGTACAAGCTTCCATCCCAGAAGAAGGCTGAGGTCTCTTCTAATCCCCATACTGTGGCCTTGGGGTGGGAGTGGAGGGTGACTTCAGGCCAGGCAGGTGTAGCTGGGGAGTGCTGTGCCTTCCAGGTACTCTTCATGGTTTCTACAAGAGAGGCTCTTAGAAGCAGCAAGATCTTTGGTCTCCCCTAAAGGACAGTTCCCACTTGGAGCGGGAAGGTAGAGATGTGGCTAGTGACATTTTTATGCTGTAAACTCTTCTGAGTGAGAGCTACAACTTGTCTTAAAAATGCCTGGACATCCTGGGAGCAATGTAAATGGTATGACTGAGCTGTCATTTCATAGGGGAGATTCAGAGGATGGGCTATTCCAGCCTCATGAATTCTGCTGTGCCACATTTATGCTTTCCAGTAGAGTGTCTCCTATAAAAATGGCCTCCGAGTTTCTTTGGAATAAACAGAACATCAAATGTGACCAAAAGCCCACCCCTGCAAAATGTTACCTGATTACCTCTGATAAGATAATAAATTAAATGTTTAACAAAATAATTATTTGAAGTTTCATGTGTGAGGTTTTTCATGACTGAGCTAAGATCTGACATAAGCTGAGATCTGTTTTGTTAAGGGTTTCTTTAAAACAGCTCAAATTCTAGACCCAGTCCCTCATCTGGCATGAAGATGTCCCTGCCCAGGGCAGGGGGGGTTGGAACTAGATGATCTTTAAGGTCCCTTCCAACTCTAACCATTCTATGAATTCCCACAGATGCTTATGCAAGCATGTCTGCTTCCATAAATTGTGGATTTGGCTCTGGCATTCTAAAAGATAAGTTTTAATTGTGGAGCAATTAGAATATCTGTCTTCTCTGTTGAGATCCTATCTCCCTGGGTTTTGTATGTTTTCAACACCTACTGATTCTTTGTTATCCATTCTCCAGTAAAAGGAGAGGGGACACTGGCTGCGTTCAGAAGGCAGTATTTGTGATAATGAGATTCTAGTGATTTTATTTTAGTTAAAAAATACTAAAATATGATTATAACTTGGTTGGCAATGACAGTGCCAAGGGGCAATTTATAGTTGTGGAAGGCATTCACAAGCCTGCCTGCTTCTCTCAGGAGGATATAGCCCCCACATAGGGGACTTGCTGTCTCACACAGTGTCTTCCCCAGCCATGGCCCAGCATGCATGACATACTGGGCAGTACTAGTGCACTAGCCATGAGGAAAACAGTGAACTGTGTTCTGTTTACCAATATAGAAAGTTTCTTAATATGACTGCTACAAAAATGACTGTCAGCTACCTCAGGAGTTTGTCATGTAAAATGAGTAGGAAGTTTGGTCTGTATTTTGTGTCAGTGTCTTTCTACCATTACATATGGGATCCATAGGGGAGTATGTTAGGAATCTGCATTGCCTGCCCAGGGTGCCTCAACTCCCCTGGAGAATAATTTAATCTCTGTTCTGCCCTTATTCACGTGCTGCCATTCAGGCTTTCCCTGAGTACCTCGTCAATGGAGAGTAAGTGCAGCGCAGGATTTGGTCCTTTCACTTCAATTTTTACGGTTTGTTCTTATATAAACACATTTCAAGGAGTTTTACAAAAGCTGCATAATTCGAGACAGCTTTTGGCATGATGATAAGAACCAAAAAGAGAGCAGAAAAGATCCTTTCACTCTGATTTCAAAACAAAGGAGTAAAAGGTGTCTGAGACATTTCAGATGGGAAGGTCCAGAAAAGACTTCTTAGCAGCCCCCCTATCTACATAAACAGTGAGACAAATGAGCCAGTATGAAATGCTGTGAAAAGCCTTGGTAGCTCCACTCTGTACTTTTCAGGGTCTCAGAAGTTGAAAAACCCCCACCAGTTTTTAAGCCTAGAGCTTGTTAGGAATTTTCTGATGTGCTGACCTTCCAAACAAGAAAAGGTACTCTCTGCAAAATCAACACTGGAAACCACTGATTTTGTAAAAAAACCCAACACAACACATTTTGTGTTTGGGAAATTCTAACTAAATATTTCATTTGTGGTTATGTATTTAGACGGTTAAGAGTTACATATAAACTCACTTGGAAAATTTAATTATAAATCACTGTAAGAAAATAGTAAGAAGTCCACATCATTGCTTAAATGTAATGATGCCATGTTGTCTGAGACGTGTTGCTATATCTCACCTGGTTTCCAGCTGCTGCCGCAGACAGGCAGTTGGTCTGCTGTAGTCCTGTGTCTCATCTGTCAGCCCTATATGGATGCCTTTGGATACCTTACAGCACCCCATCCTCCTTGGACGTTACAGTTGACCCAGGCTATTTCTTCCTTGCCACCTTTTTGAGGTACATATCTGAAACTCATTCACCAACGTATGTTCTGTGGAAGTCAAAGGTGAAGTCAGAGAAGTCTGGCATCCATCTGGCTTTTCTGTCTGGTTTCCCATTTACCTGCTGTGCTAACTGCCCAGTCTGGTTTGGGAGCCCTGTGTAACTAGCTCTAGCTCTGCCATGAGAATGACCTACAGAATTAGCTCTACATATATTTCACAAGCTCTGGATGGAAAATTCAGAGCAAAAGCAGACGGATACCTGGACAGAGTCCCAGATCTTTGGGAGGGGGAGGAGGGGAAGATTTCTGCAAGTTTTTTTCTACTTGGGAAGAGATAGACTGGGTATTGTATCCAGTGCACATGTCCTTTTTACAAATGTTCTTGCATTAAGTAAGTATAACCATCCATAATATAAACTCTAAATAACCCACCACATGGTATGAATCTATAGGTAAGTAAAATTAGAAATGGTTCAAATGAACTCTGTCAGAACCTAAAGTTTCCCTTTTTCCCCCCCCCGCCCCCCGTAATGGAAAGTAGCAAATCATACCCCTGAACTTTTTACTTCTCTCAACTAACTTTCAGTTTGACCATGGGGCATTCAGGTGAGAGAGGATACAGAGGACTCATTGTAAAAGGTCCAATCACCCATTACATCTTCAAACATGTACGAATGAAGATCTACATCGGAAAATTGACCACTTCCTCCAACTATTTAAGAAAACGATAACATCTTTTCTGTATGAACAAGACCAAAACACGCACATGTGTTTTACAACCTTGTTACCACATCTAATAGAACCTGATTCTTTTTAGGCACATTGCCTTCATAGAATCATAGAACCATAGAATAATAATGAGACATTGTGTTTTGTCTAAATTTCCACACCAAGGAACTCAGTGCTCTTTGGTCAGGGACACACCTTAACTGTGGCAGTTTAATTGAATTATGTTTTTTAAATACTTACCTGCCCCAAACACATTACATTAAACTAACAGAGCAGCAAAAATAAAACCAAATTTGGCTTAATTTTCTTATTATAGTAATGGGATATTAATTTTTAATGACATTAAAAAGCAAATCACCTACAGCAAGCACCAGGAAGTTGTCAGTAATTGAGATATTTTTCCTTTGCATTTTAAGGACTCTATTGTGAGGTACTTTCAGGGTCAAATGTAACTTTGATCTGGGTGGGGACCAGCAATGTAGCTACACAAATATTCCCATGCCATGCTGCTTCTCTGGCCAGTGTTAATGACAACAAGACGGCCATATCTTTATCCTTCCTTGTAAGCACGTGCCTGACTTCTGCTGTCAAACAGTTCAACAGTTTTGTTGGGATTTTTTGTATTCACGTTCTTCAATTTGTCTGTAGAAATTACACAGTTGTTTATCATACCTTTGATTGAAAAACACTACGTGAAAACAGGTAACTAAATTTGGGGAAGCGTTTGGGGAAGAGTTTGCATGCACTTCCATGGATCTAGACCCAATCCTGCAAACTGCAGGTTCTTATTTAAGACCCAAAGCCACGCTGAACTTAACAGCAGTCCATGGCAATGTTTGCAAGATAAGACCATGCACTGCACAGGCCTCTTTTTCTAGCAAAATTAGTTTTGTATTTATGACCTTTGCAAAAGAGCTGTAGTCTTCATTTTTACCTCTGGCAGAAAAAACAAAACCAAAACCTGAACTTCAATATTTCCAGCAAATCTCCAAGGAAACTCCCATCTAAATTATGCAAGCCATCAAGTTTATGGCTATGGCTGTTAAACTCAGTTGCTGTCTAATTGTATTCATGGTTCAGCTTGAGCTGTAGGAAAGGGACTGAGCCATATTATAATTGGATTAAAAATATAGTGTGCCCCATGTAGAGACCCCGGTCCTCTCCCAGGACTAGATGACAGAAGGATTTGGATGGAAGTGAACAGGCTGTCATCACTTCTTCCTATACTGAAAAACTAAGTGCAAATACAAGACTTTTCTCCCAGGCTGACCCTATTTTTGCCTTACCTCCTCATCCTGTTTTCTTCTAGTCATTTGTAAAAAATATAGCCTTTCTTCTTCTCTGATTAGGCAATGGTGAGACCCTGGGGTTCAGGGACTGTCTTTTCTGGAGTTTCTCCAAGTGGGCTGGTTGACCTCCACAGCCCTGTATGGTAGTCACCAGCATTGCTTCAACTGTAGGGTCTGTGAAACAATCCCAAGCAGTGACACCAACCACAACTCCAAGAAAACCTGAGGTTCAGTGGAAAAGCACTTTAGGCTGAAGGGAAATCAGGGCATCACCTGAAAATTGGAACAGATATTATCTTTTCCAATTCCTGTCAATCTGGACCCTGGCACAAGCTCTAATTGGCTTAAACTCCTTTCGATATCTGAAGGGAGCCTATAGGAGAGCCGGAGAGGGACTCTTTGTCAGGAAGTGTAGTGAAAGGACAAGGGGCAACG
>JAOQGH010000001.1:178056885-178069474 GCA_025769975.1 Gallinago jamesoni | reverse complement strand
AAGCCCCATCCCTGGAGGTGTTCAAGGCCAGGCTGGATGGGGCTTTGAGCAACCTGCTCTAGTGGGAGGTGTCCCTGATCATGGCAGGGGGGTTGGAACTAGATGATCTTTAAGTTCCCTTCCAACCCAAATCATTCTATGATTCTATGATTCTAATAGAGCCCATTTAGCAGGCACCACCTGGCTTTCATCTACACTGCAAGGGACAAGCCTCCTATTGAGCAAACTGCATCTGTACCACCTTGGCTCAAGATCTTCTGTAGGCCTCATGGGGTACACTTTGCCCTCAGGTGTCATCATTATTCTGTGTAACCTTTTTAGCTCAAAGTTTCTAAAATAGTGCAGGCCAAGGCTGGAGTCCGCCAGAGTTATGTTTTTACAGTGAGTCTGTGAGGTCTGTGCTTCATGCCCTGGAGTGTGACATAAAAGTGTATGGTGGCGGTTTGAGGAAAAAAAGCCTGCTGGTATAGCATTAGGGAATGGTATAAGATGGAGAGAAGCAAAGCTGGCACAGGCTTGACACTGTCTTGGACAGAACTATTTGGAGAGGTCTGAAATAGACCCAGGGAGAAAATAAACCAGTTAAGTAGTGTGGTTAATAGAGGGTCCAGTACTGGATGTCCTGGTCTTGTTTTCCTTAGCATCACAGAAATGTTCAGAGATGGGATTGCACAGCTTGTGTCTGCTGCCTGCAGTTAATGTCTGCAGTCAAGGAGAGTCTGCCTATGAGTCACATTGGCCAAATGTTCTACGTCACTGCCAAATTTAAGCTGTGTTGTTCATACACAGATATGAAGAGACCTTCCCGCTGCCCACTGAGTCCCCTGTGTTGCCCTCCCAGCTCAGAGCAGTTCTCCAGCAGCAGGAGCAGGGCTGGAGGGGGACAGAGTAATTTAGCATTTCCCTCTGCCTGAAACAGTGATCCCAAGTAAGGGTAGTTAGTTATCCAGCAGGATAACCGTCCAGCAGGGTATCCATGTTCCCCAGGGCCACAAGTTCAGGCTTGCACCCACCTTCTCGCTGCCAAGGCTCCTGCTTCCCCAGGGTGTGCCTGCCACCAGTCCAGACACACCCCCCCCCCCCGCCTTTCTGGCACGAGGGCTCAGCAGCAAGTGTGACACAACCCACAATCCACCCATTTGGCTGAGCACCTGATTAGCTGTTGGTGGTTTTGGTTTTCACCTCTGATGAGAGCGGCGCCAGGATCAGAGGGATGGGCATGACAGGATTCAGAACCTTAAGATGTACGTATATGGAGGTGTAATTTTCCTTGAACCCATTTCTGTAGGTTCAAGCAAACACAGCATTCGTGCACTCACTGCCCACGGCATCACTTTTCTACTCTCTTCCCTTTCTTTCACGCATGGCTTTCAGAGAAGACTGAATAAAATGAATTATATTTCAGATTTTTTAAATAACTTTGTTTTATGTTAGTATATGCCTCAGAATTGCCAGCACATGTCCCATTTCTGGGTATTTTTAAGCTGAAGTGGACGAGACCACATAAAATACACATGGGAAACCATCAGAGTTGGCAGAAGAGATGTCTTTCTGTGAAAAATGGTGACTCTGGGTGCTATCAAAACCAGCCTAAAACCACCTTCAAAAGGGCCAGGATCTTACCTCAATGTTTTGAAGAAACCTTTCCCATTTAAATGTTCTCTAATTCTGTAAATGAGCAATGTTATTCATCTTAGGTCTGTCACATAAAGAAAAAAAAATGTACATATGAGTTTAATCCCTTCATTGCTTTATAACCTTAGAACTCAGGCAGGAGAGTCACAAATCCATGTAGACATCCCCAAGTGCTGACTTTTGCATTTGGATTTCTGATTTACTTGAAAAATATATAAAAAACTGGCGTAGCCAGACAGCTCCCTATTGGCTACACATCTGTACTGGCTCAAGAGCATCATATATTTCTGCAAAGATCTGGAATAAATTGTGCTCAATGAATTGGCCCCTCATATGCTTGTTTCAAACAGCAGACTTGGATGAACTCATGTATCGTGGGAGCATCGATGGCAAAACAATACCTCTTTGGTCAAATCTAGTGGGATCTGCCATCATAAATGTGGAAGATGTGTAGATGCAGAAATAAATAATTTTGGGGAGGTGGAAATGTACTTACAGATCAATATTAGTGACTGCAAGCTACATTCAGCATCTCAGGCATTAGTTTTACATTTTGAAAACTCCACAACTCTGAAGAAAAGCAGTTTCTACAGTTGGGATTCACCTACCTGATCTCAGCCATCTAGAAAAGAGGTACCTGGTCTGAGCCATCCATCTACAAACATCATTTATAGGGATCTTTGTGGCAGTTTGACAATGGAATATGTTGTCCCGTGAGCTTTTTCCATTGACAAAAGGGAAAATATGCAGGACTCCATTTAGAGTGGTTCACTTCAGTTTTACCCAGCTAAAATTAGGAATCAACTGCTAAATGTGTACTCAGTAGACCCCTTACCCAGCCCACATGCCTAAAGAGCAAGTGAGTGCACAATAACGACAGCAGACTTATTAGTGGTTTTGTTTTTGTAGCTTCATCCCCACCTCACTCTGAAGGCCTGACTTGGCCTCTTTCATTAGACGAACAATGTGTTTTATCCACCTTATTCACCTGGCCTGACCTAGTTTCTTTAACAGTAGGATATTTGTGGGCCACTTCTCTCCTGCAAACGAAAACAGCGCTCTGTTTGCAGCCACTAACTGCAGCAGGCAGTCTCTGGCTGGGCTGCTCAGCTGAGCGTTCACCCATGGAAACTGCTCACGTGCCACTGTGCAGATTTTGAACCTGAAAGTTTGGATTTCTTTCATGGCTGGGATTCTGCGAGAGCGGGTAAAAACTTTGCACAGATTTATGAATCCGGCTGTTCACCCAGCCTAGTTTCTGGCTCTGCTCCAAACTCCTTCCCTTCCTGTTTTCCCAAGAATGCTCCCCCTTTGGAAGCCAGCTTCGTTAATGCAAAGTTCAAAATTATCCAGAGACTCCCTCCCACCTTCCTAGCCAGCTCACATCCTCGCTAGGAGCCCCGCAGGTCTGTCCCTACCAAGCCAGGCTCCTTTCCAAGCCCCTCTGGTCAGAACTGGTTCCTCCTCCTGCCACCTGATATCCTGTGTGCAGCACAAGCTCAAGTCCCTCGGCTCTTTTAAGCTCGATTTCCTCCCTCTGAACTCCTTGCTGAATTTAGGTGACCCATAATGTTTCCCAGAAGGTCCAATTATGAGTCACTTGCTTTTAACAAGTGAACCATCCTTCAGCACATCTGCAACGTGAACTGTAGCTAGCACAGGTGAGACGGAGCCTGTAGCGACTCCCTTCTGTGCCAAAGAACGTGGATTTAGACTTTCAGAAAAACATCGACCGTTCTCATATCCCCACTTCTAAAAACACCAAATAAATACATTTACTTGTGGATTTTAATAAATAAATAACCAGTCCTGCTTATTTCTAGCTAATATCAATATTGCTACTGTTAGGTTAGTTGTGGTAGCAGACTGATGAGCATTGTAAATTGGCAAAAGTATTGCTCAGAAAAGTGATCCCCAATCTCCCATCACTTCATTCCTGCCTCACAGCATCCCTCTCTGTGCAAGCACAGCAACCTGCATATACACAAAACAAGCTTCCCTGGGGAGGGAATCCATATGAAGATGATTGGGTTTTTTTCTGGGTAAATTTAAACCCAGAACAGCTTCTCACTCCGCTCTTTGCACAGCTACAAAGGAGGAGGTGATGCAGAAGCGGGATGCGAGACAAGATTGGGAGAAGGTGGGACTGTGTGGCACTGATGCCACTTTATACTGACTTTCAGAGTCCACTGAACTGCAGCTTCAATTAGTTTACCTGATGTTGCCCCTATGGAAAATGCAAATTGCATGTGTCTCAGAGACTCAGAAAATTTTAAAAAATACTGCCATTCTATGGTTGAAACTGCACTGAGAACCAAACTGTCACTTCAGGTAATTATACTTTCTTCAGTTCCTGTCAGATTTTACTCCCCAGATTTTATGAGGACCTCTTAGTGGTTTCAGAATTTTTTAAAAAAGAAGCTTTTGTGACTTAGAAACCATCAGAACACAGTTAGTAGTTAAAAAAACTTGTATACAGCATCTGAAAGAGTTAATGCAGAATGATAAAGCCTTACTTCACTCATCCAGGAAAAATACCAGCCCTTTCTTTACTCCAACATCAACATGTTTACCACCAGGCTGGAGGGAAGACAACACCCTAGGTATACTCTTAAGAATAAAGTTATTTTGACCTGCAGGAATTTTCATCGCTTTTACTCTCTCAAATACAGCACAGATGTGGATATTAGGGGAAAGCATTTGAAAAGCCATAAAACTGCTACTCATTTTATCATCTACTTATAGCCTCTTTATGACTACCCCATCGCTAGTTGCAGCAGCGCATCCGTCAGCTGCGCTCAGCACCGACACAGGGCAGATGAACCGCTCCGCGCGCTGCTCCTGGGGTGCTCTGAAGCTGATAAAACTCAGCAGCTGTTATTTTCACTGGCTTATGCAGGGCGTAGTGGGTGTTCTGGTCACTTTATAAATATCACCTTTACACTTCCAAATGCTTACAAGCACATTTATTTCTAACAGAGTATCTCCACTTAAGGTGCGATGTGTATTTAGTTGGTGTTATATAAAAAGGTCAGTTCTGAGGGCAAAACTTCTTCCCAGAATGACACGTATGAGAGTGAAAATATTTTTGTATCTGTATCCTAGGAACACACACCTAAGTCTGGTCAAGCGCTTGCCGCAGGAAAAGCCACACTGGTGGAAGAGGCTGCAGTGCCCAGCTGCTGCTCCTGGCTCTGGGCTGCAGAGTCCCAACCCCAGAGCTGAGCCAGCAGAACTGGCCACATGAGTTGTCTCCTCTATGCCATCCACACTAATTCAGGCATTCAGTGTTTTGTAAGTGAACTGGGCTGACTCCATGCTTCCGGGACAAGGGACAATCCTAGATGGCCCTCTATGGGGACACTGACCTCTAGCAGGAGAATGGGCAGAGGCTGGAAAGGAAAAATAGTGGAAATCTGACAGAGGTCTGCAAAAGGAGGATTGACCACTCACTTCTCCCAGTACGAGACCGATGGGCTATAAGGGAACCAGGTTGAAAACAAATGTAAGGAAATGATTCTTCAAGTGGCATGGAGGCACAGACTTTGTTGGCAAAAGACAGTGTGGCTGCATGGGTTTAAAAGGAGAGTGGACAAGCATTTGGAAAGGGATCTGCTATGAGTCACCAAACAAAGAAACCATTGCCGGGACACAGAAAAATGCCCCTATTTGAGAATGTCCAGAGGCTGTGGAAGCACTTCACAGCTTACTCACCTGTTGTCGTACATCAGCAGGCATCCCATTGTGACCCTTGTTTTCCTTTTCCCTGGGGGAGGCCATGAATGGGGTCCCTCACTGCCACAATTCAGCAGAATTGCTTGTTTTGGGGACAGCTGTAAGGTGAGTACTCCCAAAACACTGGCAATGAGCCTTACTCAGGGAAAACACGGGAGCTATTGCCTGCTACTTTGGAGTCACAATATGAGTTCTGTGTACTCTGTTCTAAATCAATACAGCTGATTTAGCGTCAACATTCAGCCACGGCAATGGACAATTACATGGCAGGACTCACACACTCGTGCTCAAAACTGTGCTCCTGAAAGCCTCTGCGTGTTATCCACAAGCATTTCACATGGGTCTCTGAAGTTTCTTGAGGATCTGTGATTGCTCAGCACCTGGCTTATCCCTAAGCTCCATTAATATCCACTATCCAGGTATTTCTCTGCCAAAATACCCATGGGGCTCATCCCTGTGGGCAGCTGCACAGCAGCAAAGCAGCAGTAGCTTCCACTGTTCTTCGTGTAATTTTCATAGCTACCAGTGGAAAAGTAGTAGCTTTTACATGGCTTTACAGAAGAGCTGCTGGTGAGCAAGGACCAAGTGACAGGGTGGGTGTTGAGGGGACAAGGCTCAAACTCCACTTTGACCCTCTCTTATTCAGCAGGGTTCATCCCCACTCTGAGGTTCCTGCCCTGCCTTGTTGATTAGTCTGGTAGGTAATATCCCTGCCAGGAAGAGTGTGAGGAGTCCTTCCCCTGAGGAGGAAGGAGCAGCAGAGACAATGTGTGATGAACTGACTCTTCCCTCTCCCCCTGCACCTCCCAGGGCAAGGGGATAGAGAAACAGGGAGTAAAGCTAAGCCCAGGAAGAAAGGAGGTGTTTTTAAGATTTAGGTTTATTTTCTCATTATCCTACTCTGATTTGATTGGTAATAAATTAAACTAATTTTCCCTAGTTCCCTAGAGTCTGTTTTGCCTGGGATGGTAATTGCTGAATGATCTCACCCTGTCCTTATCTCAACCCAAGAGCCTTTTGTTGTATTTTCTCTCCCCTGTCCAACTGAGGAGGTGAGTGACAGAGCAGATTTGGTGGGCACCTGGTGTCCAGCCAGGGTCAACCCACCGCACCAGATCATTTAGTGGGTCTGGTGGATCAGACTATGCATCTGTCCTCTGCACCACAACTCTCCCAAGAAAAGTACAGGGTGTATGATGAAGGAACACAGTGCAATTGCCTTCTCCTCAGAGAGAAATTTCTTCTTAATCCTCATCATTCCTGGTTGGATTTTGCCTTGAAGCTAAAGGAGTTATATCTTTTATAAGTGTTTATTCTGTCTCCACAACAGCCAGGAGTTCTCCTTAATAACACTTACAATAAAAAACCAAAACCAAAAAGACATGATTAGAACAACCTAATTAGATCAACACAATCTGGGAATATACGTAGCAGGTTTCCTGGACACGCGGACTCTCCCGAGCCTGGGTGTTTCCTAAGGTCCTGCTCCATCAAGGCCATCCCACCAGCCCTGTAATGTACAAACAGCAACAGCGGCAACCAACAACAGTGCGGACCCCAACTGTCCCTGGTAAACCCCACTGCCACCAGCTGGGGACTCCCAGACACTCAAGCTTTTAAAAAATGATAGCCTGGTTTGGTTGCACTTTGGAGCTAACTGCTACAAGGTCTCAGCCTCCCCTCTCCCCCTTGCGATCCAGACGCTCGAGGGCAGCGAGAGCATTTTCCAAATCTGTGCCACCAACTGCTCCCACGCTACGGTTGCAGGGCCTCATCGTCCCGAGACCGTCGGCGGGTGCCAAGTCAAACAAGAGCGAGGGAGCGTGGCGCAGGTGGGGGAAATGGGCTTCTCCCCGAGCGCCGACGGAGACGGAGTGGCGCGTGGCAGCCCCTCCTTGTCCGAGAGGCACTGAGCCGGGACGGGACGGCAGACGGCTGCAGGTGCAGAAAAGCCACGGAGCTCGAGTCTCCCCGCAGATTTCCTATGTTCCTTCCAAAGTCACAATATTTTAATTGATATTTCTTGTGAGAATTCAACAGGTGCAACATAAATCCCATGGATTGTGCTGAATCCCACAAAACCTTGACTTTCATTTTGGAAGAAGCTGGGGGGGGGAGAGGAGGGCGGAGGAGTTTTCTTGCTCTTTGGGTTTTTAGCCTTGAGCTACATGAGACAGAAAAAATGCTGTATTTGCTCAAAGTGCTGCCAGATTAAAATAAGCAGCTATTCATCTTACTTTTCTGAAAGGATGGTTAACTCATTGAGAAAAACTCATTGACTGTAAAAATATATTCAATTATAGCAGAAGCACAGTAAGGACAAACTTGGCTTTTCTTTATACGTCCTGGGGTGGAGGGCAAAAACTCCTACATCCATTTCTGTCCCTTCAGACATACTTGGCAAAGTAGATGGGACATCAGCAGCATCAGAAAGAGAACCTCTGGATTTATGGATACATACCAGATCCCTGTTAAAAACAATTAACAGATCCATTCTACCATGGTTTTAGTTATGAGAGGTAAGAAGCACTGGAGGCAACAAAGGTAGATGTAACAGCATATGATTTTTTAACATTAAGTTGTGATAAATCTCCTCTTGCTTTACTCTCTTCTTGACCGATGGCTCAATATGTTGAGGGCTCAACATGGTACACAGATAAACAATGAACAGGCAGGGAGGCAGGTGTTGGAAATAAAGACAGATTTCTACTTCTTGTTTTCACAGTTGTCTGTGTACGATATTTCTCTAAGAAAATTCCTGATAAGGGTTTGTTAGAGGGTTTGGAGGTTTTTATGTTTTTGTATTAAAAGAAGTTTTATAAAATGTTAATCCACCCCAAAATTTCAGACCACCTAAGAAGACCATATTTCTAACACTTAGAAAGTGAGCAAGCTGATAATCTGCAGATCTGTGTGTTCTTCTCCACACTCCTGTACCCACTTCTCTGCTCTTTTACCTCATTTGCAGTTTGGTTTAAGTGCCTGGCACTGGCCTTGCACTGATGCCAGGCTAGTCTTATAGTCCCCTATAGGAAGGAACAGAGGTCTAGCTGCTGACAGATGCCTGTCGACTGATGGATGAGGATAACACCTTTGGGAAAAAAAGCTTTTTTGTTTTAAAATGATACTAATTCTCAGCACTACAACAACAGCAACAATAAAACTGCTGATAGTAGTAATATAATGCTAACATCGATAACAGTAACGAAGAACTTTCCTGAGAACATACTGAAGATCTTTAAATCCTAGAACACTAATTTTACTTAGCAGAGTGAGATGTGATTTTTAAAGCAGAAATAACAAACTTAGTAGAAGGGACAATCCCTCCATTCTTTCTATTCCATGTAGCAAAGGGGAAGAACTGGAGATTTTGTTTGTTCCACAGTAAATCTGAGATTTTTCACCGAGGATGAAAAGTTGAAGTCTCAAAAATTTTTGTAAATTGAAACTAAAACAACGCAAACCACAAAATATGGACTAACACAAGCAAAATACCTTGTTCCTCCTTGGTGCCTTTTGTCTATACTTAAAAGCCGACTGAAAAAAAAGGCATTAAAAAATAAAAGAAAACTTTAAAATATGTGCTTAGGTGTTTAAATGCATTATTCTGACTTTCTAAACAAATTCTGACTTTTAAACAAAAAATGATGAAAATGGATGTTCTCCGACAGACAGTGCATGTTCACGAATCCAGAATTTTTGACAAAAAGACAGTTTGGGGGAAACTCCTGCTTAATTCTAAGTCATATTACCCTCCTCTAAAAGCCTGAGGAACTCTAATACCTGGCTCTTTTACTGTATGGGTCCCAAAACACATCACTATGGGAGTCAGCATCATTACCCTCATTTCCCGTAGTGGGAGACTGAGGGACTTGCTCCAGGACAAGCAGCAGACCAGGCATGGAGCAGAAACAAGAACTTTCCCCTGCTACTCCCAGCTTGGCACTCTTTGGTCTTTGCTGTGTGACCGAAAAATGGGAGTCTGAACTGATAGTTCATCTCTAGCCCTAAGATGGGATCAATACACCTGATTTTGGAGTAAAGCCCTGCTCTGAGGAGCAGGAGAAAGACCAGTGCTTCTCCAGAGGGAATTGCTGTGAGTTGTTCTGCTGAGCGACTGAGGCAATATAGGGAGGTCCAAAGAGGGTGGGACCAGGTACATCCCTCTTCATTTCCCCCTAACAAAACAGATTTATTTACATTTATAAAGAACATGAAGCTGAGAGAATGCTACCTAAATTTTAACTAGGGAGCAAATGGAAAATTTAGATAAAAGTCTTTCAAGGAAAAATAATGAGCAGAATTACAGTAGAAACAGTTGCTATATGGATAAGGCAAAATATTTGACAAGGAAAACATCTCTGAGAAGAAAGGACAAGGGCAGAGCTATTATAGCCTCTGAGGCCTTTTCCCTCAGACTTCTTATTTTATAACATATTTCTAAAACACAACACCCACAACTGTTTTTCTTCATCTATCAAAGCATAAAGTTGCCAGTCCTTTGACCTAACTTAAATGAAGGAAGTAGCAATGTTAGGTTTAATTAAAAACAGCAAATATTTGTACAGCTGTCCCTGGTTTCACAGCACAGAAATAGGTTTAGCATCAAATCTTACAGTTTTAAATCCTCTGGGAACCATATACAAAAACATATAGGATCCTTCTGGCTGACTTGCCAAAGCCAGAAATGCCTTTTTTTGGAGTTATTTCAGGTGGGGCTCATTCAGCCTTCCCGTTTCCAACCCACTGTTTTCCTACTTGAGTAGTTTTTTGTTTTATTTCTTTTTTTTCTTCTTTTTCTTTTTCTTTTTTCCGTGCTCCAAACGCGGTACTGTCAGCTTGACAGGGTTGGATGCATATGATGCATTTTGGGGTTGTGAATAATAATAATAATAATAATAAAACTGAGGCCAGGCTGTGAAGTTTGAACTTATCAACAGCCGCAGCTTTTTGGTGGAAACCCTGGTGGCAAGACCCGTCTGGGCGTTTCCAGGGGGGTCTCTGCCTCTCGGGGTGGGTGTCACTGGGAGGCACCTGGCATGGGGATGCAAGAGCATCAACCAGCTCCATGCCCAACACCCCTGGAACTGGGAGGGGTTTGGAATGAAAGGTTTTGCTCCTGGCCCTTTCTCTCCTTTTAAATCACACGCCGAAAGAGGTTGTAAAGTTCGCTTCAGCGGCGAGCTTTATAACACAGCCCCCGGGGGGCTGACTCCACGCGCACCCCACCCCCGCCAATGGGCCAGCCTTGGCAAGCCTGCTCCCAGCAGGGACCAGGGGGGGATTTGCACCACCTCCTGCAAAAGGCTCTGCACCTACCCACCCGTCCCTCCCTGGACCTGCAGGTTTGAACCTGCTGAAGCCAGCCTGGGGGGGCTGGAGAGGCTGGTGGGGCGGGCGGCCACCCACCGCGGGGCCAGAGATAAGAGGGAAGAGGGAGGGAAGGGGCCAAACAGCGTTTAAAAAGCTTCCCTTCCCGCGCCAGACTCCGGGTCTGGAGTGGGAAGGGAGGTGGGAAAGCCGATGGTCGATCCGGCCGCTCTGCTTGTGTCCATCAGGCACCAAGCAGGGGCTCTCCACACCCTCCGGGCTGCTGCGGCCCCCCGTCCTCCCTGCAGCCCCCCACAGCCACCCCACACCTTCAGCGCCAGCAGGTCTGGCCCAGCTTGGCACAGCCCAGGAGAGGATGCAGAGGTGTCCGAACCTGGTGGGGCTCAGAAGCTGCAGGAAGAGAGAAAAGCCCTAAGGAAAAGGCCAAAGGGAGGAGAAGAAAGTGGAGAACTGTCTCCTCTCAACCCAGATGAGCCCAGGCCACAGAGGCTGGCCCAGGCAGGGCCGGCGAGGCGTGAGACGCTTCGGGAGATGGCTCTGCGCAGCAAGGTGTCCCGATTAGTGGAAGCGACTTCCCGGCTTGTACAGGTAGAACAGACTCTCCTGCTCCCTCTCCTGCAGCAGCATCCTCTTTCTCTCCACCCAAAAGTAAGTAAGAAAGAGACAGGAGTACACCCATTTTGGGCTTTTGGCGGAAGGGCAGTGGAGCGCGCCCATAATTGCACGTGCTGGGTCTTGCCATGCGGAATGGAAGAGTTTCATTTACATTAATTTTCGTTGAAATAATTTAAGCCTACAGCCTGCAAAACAGAAAGCTACTGACAGTTCAGTGTAGTTGCATCACAGGGATTCAGGGAATAAAAACACTTTTTGGCAGAATGAAATCTTACTGACATGCTGAGTTGCCTGGAAAGATTATTTAGAGCTTTTTCAGAAGCCAGCTTTATATGTCTAAATTTCTATAAATGCACATAAAGTCTTAAACTATAAAGCTATTCTCTGGTTCTAAAAGAGCCAAAAACTGACACAAGATGCAGAGATGACCAGTAACCTGTGAGTGAAACATGACCAATCTGCAGAGCCTATGGCTGTTCCAGATGTATCCAGTGTATGAGACCCAATGAAAATATATCTGAAAAAAGCCTCAATTTTCTGATAACTATGATTGTCGTGCATATTTCCTTTGAAAGAAGTTTAAGAAAAAGCCTAGGTATGGGCTTGCAATTCATGGGTTTAGTTGTTGAGTCCAATGTGTCTCATATGTCTTGTTCCAAGTCAGTTTATGTTGGCATTGCCCAAAAGGTCTTTACCTTATGATGAGTCTTGGGTGTAAAACGTAGAACAAGATGCCAGCTCTTATCCAATTTTATCACCAACAGTGCATGCCACAGAAACCCCATTAATAGTAGACACCAATTGCTGAGCTAAAGCGAGAATCTGCTCTTTTATGTCAACCTTCCCAGCACAGACCAACACAATGTGGGAAGCTGGGGGATACTGAAGCAGCAAAGATGTAACCACTTAAAGTCTCATCTGGATAAATATTTGTGAACAAAAGTTTGCTATGACTTTTGGTTTCTTGGTATCTTGGTGATGAATTTGAGGTATTGCAAGATACTTCTTTCATGTGTGCTAGATCAATTTAGTAAGTCCAGCTGGCTTTGTGATCATCCACAATTTGTTAAAAGTCAAATCCAAGCTATCTCAAGTCAAGATACAACTCACCCATAAACTGAGTCACCTAGAATCAGAAGTGACCTTTGAGCATTTGGGGCCAAATATTTTCACTCTCCAGGAATATCCATCTAAGAGTCTGTCGTGGTTTAGCCTCAGACGGCAACAAAGGACCACGTGGCAGCCACGTGCACTGAGCAGGGCGCTAACCGCC
>JAOQGH010000001.1:178039489-178056785 GCA_025769975.1 Gallinago jamesoni | reverse complement strand
CCTTCTCCTTCTCCCCGGGGGGAACTTCCTCTTCCGGTCCCCCCACTTCCGGTCCCTCCCCTTTTCCCGACTAGCTCTGCCCACCCCCCTGGGCATGGCCCACATGGGATGGAATACCTGAGTGCCTGCTAGGTCCTGGGAAGAAATTAGCCCTTTCTCTACCAGACCCAGTACAGAGTCCACTAGGAATAAATGCACCCAGATATGGAAGGGGCAATACTGGAAGCTATGCATGACATAAAAAGAGTGTGTTAAAAATCAAATGAAAGTGTTAGATGTTATCCTTCAAAAATGAGAGCATGGTGACTGGTTGCACTTCTGCAATGCCAGTTTTCCAGTAAGACTTCTTCATTGCTCATAATTTAAAATAAACAAGGCCAATGACATTGGTTTTTTTGTACAAACAAATTCTAGCTTGATGAAATACAGCCACCTCAATGAAGGTTTTATTTTCTTCCTCTTCTTTCCCAGAACTATTTTAATATCTACTTGTACGAGGGCATGTGATTAGATACCACTGGGAATACAGTTCACTTTGGATTCTGATTTTCCTATTCTACTTGAAGCTAAGTCAGGTTCTTTTTTCACTGAAAACCCATTATCATGGACCATTGAGCTCTGGGACTTTCTCCCCTTCCCTTCTGCAATGAGGTTACATAAATTCTGCTCTACATTTCCTCAGACCCTTCGCCACGGATTACCGAGCCCTTTAATTGTGAGTAGTTTCACTGCTGCAGATTTGATTTTGAAGTAAATTGGATTCCAAGGGATCCATTTATATTATAACCTGTTCATAAATTCAGATGAACAAGCCCTTAAAAATAAGCTCTAAGCCAACAAGTTGGCCAAAGTCCCTTCAAAATGGCAGCCCTCAGTAGCATGTTCTTCCACTTACTGTTTTTGAGGGAAAGCTCTGCGTTTATGTCTTAGAGACACTCACGCATTCTAGCAGTCAGTATTTGATACTTCTCATTTATTGCTATGGTTATGGCTCATTCACTTCCTTCTTGTCAACCCTGACTTTCCCACTTTGCATTTGTTTCGGGGTTGTTCCTTGGTTTTCTTTTACTGGCTCATGGTATCAGTATTGGTTTATCAGATGAACTGGTTCAAAAAATAGCTCTACAGAAGTGGGCCCAAAACAGATAGACATAAGCTTGAAGGAAAAATAGATTCAAAGAACAGGAAGGTCAGCACTGAAATAGGCCATCCCCTGTAGGTAACTGGGAACAACTCTTTCTGCTGTGCCCCAGTGCCCATTAGACGGTGCTAGTCCCCAGCAACTAAAAGGTGGGTGTTAATTTCTGACGAAAAGTGACACCCTGGAGAGAATTTGGAGCAAATCCTTTGCTAGCGACAGCAAGCGCTTTGTTACTGGTTTTTCCTGCTGCAAAGAGCCTGCTTGGCCAAAAGGTCTGTGTGAAGATGGGGAAGGGTGAGGGGCTTCTTTCCCACCCCGGTCCCAGCACCCAGGTGATCACATCGCCCCACTGCCTGACAACCAGCATCGCACCCACAAGCAAACTCCTCGCCCCTTCTGCCTCCACAAGGATGCCCTGCAATAATGTCCTCTTTTTCTCTCTCCCCTAATTACACTCTGCCAAGGCGAAGAGAACAGCCCATTTTTGTTTTTCTATTTTTTTTTTTTCCTAACAGAGATTCTGTATTTTAAGCAACAACGCGAGTGCGTTTGAAAAGGAAAAATACAAGGTATAAAAGCTTTCCCAAAATAGCAGCGTGTGGCTTGCCCTGGCTGTGCTCAGGTGCAGCTATGCATTACTCCTGCTTTTTGATAACATCCTGTCTCCTGAGCTGAAGTTACCGCGGGGTCGTGAGGACGGTACTAAATCAGAGATGTGTCGCGGATTGGACTGGGCCAATCTCGACGGCAGCCAGCAGGGAACGGAATATAAATCATGCTAAGAAGTTAAAATAGCCATCCCATTTGCAAACCAGTCATGGTATTTTCTTTAAGGGGGGGGGAAAGAAAATAGTGTCCTTAAAAGGTGCCAGACTGGCAGGGCGGGATAATAAAAAAACCTCTGACTGTGCAAGTTTCTCCTGCCACTGTGCTACGGTGCCGCTGCCCTGCCCGGTGCAGAGGAGGAAGGTGGAGGAGGCAGTCTCGGTGCTCCTCGCCGAAAGGAGCAGCATCAGCAGACCTGCACATTCACCTTGCTCTGGTGGAGCATTCCTTTTGGGGTGAAACAGTGCAGTTGCTGTGAAATCAGCCCAGTGGCACTTAATTTGTACCGAGAGCGAGTCACAGCAGGCGATGGCACAAAGGCGGCCCTGCCAGGCTCCCTGCAGGCAGGCAGGGGGACGGTGCATTGCTTCTGCCCACAACGGTGCCAGCCACAGGCTTTGTTTTCCTGCTATATTGGTACCCATCCCTGGGGAACAAAGCAGAAACCACAGGTTCATCGCAGGCCAAACAACAACACAGCACTGGGGCATCGCTGACTTTGGCCACAGGTGAACTGAAGACCTGGAGATGTCCAGCTCCTCAGGAGAAGCGCAGCGAGGGCTGGTGCAGTCAGGCATCTCTGCCACCTGCTCAGCACAGCATAAACCCAGGGCTGTTCACCCCGGGGTTTTGCACGTTTTGGGGGAGGAATATGGAACGGGTGGCTGCTGCTAGATGACATTCCTAATGGCAGTTAATAAGCTTGTTTTCCGGTCGCTGATTTCCAGATACAAATTGGAGATCAGTTCTCATACCGAAGTGACTCGTTCTTCCTTATGTGAGAGATGTGAAGACTGATTCATAAATAATGGCTTAGGGGTGACGGAAACGAGATAAATTGCTTTCATTAGAATTCGCATAAAACAGCAGCAGAGTCCCTGCTTGCCACCACAGATTGAACAAATGTGCCAGCATGCACGTTTTTCATTTTGCAGCCACTGATATTATGAAGTTGTTCCTGGATGTAATAGCTTCGAATGTACATTTTTTAAAGTAATTAATATGAAGAGTGATCCTGGAAAAAATTGCCTCACCCTCCATAAAGTTATTTGCAAGCTGTAGACATCCGTACTCGTTTGTGTGGATGTTTTTTTAAATACTGACAAATGGACAATTTGAAGTTCTTCAAGTGAGGAATTGCCTCCAAGATCTTTCTGGAAGCTCAGAGGAAATATGCTTAGGCGTTTCCATTTTATTAATACGATAGTGCTGGACTCCACATGCATCTGCACCTGCTGTGTTAGAAAGAGGCTTTGCAGCAGCAAACCGCAGAATGAACTACACTAGGGGCTTGGGGGATTATTTTTTTTTCCACAGGAATAGTAACTTTGCAAGAAATTATTAACAGCTCCACCATTCACAGTGGTATATGTCTTAGGAGATATCTTCCAAAAGCAACTGTTTTAGGAAACAGCAGGTGAGAGATGGACATAGACTTGAGGTGGGGCTTATCTGCCCCACGGAGGTTTCCCAAAGACTGAGCTGCTCACGTTGTGTTCCCTTTAGGGTCATCAGAGAGAAAGAGGCACTCCAGATTCAGTTCATCCTATACGAGCCATCTAGGATGGGTCAGATAAACTCTTCCTTTCCTTCACACTGACCACAGCTACAGGAATCACGTTCTAAAATGACCATTTTATTCCTCCAGAAATTGAGATATCCTAAGAATTTATACTGGAAAAATATAAATTAGGTCAGTAGGGGTGGAGGCACTGAATTACCAGGAATGGACATTAGGAGCTCTGGCACTCCAGCCCCGACTCCCAGATTTTGGCCCGCCAAACAGGGAGAGCATCCAGCATCTGGACCAGGGCAACACCACTGCCACTCTGCCTTCAGTGGAAATTTTGTCTACCAGGGCACATGGAGATTAAGAAAAAATGTTGAGGGTTGGCAGCAAGCCGGGGTCTAAAATTTGAGCACGCTGAAGAAAAAGGCAGCTGTCTGTAACAGCCAGCTGTAGGAATCTGTTTGATGGGTCAGGCTGGCATCTCTGAGTAAAATAAAAGATGGAAGAAAGCAGTTTGTATCTTCTCTAAGGAAGCCTTTATAAAAGTGGCCTCTCCGTAAATGCAAAGTGACTTGGTGAATAGTATCAATTTTATGTTAAGGTTCAAAAATAAAAGCTAGGCCATCAGAAACATCCTGAAACTTCAGACTACCACTGAGTGACAACTGCATGAAACAGACCCAGAGTAGTGGAAAATTTTAAGCCATAAATTAGAGAGCCTTGAAACTAGTAGGCCATACTTTTTATTCTGGGGGAGGTTCTTTATTAACTCATCTGTCTAAACATACGGATCTTGACAAATGAAAGCTGCAGGGAGGATCTGCTCCTGTCCTGCAACTGAAAACACTTAAAATCAAATCTCTGCAAATATTCCTGTTACCTTCTCTTAAATGGCCAAGTACCGCAGGCGCTGTTGCTCTCTATCAGTTCAGCTCACAAGGGCCCTATTTCCTGAAGTTAAAATGGAAAGAATTTTTAGTCTGAAACTTTTTCTTTTCCTTCAGTAAGTAACTGCCCACTTTTACTGAAAGGAGAGAGATAAGTCAAGTTTTTATTCTCTGTCATGTATCCTAAAGCTCGCATGTGTTGGACACCTGCAAAAGCTAGCAAAGCTAGCTTGTTTACTTAGTGCAATTTATTTGACCTTTTAATATATTTGAGTAAGGATTTTATACCTAAGGCAACTTTACAGAACAGATTTGAAAGGTGACCTTCAAAGGAAACATCAAAATCTTTCTGAAAAAGGAAACTTTGGAAATATATGTGAAAAAGGCTGCTAACCTCCTGACTCAGGACTCCCTGGCTTTTTGGCACAGGGGCGTACCAGAGCAATGAGTTCACCTTGCCCACAGCAGACCTGCAACCACTATTGTACAATACCTAAAGGCCCAAGAATGGTGTTGGGTGGTTAGTTTTGGTATTTCCATAACAAACGCCTTCTGTTTGCTGGCTGGGGCAGTCATTCAGCACCATTTTGATGTTAACCCACATTTTAATCCTTCAACTGTAAATCCTTTTTGCTGTTACCATTATGAAGCTGGGACTGTCTAGGCGAAATGGAGTTTCTAAAAATGATTTCTTTGTTGTTTTTAATAACAAAGGTAAAACCCACAATAAGTCTGAACCTTCATGCTTTTAAGAATAACATTAAAACTCAATTTCCTCTCAGCTAAAAGCACAGGCTGCTACTAACTGAAAGAGTAAATACGTTAAGTGAAGGAGGTAAGAGGTGCCAAAATCTGGTGTGTACCACGTGTGACAGGAGAAGGTTGCCCCTTCCCCTAGTTTGTCCTGGAGCATTCATTACCTATGGGACCTCATTCCTAGATATCAGGAAAACATTATTCAGTGTGAGAGTGGTGAGACACGGGAACAGGTTGCCCAGGGAAGTCGTGGATGCCCCATCCCTGAAGGTGTTCAAGGCCAGGCTGGATGGGGCTTTGAGCAACCTGCTCTAGTGGGAGGTGTCCCTGCCCATGACAAGGACGTTGGAACTTCATGATATTTAAGGTCCCTTCCAATCCAAATCATTCTATGATTCTATGATTCTTTCTATGAAGGCACAGGCTGTGACTGAGACCATATTTGCAAATGTATGTGCCCACCACAGAGCATTTCCCTAACACAGGCAGGTGCTAGTGCAGCACTTTTCATGCTGCTGGCCATGCCACACCTGAGGGACTGGGAAGTAAGTTTTCATAATTTGTTATGGTGTGCAACTGGCAGAGCTGTCGAGGTCACCTGCCTCACCGATGATCCCAGTCACGTCACAGATAAGAGACACAGTATGGAAGTGATGCTTCAGCAAGGGTTGCTGCCACAAAGGCCCCTTGGGGGCCATAGGGAGCTCTCCAGAGACTCCTGGATATAACATTTTCCTGAGGTCCTACCCTTGCCTCTCAGGGTAGGGGGTGTTGAATTGCTTGAGGACAGCTACAAAAGGTCTGTCTGGTAGAAACACAATTTAAAAAAAAAATTAATTGCTGATGCCTTGGGAAGAAAGTGCTCCCTAAAAGTGAGTAGATGAAACTGTTACCAAAGGCTTCTTGCCAAGACAGCTTGCAGCAGTATTTAATCGTTACACTACACGTATCTCAAAACTGAAGGTGTTTCACACTAAATTAGAGATAAGCATTCATGATTAGGAAGTTTCTGCTTAGAAAATCATGCCCAGAAAACTCAGAATTATTTTTCACTCCTTTTTGCTTTTGCTTTTAGGATAGCATTGAGTTTAGAAACATCTGTAGTCATATGGCTTTACAAAGAGAGGGACAACAATTTGAGAGAGACTTACATGAAGCCCACCAGTGCTTGAAGACCATCATAGAGAAACTCATACATTCATTGGCAGTTTCCCTCTCAGATTCTTATATCCCAGTCCGATCTGCTCTGAGACAAATCCTGCGAGATCTCCTGGCAATGTGAAACTGCAGGCTGCTTGGCCAAGGAATGAGCAAGGCTCATGAGCTGTAATGATCCTATAAAAATAAGAGATAACTTGAAAGATGAATCCTGGAGATTTTACTGTAGCAAGAGTTCCTGCTGACTTTACATCAGTGAAGACTTCCCAGTGGAGATCCTGTTCCTGCAAAGTACTGAATAGCCTTCTCATATCAAACTTGTACCAAAGTCATGTTAATGAGGGCTGGGAACATCTCCAGAAGGTTGCTCTGGAGGAACAGAAATTCATTCTTAAATAATAAGGTCTCAAAATGAATACAGAAAGGCGGAGGTTGAGAAGACAGCTATCAGAAATCTCTCTATTTTCATCACAGCTCAGGAAAACGTGTTTTCAAGTAATTCTTTATGGCATGGACACTTGAGAGAGGCAGAGAAAATACAGTGCTTAACTATGAACTCTTTCATGAGAAGGTATACAGCCTGATTGTGCTGCAAATAAAGACAGCCTGCTAAATCTTTACTGCATTTTACCATAATAAGCCAACAAACCACTGGAAAGGTGAAGGTGCAGTGTCTTCCGTTGAGAAAAGAAAAAAAAAATAAAAGAAAAATATGTGGGACCAGTGGGATCAATCACTTTAAAGCAATAAAAGGTCTTGGTAGATGATCCAGTGGAGGTGAATGGAAAGCAAAGCAAAAGAGGCATTAACACAGTGAAGCAAAGGTATTTATAAACTGAGGTGAAACATTTGTGAAGATTGCTTTGCAGAGCTTTCTCAGCCCCTGTGACTGTGCAGCAGACAGCATAAAACTCCACTCTCCTACTGCCAAATCAGGAGGGTTTATGAAGTCACTTACTTGTCAAACAGCTGCAGCTGTAATGCTGAGAAGAGGCATTCCACCCCTCTTTTTTGCAATAAGATTTAATGTCTGTGTGATTGCTGAGCAGGAATAACGGCTTGTAAAACTTTTTTTTTTTTTCAAAGGAATAAATTAAGCTCCTTTTAACTGTGATTTGGGTAGTAGGTGAGGGAATCTTGTGGACTATGAGATAGAAAAGTATCTCTTTCCATTGGCTGGAGGAGTGAATTTCCACATGTGATTTTTTTTCTTTTTTCTTTTTTTTTTTTTAATGTGTGATCGTGAACATCATCAGCTGAATACTTTCCGAGTGTGGTTCCATACTCTGATTGATTTGCCATATTTTATGTTCACACTTCAAATGTTACCCTGGTGTCATTCTCACAGCTATAATTAAGGCTACCTCAAAACACTTATTCACTGGTTTCCAGTGTGAATGCAGACAACTGAACTGGATTGAAATTTTGCACGGGATGTTTCAGCTTAGAATTCATTTAGAAGTGGCAAGAAGAAACTTGAAGCCAGCACCAGATATCTCCTTTTTTTTTTCTTTTTTCTTTTAAGTGTGACTCCCTCCCTCCTGGGAAGAGGGAAAAGGGCTCCGTTGGGAGCAGAACATGGTGGTGTTTGCCGAAATGTTGTGATCTCCAGGGCAACACTGAGCATAACAGCAGGCAGCAAACAAACGGAAGGGATGCACACAAAGGTGTTATACTCAGCCCTAGACACATTAGTCAGTGTGTATTTACTGTCCTTGGCACCACCCTTCACAGTGGAGGGACAGGGGCCTGGAGAAGTCCTGGGAAATGAGTCTTTTGGCTATTTTTCTAATGTTACTTTGAGGGTGGCAGAGCACTAGAACACGCTGCCCAGAGAGGTGGTGGAGTCTCCTCCACTGGAAATATTCAAAACACACCTGGTTGAGTTCCTGTCCAACCTGCTCTAGGTGACCCTACTTTGGCAGGGGAGTTGGACTAGATGATCTCCAAAGGTCCCTTCCAACCCCTACCATTCTGGGGTTCTGTGTGATCCTCTTATCCCCTCAGAGGAGAGGTACTTGAGCAGCAGACAGGCTGAGGGAGGAAACCAGAGTGAAGGCAGCTACAGCCCTGAGGTCCCCCTGCTTTGCAGAGCGCAAAGTGGTGCCGCCCCCCCCAACTTTAGTGTGACAGTCACCCACTGGAGCCCAGACCCCTCTCGTCCTGACTGTGAGGGGCTGTTTCTCTATTTCCCACCATTTAGGCAGGTCACTTTCTACAGTTGTTTCCACTAGCTCACTCACTCTGCTCTCACATGCAAGCACCTTATTCCAGGGTCTGCGTTCCAGTTCCTTCAGCAGGGCATTAGCCCCGAGCACAAGTGTTTTATCTCCAGTTTCAACAAAAAGTCAAAAAGACTCTCTATACCCCTCACTTGGATCCAGCTCAGCGCACTGAAATCCTGGTCTGAAGATCAATAGCAAGATCCCGCTGACTTCACCAGGGCCAGAATCTGAGCTATGCTCTCCGGGTCAAAGCTCACATCATCAGCCTTGTTAACGGGTTTGGCATCAGGACGGCTCCGGGGAAAAAAAACCAAAAACTAACAGGCCGATTTCAACTCTCTTTGCCCAGTCACATGCATGTGTGCACAAAATTCATGACCAAGTACAGAGGAACGACAGCATTTGGCAGGTAATTTTCTATTCAAGCTTCTAAGAAACTAGCAAGTGCTGCAGATTAAAAGCACATCGCATCTAAAAAAAAACCACTCCAACCCCAGCTCCACCGAATTGGACAGGTTCCCTTCTGGATGGCTCTAGGCCTGCAGAGATCCCTAACAGGTAAGAAACGCAAGACTCAGAAACTTAGGGGAAATTTAGGCCTTCTGAATATGACTCTTCATGGTTTTTTACAAGAATTAGTGTTTATGCTGAAAATTTCCAGAACTCTTTCATTCCCAAACATTTCGACTTAAAATGAATATTTTAGTTCAAGGTCATTTAAAAAGAAAACACTGTTAAATTCTTTGAAATTCTGGCTAGAAATGTAAGAATCCCTGGGGAAACTTCATCTTGTTTCGGACTATACAGCACAGGTTTTCAATTCCTCTCCTTGTCCTCGAGATGACGGTGCAACGGAATGAAAGGGCAATGGGTTCTCAGGCCCCGAGTCTGCAAACACTTTGTGTATGGTTTCATGACTCAAAGTGCTCACATTACGGTGGTTTAATAAGTTACCACCCATCAGCTGAGCTGTGGCAACTGCCCATGCACGTACAATTAGCTCACCCTAATTGCAAAATGTGCAACTCACCCCTCTCCTTCAGGAGATCAGTGCAGCTGCACATTGATATCAAGTTACCCCCGTGGCATATTTGAGGCTCAAGGCCCTGTTTCATCGTTGATCACAACGAAGCGTGGTAGGAGATATGAGCATCCGACGTGCCCCTGGGGTGGGGAAAAACAGCTCACCCAGCCTGGTGGCCTCAGCAGGCTGGTGGATCCCCACCATGGTGAGCAGCCCTCAAAACCAGAGCTCTGCCCTCAAGCTGGGGTGCGAGCTGCTCTCTTCAGTGTGCTGTGTTTGCTACGCAGCAGACAAAAAACAGAGCACCAGAGAGAACAGCCTGAAATGTGCCTTCCTGCCTCCGACACGGGGGCAAGATGGTGCAAGGGAACCTGCTGCCCAGAAGTAGCTGCCCTCGCTCAGTGGTGACTATGTCACCAGCTCGTGCGTCATGCACACTGCTGTCACACCTAAAAAAGCTCACTTTTTTTTTGTAAATGCTAAAATACTCCACTTTGGGTTCAGATGGAGAGCAAACTCTGTTTGCACCTCTGTGATTTCATGTGCCCACCCCAACATCCTGCTCCGGAGCATCTGTGTTTCAGAGCTCTCCGTATGTGTCTTATCTTTTCTGTTGTGCTTTCCAAATAACACCACCCAATTTAGCACAACTGCTGTGCATATGGTCTCCACAAAATCAGCCTGTTCATCTGGGTTATGTATTTACATCTCCTGCTACCAGGCATTTGATGAAACAGCTTCCTCCTCCTTACCCGTCCTTTTGGGCTTTGATGACTCAAATCCTCACTCACGTGAGCAGCCCTTGCTTGAACACGTACTCTGTTGTTTCAACTGGGTCTTCCTGCAGAAGCTCTTAAAAGATCAGGATGTTTCCCACCAGCATGGTGGGTTTCAAGCACAAGGTACACTTGTCGCATCAGGAAATGAGTGAACAAGAAGCTGAACCCTGAGCACAAATGTATCAACAATTCTACCTGATAAAAGAATTTTTCTATTATGCTTAACACATGAAGCTCAGGTTAATAAAAGGACATGGATCTGTTGGAACAGGTCCAGCAGAGGGCCACAAGGATGATCAGAGGGATGGAGCACCTCGCCTATGAGGACAGGCTGAGAGAGCTGGGGTTGTTCAGTCTGGAGAAGAGAAGGTGCCGGGGAGACCTTATAATGGCCTTTCAATATCTGAAGGGAGCCTACAGAGGAGCAGGAGAGGGACTCCTTACGAAGAAGTGTAGCGACAGGACAAGGGGCAACAGTTTTAAATTGGAAGAGGGGAGATTTAGATTAGATACTAGAAAGAAATTCTTTACAGTGGTGAGGCACGGGAACAGGTTGCCCAGGGAAGTCGTGGATGCCCCATCCTTGGAGGTGTTCAAGGCCAGGCTGGATGGGGCTTTGAGCAACCTGCTCTAGTGGGAGATGTCCCTGCCCATGGCAAGGAGGTTGGAACTTCATGATAGTTAAGTTCCCTTCCAATCCAAACCATTCTACAATTCTATGATTTTATGAAAGTAGTCCAGGAAAAGAGAAAACATATATAGTAATGCAATAAAAATGTACACACACCCCCTTCTTTTTATTACATGTATAGAACTACTTGGATTTTATTTCCAAAAGCTAAATATTGATGAAATTTCAAGACCAAAAAAATAAATTAGGAAAAACCTTAATGATTTTTTAGTAAATTTTTTTTTTTTTCCTAAATAGATCTCATGCTTACTTCCCTGGATTTTATTTCAGCTGCTTGAAATAGTTTGAGACTTAAATCAGAAAAGAAGTCCAGAACACTTTTTTCCCGGAGGTGTTATGACCAGTCCTATCATCTAGGTAACCTTTTTATATCCCTGTAATAAATTTCATGTCGTTCACCTTTGAGCAGTGCACCTGCGCTCTTGAATCCCTATTCTGGGACTGTTTTAGCCTTCCAAATTGCTGACCAGCTTCACATAAGCACAGCTGCTTGTTTGTCAAATGTTAAAGCGTGTTTCCTTCACAGCCAACTCCAAATGCTTGGGCCTAGATCGATGCCAGGCTAAATGTGTAATATCTGACCAACTACCACAGCTAGAAATTGAGTATTTTTAAGAAATTTAAGCTGAATATCCCATTGCTTAGATGTGACTGTGACTTTGAGTGTATCCAGACAATTCAGAGGTTGCTGCTAAGTTTGTGTTTAGTTACGTGCAAATTTGCATGTGCTACAAATATGCCATACAAAGCTGCTCTAGGAAAACTAATTTTGTCATTGCACCCCACCACAGTGTGTCTTGGTTCCTCTCTTAGCTTTGTTTGTGGCCTTTACATAAGGATGGCAGTAGCAACAAGCAAGGAATGGAAAGAAGAGTTGTCAAAGTTGTGTTTTCCTGCCAGTCCTTCAATTGGCTCCATTTTGCACAGGGTTAAAATGAAAATTTTTAATTCCATGATTAAAAATTCTTTGTCCGAAGGCTCCTGCTCCACTGCAGGCGCAGAATGGCCAGTGCTCACTGAGCGAGCAGCTATGTCATATTTAGTTCAACACGGCTTCGTGTTTGCTGCCCGCCGCTCGGCGGCAGGGAAGGGGTGGGAGGAATTGCTGTTTTGCAGAGGAGGAGCTGTGGCACGCAGAGATGACAGCTGAGAGCTCTGCCACCCGTTTGGTGGGCCCAGCCAGAGAGCACCTTGGCTGCCAGAGTGCTTGGTGCCTCCTGTGGTCCTTGCTGGGGACCCTGCTGTGTCCCCTGGGCTGACGCCTCCCCTGGTCTTGGCCACTGAGTGGGAACACACAACCCAGGAAGGGTCTGAGAAGCTCCATGTGCGCCATCCTGGGTTGAAAGAAGATTACTCGGTCTTTTATCAACTTTTCACTTTGCAGCCCAGCTCACAGCTCTGTAACTTGGGTGTGCATAACTCAATTTACAGAATCACAGCATTGTAGGGGTTGGAAGGGACCTTCAGAGATCATCTAGTCTAACGACCCTGCCAAAGCAGGGCCACCTAGAGCAGGCTGGACAGGAAGGCATCCAGGCTGGTTTTGAATATCTCCAGAGATGGAGACTCCACCACCTCTCTGGGCAGCCTGTTCTAGTGCTCTGCCACCCTCAAAGTAAAAAAGATCCTCCTCATATTTAGATGGAATTCCCTGCATTCCATCCCTTAACCTGTCACTGGGCACCAGTGAAAAGAGTCTGGATCCATCCTCTTTACACTCCCCCTTTAGAGATTTGTAAGCATTGATGAGATTCCCCTCTCAGTCTTCTCTTCTTCAGGCTAAATAGACCCAGGTCTCTCAGTTTTTCTTCATAAGAGAACTGCTCCAGTCCCTTCACCATCATTGTAGCCCTCTGCTGTACCCTCTCCAGCAATTCCTTGTCCTTCTTCAACTGAGGGGCCCAGAACTGGACACAGTACTCCAGATGTGGCCTCACCAGGGTAGAGTAGAGGAGGACAATAACCTCCCTTCAGCTACTGGCCACATTCTTTTTAATGTACCCGAGGAGACCACTGGCCTTCTTGCCCACACATGCTACCTCATGGCCAACGCAACATCCAACGCAGCCTTGTTTCCCCTAGAAGAAAACCAGCAGGAACTTGTGATGGAGTCCAGCCAGCCCAGGAGTCGTGCTGGTGTCCTTGGCACTGGGCTGTGGAGCTGAGAGCAGCGTTGGGCCATGTCCCCCGGGGTGGCTGACACGGGGTGCAGAAAGAACGCCAGCCACATCTGTGCATTTTTGGCCTTCTGAGCCACGCTGTCCTCTGGAGGGGATTCGCTGCACCTGCCACCCGCGACCAGCGCAACCCCTCCTCGCCTTTATGCCATTGCGTGCCTTCAAACCGCCCCAGAGCGGGCGCGCAGGCTGCGCGGAGACTGCGCGGGGAGGGGGAGGGGGGCGTCGTTCCGGCAGCCGCCCAGAGGGTGGCACTGTCGAGTCGCCGACGGGGCTGCGCGGGCGCGGAGCGGCGGGGGTTGCGCGGGGTTTGCGCGGGGCTTGCGCGGGGCTTGCGAGCAGCTGCGCGGGCGGAAGGCGGCGGGGGCTGCGCGGAGCTTGCGAGGACCTGCGCGGGCGGAACGTGGGGCCCGGCCCGGCGGCCCCGCCGTGGGTGGCGGGAGGCGGCGGGACGGGTGAGAACCTTGGAGGGGGGGGGGTGTGATGAAAAGGTGGGAGGAATTAAAAGCGGAAAAAATGATGCTGAGAAGGGCTTGACGTCGGGGAGGAGGGGGGGAGGAGATGGGGGTCGGTATTCGGCCGCAGGGGTATGGAATAAGGTGGGGGAAGGAGAGGATGGAGGGAGGGAAGGAAGGAGAGAAAGGAAGAAAGAAAGAAAAATAAAGAAGAAACTTCTCTGTGTTTTCCCCCCAACATTTTTGGAAAATCAAAATAATCAACTAATCTATTGCTATATTTTTATTGCTATTAAATCTCCACCTCCTTCCACGCTATCTACTGGGATTGGAAGTAGAGGAACTCAAATACTACGGGAAAGCTATTTTCAAATGGAATATTTGCAGAACTCTCAAAGCACAGGAAATCTCGAGAAGGGGTTGTCTGAGACTTTCAGCCCAATTTTATGCCCCCTCTATAAATAGGATTATTTTTTTTTTAACCACTGTAGCTATGTCAAGAGACAGGTTTCTTTTTTTAATCACATAGTTACTTTGATGACACCACAAATAGAGCTCTGCCTTCACTAGTGGTATCACGTACCAGTATAGCATCTACCTCTCCAGACGAGGAAAAAAGTTACACCAGCGAAGAAAAGCCTTACCACTGGTGCAAAACTGTAGGCTCGTCAGCAGCACTCTGACACTTTTACTGTCCTGCGACATCCATCAGGTAAGTTTTGTCCTCAGAGTCACACTAATGGGCTCAACACTTCTAAGCAATATGAGAAAGAGCACAAAATGGAGTATCATCTGGTCTTGCTCATTTTAATGGCAGTTCTGGAAATACTGCTGCCTTTCTACATAAAATCAAAGGAAAGACACTTAGTGCTATAATGATAGTCTTTAACCCAAAGACTTTACTTGCTGGGTTTCGGGGTTTTTTTTTCAGGAAATCATGTTTTCCAGCTTTTCTTCTATTTCTTTGCTAATTTCTTCTGTTTCTTTTCCCTTGGAAGGTTGTTAGCTTTGTGGTCCCCAAGCCCTGGGCTTCGTTTGACCCCTTGCCCATTGCACACCAGTGCGGGTGGGCACAGTCCTGCCAGGAGACACACAGCAATACCCATGTGCGGATGAAGGAAAGCTAGAATATCCCCCTTTCCAGAGGAGCTGCTGATCATTTTTGGTTTTCCTTTTTAAATAACTGCTGGTGAGTCAGGCATGACATGGCTCCCGTAATCTTCACAGATAATTAAGCAATTCATACCTTGTGTCTGTGGGTAGACACTGCTGTCAAAACTTAGGCCCATTCTGGAAGTGGCTGAAGGGCTTTCTTTGGGAAGAAAACCAACCCACCCCTCTTGCTTTTCCCACCTTTGATTAAATAATCTTTAATATGAAGACTTCATAGCAGGGAAATTTGCTTGTGTGGGCCATTGCTTTTGAAGCTGATGCGACAGCTTGTTGCACGACTCTTCTCTGCACACATTCTTCCCTTTCACTGGGAGGAAAGCAAGAGATGAGCAGAGCAATAAGCTTTTGGGTTTTGTTACCAAAAGTTGACAAAATACAGCTTTGTCAGTTCTGATGTTAACACTGACAACCAGCGTTTCACACCTCAGCAGCGTGAAAGTGGCTACAGTGTCTGTAACACAGGCTGAGGTGTCCCAAAGCTGAAATGTGCCAACTCCATACGGAGGCAGGCTCTTGCTGATGCCCATCCCACCGCAGCATCAATGTCAGATGAGCAGGGAGAAGTCTTGCTACCTGCACATGTTACTATTTACCTGGGTTAACAGGATTTTCTGGGTAATACATGTGTTGTCTTCAGTTTCCTGAACTTTTTTTTTTTTGCATGGACAGAGTTGTCCCAAATGCCTGCATCATCAAGGAGCCTTGCAAAGACCTCAGGACATCTGGACTCTGAGAGAGCAATAGGAAACTTGTGTTAGGGGTGAAACAGGCCGCAGCGTCAAACCAGATATTTAAAGGAGATACAGACTCTGCAACACAAAGACATAAGTTAAACTGGGTAAAAAATAAGATTAGGCTCATGGAATCCTCAGTTAGAGGTGAAAAACAGTCTGTGTCCTCCTCTTCCCCGCAGTGAAATAGGATGATTTCTTTCATAACTGCACCATCCAAACCACTTCTTAGATTCATGGCTTATTTCCATTATTTTAGCAAAGGTGTGTCTCAGTCTGCACCTAATATTTGGAATTGGGTATGGGACTTCTAGCACTTTCCAGGTTGGCTAGTCCATAACCACATAGAATAGTACCGTGGAAGAACAACTGCTCAGGATCATGCAAAGGAAGGAAAAATTGAACACAGTTAAGAAAATGCAGATGCAACCCAAATATTGGGAGGATTTTTCCAATTGCTAGATGTTGCAGATGGTAGAAGAGTCCCTCCAGAAAATATTGGTTCACCCTTCATCCTGGCACACACTGAACTCATCTGAACAAAGCAAGAGCAGTCTCTAGAAGCAGTTAAGGAATCAAACAGGTTTTGATAGAAAATCTTGTAGACCATTTCTAGGTATTTCTCCCCCCACCCCTCCCACCCCCCCTTTTTGTGTGTGTGTGTGTGTGTGTGTTTTATTTTAATGAGAAAAGCAGTTATGTTAAAAACATCATGAGGAGTAATTCTGAACTGGCAGAAAGATGGGATAGAGGATTGAACAGATTCTTTCCATCTCCACGTTTTGTGATCTATGAACTCCCCTTTGGGAAAATATTCTCGTTTCAGGCTGAGTTTCACTGCCCCGGTGTTGTCTCAAGAAGGTGGGATATTTAACCCAAGCGACATTTACACGACCAGCGCACTTAGGCTTTACAAGTTAGTTAGTACGGTGTTTCAGCACTAAGAAACTTCATCACAGAGTAACTTTTCTCTGATTTGCTTTCTTCCTGGATGCCTCCCCATAATATTTTCTGCTGGTGCTTCACACTGCAAGCCAGAGATGCTGTGGTTAGCCGGGCTTGCTGGAGACACAGCCTGCTCCACAGCCAGCCTGACGTTTGCTGAACCAAGTCCTTTGTGACTTCCTTTTGCTTCCTGGCCCATTCCTCGCAGGCAAAAAGCTCACATGAAAGATGCCATTGAAAGATGGCGTCCAGTGCATTTTCTAAGGAAAACCCCATCTTTCTGGCCCCCAGTGGATGGTCCCCTTGCCAAAGACTGTTGAGTTACTTGGAAGCCCTGTGAAGTCCTGCAGCTCCGTGCTGCTGTGAACACCAGATTAGTGCTTACTGAGTGTGTCTGTGTCCTCAGCCAGTAATCCTGCTTAATGGGACTCACTGTAATGCAGGGTAACTGGATGGCAAGCATCCAAGTCATTCTTTTTAATTAAGAAATCCGCAAAGAAGTTCACATGGGATCTAATGACTCACAACACAATGTTTCTGCAGAGAGCAAACAGTGAACTAGGAGACAGCCTTCAAAGCTTGAAAGGTGTGGAGGACGGGACTGGTGTCCCTAAAAGCAGCCTGAGGCTTAGGGAGCCTACAGAGGAGTTGGAGAGGGACTCTTTATGAGGAAATATAGTGACAGGACAAGGAGCAATGGGTTTAAATTGGAAGAGGGGAGATTTAGATTAGACACCAGGAGGAAATTCTTTACAGTGAGGGTGGTGAGACACTGGAACAGGTTGCCCAGGGGAGTCGTGGATGCCCCATCCCTGGAGG
>JAOQGH010000001.1:177992555-178039389 GCA_025769975.1 Gallinago jamesoni | reverse complement strand
GGTGTCCCTGCCCATGGCAGGGGGGTTGGAACTCGATGATCTTTAAGGTCCCTTCCAACTCAAATGATTCTATGATTGTATGATTCTATGATTTGATCAGGCACCTAGGAATGAGGGGCGAGAATAGTTTGTAGGAATGACAGTCTGGGGACCTGTGGCCATGTTCCCAGCCCTGCATAAGGCTCAGGGAGGTCCCGAGCCATGGAGGGACTGGTTTTCCTCCAGGGTCACTCCCATGCAATCTACTTCTTTCACAGACAGCACACAAGTGTTGCTTCGTCTGGGTTGGTTTCTCCAGGACACTTGATTTTTCTCCAAGCAACTGCATTTATAGCCAAAAGTCCGGGACCCAGAACAATGTCTAATTTAGTTTACAGCACAGAGGATGTAAGGAGGAAGTAATGTGGATATCAATTCAGGAAAAAACAGCAACCTGGAAAAAGGCAGAAGAGGACATTCACCCATTCAGCTAGAACATTTTGTCATAGTGCTAAGGGGACAACATCAGCCTGAGACTCCACTAGTCGACAGCTTTTCTTATTACTATTATTAAACCTTCCAAACTAGAGATGCACAAATTTAGGTAAATGACAGTGTGTAACATATAATTCTTCTTGGTGTAAATCTGACTTCTGGAGCCAAGAAACTATTAAATTTTGAAAAAAAAAATTCAAAGAAGTCTCATTGCATTTGTATTTGTTTTCAGACTGGAGCTTTGTGGCTCGGGGAACGGATCCACTGACCTTTTGCTTCTGTGCTCTTCAGCTCCAGCTCTGCCACAGGCAAGTGAGTGCAAGCAAGCTCCGTGGTCCTCCCCAAACCCCGACACAGGCAGGCTCTAGTGATCAGGAGCCTATGCTGGTCTTGCCACAGATTTCCTGTGCGGTCTTGGATAGGAAGGTGTCTGTTTGCCTCAGTTTTTCCATCTGTAAAATAAGAATGATGTTACACTGCTTCACCGGCGCAGCTAAATTTCTGCTTAAAAAGCAGTCTGTGACCTTTGGATGAATGGTGGTAATGAGCTGTTTGCCTTATTTATAAGTATCATTTGGTGTGATATAAATAATTTTTTGTATTGTGCATACCGTGTTTATATTGTGCAAGTGAATGCAGTCCCAATGAATGCGAGAGACCAAGTATTTCGCTTTCCCACGTAACTCAACCAGCGTTCCCGAGTCCTGATCTCTAACACCTTTGCTATTGCAGTCCTGGGCCCCTCTTGAGCAGAAACTGCTGATCGTGCCAAATTCTCTGGTGTTTTGTAATGTGGGCTAACATGCGCCGGGGTTTGGATGAGACCAATGGGCTCATTTTCACTTAAGGCCTGCGGCAGCACTGGGGCTGGAGAGCACAGAAGTGAAAGGTCAGTGTATTCCTTCCCTAAGCCACACAGCTCCTGTTTGAAAACAAATAAAAAAAATATCATGTGACTGCTATGATTTTTAATTTTTATTTTATAGCTTTATTGCCTTTCTTCCTCCAGAAACTCAACTTTGCACTGAAAGGAAAGTTAGGTGCTGTTACTTATGTACATTTGCATTGTTCCTTACTTGGAAAGTTTGGAATAAGAAGAAAAGCTGTAGACCTACTACTTTTCTCATCTTTCTAATTTTGCATGTCTCAGTCCATGTGTATAGTATTAGCCAATATTTAGATAGCTTTCTGGAACAAAGGTGGTGAATATGACCATGCACTTTGAGAAATTAAGGTTTGAATAGACACTGACAAGTGATTAAGTTACCACAGCCTAATGAGTGTCTCTAGAGAATGATTAAAGCGAGCACTTAACTCGGGTGGGCTGAGAACATGCGCACAGTCAATTACTATGGCTTGGGATATGATGAATAAATTGTTAAACCACAATAAATAGACAGTTTGCCATGTCCATGCCCTGAAGGACATGATGGTATCCCCTTTCCGCTTGCAAAGGGTGGTCTCAGCTGCTTTTCTGGGTTCCCTCTGGAGTCAACCAGTGATACAAACACTCATAGGGGGGGAGATGATCCCACTTAGTTTGTGCACCTGTTTTGGAATAGTAGAGATCAAACTCTTTGATGGCTAAAGTTGGTGAGATGAATCCCCCACAAAATACCTAAAATGGTATTATTATCGGAACTCCTCCTGTTCTCAAAGAAGGGCAGCCATTGAGTACTACATCCCCCAGGTCTGGCTTACCAGTGGTTAGGTCAAAACCCAGAGCAAGAGATACGGTAGTCCTAAAGCTTAATAATTACCTCTAGCAATGAGGACAAGGGGCAACTTTCTGCTGCTACTGACTAAAAGAAAGTAAAGATTGATACTATGATGTGCCTCCTCTCCTTAGAGTTCAACAATAACCCCAAGTTACTTTGCAAACAACTGTAAAAAAAGCTACAACCTGGGATCTCATTCACTGTTCTTCTATTAAAAGAGCCACAAATAAGGTAGTATTGGCAGGCTGATAATATCTGACAAGGGGATTGGTACTGAAGAATTCATCAGAACCATCTCCAACACCCCTTGTGAACTAAATACCTTCTAGTAAGACCTCTCTGCAAGCTACAACAGACTTCTGCCATAGAATTAGTAACTCAAACCACCTCTGCATCAATACTCCTCTGGCTACTGGGTATGTCACTAGCTTGTAAAACAGCAATATAAATCATGATAGTATCAAAATTCGACTTGAATATTCTTTAGTAGGACCAATATACAGCACATCAGCCTGAAGGCAGTGGCAACCTTATTTACTTCATCCTCACTCACAATTTTACTTTCAATATCCCACATTTCCTTCAGAATATGGGAGACATGAGAGCTAAACTGACCTGCAACATGCCAGTCTTTTCAGGGGACACCTGTAGAAGGATTTCTAAGTTTATAAATTCTGTTACCAAGCTCAACCTGTACCTAAGATGACATACTCATCATTTGCACTGGAAATCTGGATTTCTGTATCAATTCCAACTACAAATTTGACAATCATTACCCTGCTACTGCTCTTCCTCTGGGATAGCCTCCTCAAGTATAATTTTCCTGGACACTATCAAAAAAGTTAATCTGCAGAATACAATGTGTTTGTGTGCATATATGTCTCTATATAAAACTTACAGACCAGCTTAGCATCTCAGTATACCCATCAAACATCTGAGGAAGTTGGTAATGCAGCCAAGCTCTCATATACCACTGCCACGACAGCATTTGCTGTGAGAAGAATGCTGTTGTGAACAACCTAAGATGATGTAAGAACAGTTTCTCAACAAGTATACTATTTGAGACAGACATGCTATGTTTTTGAAGGAGCCATCCAAGCACCATATAAGGAATTACTTCAGTACCAAGAGACAATCCACAAGGACATTTTATTTCCAGTTATTACATACCATGACACCCTGGAACTTACCTAGAAAGTCACTGAGCGATTGCAGATAAGCTTATATCTAGCTGTAAACTCAGTGTTGCCTTCCAAGCCCTTGTCCAAGACCTGATACCAAGCTCACTGAAATCAATGCAATACGAAATTGGCAGGCATTAAAGGAGATGCTGTGGAATGTATTGCATGGCATTGCCTCATCATGAGCAACATGGTATAAAAAGGGTACCTCAGTCTGTGACAAGGTATACAGATCAAATCCCAGAAACAGTGATTAGCAAGAAAGGGTGAATTTCTAGAAGTCTGAGTCAAGCAGTCACTAAAAGCATTGAATACTGCTGGAGTGCTTTATGAAAAAACACGGAAATAGACTCTGTTGAGATTAGTCACAATTTTCATCTCTACTTACATCAGAAAGACTGGAAAAAAAAAAAAAAGGTTTTGTGTTAGTCACTGTGACTTCTGGTACAGCTACTCACTACAATGAGAAATGCAAAGATGCGTAAAGAAGGAAAAAATGCTGTTGTTCAGCTTCTGTGAAACTTCAAATTTATTTGACTGAGATTGGGACTGCAAGTTAACCCTGATATCAGAAGGGAACCTACAACATTACAGTCTGGCTGCCTAACACTGCTCTTATTTTTCGTGGCTAAGGTCCTTCATTGCAAGAGAAATACAGAGCTGCTGAAGCTGCCCTGGGTGTAAGATCTCACCCTACAGTAGTTGCATTCGGATTGAAATGAGGTTTTGACCTGGCAATTTATTGTGAGCCAAATTTGAGCAGCTACAGCCCCAGGTCCCTTGAGCACCTTACGGAGAGAAAAGGCAGAAGAACAGGAAAGCTCCAGTGACCGAGCAGCTGGGCGGGAGCCCTGCTGATGGAGTCCCCTCTATTTGCTCTTCATCAGACCTCAAGAAAAGTAAACAAGCTGGCAATCCCTTCCATGTTCAGCATGGTGTATTTGCATATGGTAAAGAATTAGGTGGTTTCATATTTTGCTGTAATTGAGGAAAATCCTGAATATACACTCTACTGTATGCATGACGTGTAATGGCATAGTGGAAAGAGGGGTTCATATGTGTCCCCTCCTTTCTGGATATTAATTGCTCTAAAAATTTGAGAATCATAGAATCATAGAATTGTCTAGGTTGGAAGGGACTTTTAAGATCATCTAGTCCAACCAACAACATAACTCTTATAAAAAACACCACCAAAAAAACGACCAACCCCCCCCCCCCCCCCCATTACTAAACCGTGTCTCTAAACACTATATCAACCTGTCTCTTAAATACCTCCTGTCTTTTGAATACCTCCACGGATGGTATTAAAAAGTATCAGTAGAAAAAGTAGAAGAAAAGAAAGTTCTTTACTGAAGAAAGTAAGGCAAACAAGCAGGCACGGATTTATCAATGTCAGGGCAAGAAAATGAAGAGAGAAGAGGAGGGAAGGAAAGAGGAGCACATGGAAAGGAAAAGTGACACTTGTCTGCTGGGAAGGTTGTCTTTTCCCAGAGATAAAATGAAGCATTTTCTCTCCTACAACAATTTTTTTCTTGAACAAAACAAAGTGGCAAAACCCACAGAACTTCTCCAGAAATGGAAAGCGAGGTGAAATCTCTGTAGCCTGCAACTCAAGTTTCCATCAAAGACATTGAGAAGGAGGAGGAAAAGGCAGCAACCCAGCATGCTGAAAGGGAGGGGAGTCTGAGGGGTTGCACCGCCACAGTCATGGCTGTGGAGGAAAGCCTGGAACAAGCGGTCATGAACAGGGCTCAGGTCCAGTGACCTCTATGATCAGGCCGTGTATCATAAGTCAAAGTACTTCCAATATTAAAACCTTGTGACTTGTTTGCTTTACTCAAAGCAATTTTAAAATGGAGAAGAGACGTCTCTGCTACATGCTCTTTTCCAGACTTGTACAGGGAGGAAGTTTCTCTGCCCCAAAGTTCTCTCCAGAGATACTTAGGGTAGCTCAAAGTTTCACTCCAGAACTGTGTTTGTCACCTATGGGTCACTTCAATTTTTGTCCACTTTGATAGGTCTGTGTAAACATTCAGTATGGTGAAACTGAATTAATAAACCCCCAAATTTTCATACCACTGAAATTACTTAAAGTAAGTTCATAAGCTATATCTCATTAAGGGCAAATATAAAAACAAAATGGAAAGTTTATAGTGTAAGCAGTTTTCATCTTCTAAATGAACAAGAAAAGGTTTGAAGATTTTTAAAAAGTTAAATATCTCTATGTTTTCAAATCTCCTTGCTTAAAAAAGGCTTATCAGATCAGCCTTAAACTTTCCAAAAATATTCTTCTTTGCCAAGAGACCACACGTTAAGTTTCAGGTGGGAAAAAATTTGGCTTTAAAAGGAAGAAGAAAAAAATAAAGAGTCTTAGAATAAAAATCAACATGGAACTGCTACTGTAGTTCCATTATAAAGACTCATAAAAAACATTTCCAGTTGCTCTCCAGTAGGTCTGATTTCCATAAGTAAAGCCCCACTTTATTTCTTCCACAGTTCCTTATAGGTCTTTAAGGAGCTATGAAAACTCTCTTGCCAACAGGGAATTTCTTGCAGAAATAAAGTATCTTAGGAAACATTTTTTTATAGATCTGGAAACATATTAATGATTAAAGGCCTGATCCTTCAAAGCTGAGCGTTTGCAGTTTCCATTGGCTTCTGTGGGAATGACAGATGCTGGGCACCTTTTTATATTAGATATAATATCTGCATACCTCTACTCTGTGATTGCACCAGGCTTGTGAAAAACCTCAGCGCTTGCCCTCCAAACCACACAGGGCAGGTCCCCATATTCAAACCCAAGAGTTTCAAGTTCGCGACTCCAGTCCTTAAGATCATGGGACAGACTTAAAATTCATGAGCTTTTTCAGTTTTTATGTGATTTGTGAAATTAAACCTGTTTTCTTAAGTAAGTTTCTTGCCTTTTAGGTTTTCCCTGCAGGAATACAGGCTGGAAATTCGCTTTTGTTTAGAGCAGAGTAAGACTTTCCTTGCTGCCACCACTCTTCTGCAGCCGGGGCTAAAGAAAGAGGCCAAACATCTCAGGACTTAGCATGGGGCTGCAGGAGATGGCTGTGGTGAGTCTAACTCATCCTCCCTCTTGCAGGTCTGGAGCCGTGTCCCTGCCCGTCCTGGCACAGCCCCGGGCTTTCTCAGCGCTTAGCTGGGGACACAGGATCAGAGCAGAAAAAAAGTCTGTGGGAGGCAGAGCTGCAGCTGCTGGAGAAGCTTATTTTATCTGTCAGCAACTGTACATGAACCCTCTCTACTGCAGGATAAAATCTGACAGAGAGGCATAAGTCCTGACAGAGAAAGTTTTATGTACATTAAAGTCCCCATCAACCTGTCAATGCATAAATGGCCGTATGCAATGTAAGTGATGATTAAAAGTGATCCAAAAGAAAGCATTTAAAAACCAAATGAACCTACCCACTACACCAGATCTACACCAAAGCTTCTTGATAAGTTAAACTGTTTTTAAGTCACAGAGATCAGCAACAAAAGGTCTGACTGCCAAAAGGCATTTTAGACATTCAGCAGATTTCCTATTAAAACGTAAGATAAGGAACCATCAAAATGTACATAAAAAAGACCCCAGTCAACTGCGTAAAATTTCTTGAGGAATCAAGGAAAGCGTGTCCCATTTGTGGGACTGCTTCCAGGGGCTTCTCCCTCTCCTTCAGCTTTTGTGTTTTTGTGTTTATGGCAAAAAGCAGTTTACAGTTGGAACAGCTACATTCAGCCTGCAGCCCAATAGCAGCTCCTTCGCTTGGAAGGACATTTGTTATTCCTGCTGCCTTTAATTGCCTGCTTAATCTGTGTAACCAACGGCTGTAATCCATGTAATCCCATGGCCCTTTCACTTGTCCTTTGTTGACCAGGCAGGTATTCGTTATGCTGGTTGTTGTCGTCTTCCCTCCAAGCAGGCTGTCAGCTCTTCACACGGGAGGATTTCCTACCACGCTGCGTGTTTGTACAGTGCCCACACAACGGGGCTGCCCGCTTGAAGCTTCTAAAGTCCACCAGATTAAAAAACCAAATACCTCTGAAGCCAACCTAGAATCTGTTTGCCTAAAGAACAGAAAATCAGCCATCGTGAGGAACCAGTCTCCATCGTTGGTGCAGTGCTCTCTGACCTCTGGGTAGTCTCCTGGGGAAGTACTGGAAATAAACTCTAATTTTTCAAAGAAAAAAAATCAGCTGTCATTGACTTTTGTAAGGCAATGACAATTAAGTCAGTGCCTTACATTTCCCCTGAATTTTTTTGTCACTATAAGGGGCACTGACTTAATTGTGTGACTCAAATCACATTGTAATTGCGAGTCAAAAATGTCATTCTTGATTTACCTGCACTTCTATACCACTGAGGTGTAGTACCTATTCCAGTGATATGTCCGTATAGGTGTACACTCTAGACCTACACGCAGAATAAATGGCTGTGGATATTTGTCAGGCTGCTGCTAGGAGTGGCCTCATATTCTTTGGATAAGCTTCAGATAAAAGTCTAAACATCTGGATACTTATAAAAATCATCCAGAGCTCCTGGATGTCGAGGCTTTTCTGTCATTCATTTGGACGCGTATGTGAAATTGTCAGTGGGCACAGAAGTGCTGTAATGTGAGGGGTAATCAGCCAATGGACAGAAATAGGAATCAGATGTCTTTCAAATAAAACTCGCCTCTCCATCAGCAATCCTCCAGCGAATCTCCCACACCTGTGGATGAGGGGTTACACTGCTGTTACTGCCATTCAGAACTCTTTTAATGCTGGACGTATTTTTAAAAGACAGCTCTCGCAGCTTATAAAGCAAGGTTTTGGCTTGGGCTAATGAAAAGCATTAATGTACTGTGGGAGGTGGAGAGAGAAAAAGATTATAATTAAATTTCTGCACTCCTCTCCTGTCTCTAAGGGCTTGGATAAGAAACAGTTCTGCTGGGCAGCTGAATTTGAGCTAAATAAGATAGCGGGGGGAGGGAGCCTTCTTGGTGGTTTCATATGGGCTTGCACATGTGGTAGGGCCAGGGAACATTTCTGATGAAAATAAAATTGTTCTGGGCTCGATCCAGCTGAAAATACCGACAGTCTGCCGGGCCCTGCAACTTTCATAAGGTTGCAGATCCTGGCTCCTAGCAGGAAGCTTGGCCCGGCTGCTGTGGAAGGCCCAGCAAGCAAAACAATAGTTTTATGCCTGAAAGTTGCACATCCAATTGGGAGAGGCAGGAGGACTTGTGCCAACAGGCTCCCTCTCTCCCAACGCTGCCAAGGTTGGGCTCCTACTTGTGCCTTCAATCCCCCTGACCTACAACCTGCGAGTGCAGCCAAGAAGTCGCTCGGGAACCCAAAGTTGGAGACGGTTTCTCCTCTGCTCATAAAAAAGGGCTGGTGGGTCTTGGTATCTCACAGGCTGGTGGTGATAACTGGTAATGGCCTCCTGCAGGATGAACATGATTCTCCCCTCATCCTCCTGTGGTTTTTTTTTTTTTACAATCAACATCTTTTAAGTTTGATTTGGCCTCAAAGAACAAATGTTTTGTTGAAATGATTTACGACTTATGTTAATTTATATAGTGCCCTTTATGTACATCACAGGCAGGTCTTTATAACAAGTTTGAAACAATGTAGATGCCACATGCCAAAAAAAAAAAAAATACAACTATTGGAAACAGAAGACCGAGAGACCCCAAACAACATTTTAAAACTTCTGAGGGAATTTGATATAAAAACTTTTTTTTGGGGTGGAGGGGGGTGTTGGATTCCACAGCTTTTGATTGCCAAGAGATGTGTTTCATGCACTCTCAGGCTGAGACAGGAGACCGAGCCTATAGTGGACAATGAAAAGGAAGCTCATAAGCTTGGTCAGCTGTTGGAGACATGGGCAGTGAAAATACTTTAAACTGTAGAAGTAATTCCTGCAGCCATCTGGATCAGAGACTCAACTCTGCATCCTCTCAGCTTTTGCATCTCATCACCCTAAAATAACTGATGGGCCAGAATTTCTCACATCATGACGAGCTGGCCTGTTTCAGGAGCAGAAATAAGGACAAAATGAGTAGGGTTGGGTCACCTTTCTGCCACAATCAAATCCAGCTCCAAAATTGCACTCTAAGCTTCTTTTTAAAGGGGAAAAAGTTCATACCAACACACAACCCTGATCCTGGCAACTCTATGCCTTCCTCAGGGTTTTACCGACTTGCACTGGTCCAGAGGAGTAGAAAAGCCCATAGCCACACCAACACCACCTACAGAAAGTTATCTTTTAAAAAAAAATTGCAAGGAGTGATCACAAGCACAGAAAACATGGAATATACTGAAAATGAAAAACTATGTTGGAGTAAAACCAGGCTGTTAGGTGGTGCCCCTCACCACCTCTTTAATCACTGATTAAGCCCTTGTCCCCGTGGTCTTTTTATGTGATTTGAACCAGCAGTAATCAGAGCCCATCCGAAGGAGTATTTAGACACATACCTTAACTCTGAGTATCTGAAGATCTCTGCTGAAGTCACTGTGAGGACTGACACCCTGGGATGCTGCCCACACACTTGCACGCTGGACCGAAGCCTGCGTTTTCCCTTTCCTGAACTGCAGCTTTTTCCTGTGACCGTGGAATTAACTTGAAAATTCGCCCCCACACAGACGGCCTGCCACTCTTTTTTTCTGCTCCAGAGAAGCTTACTCAAATATTTCAGCTGCCGTTGCAGACCAGGCCTGATTCTGTACTTGGGAAGTCACTGAGAATTTTGCTCTTGATTTCAGTGTTTTCAGGATCAGGCTTTGGCAAGCACTAGAAATCTATTAAGTATGAGTGTAGCCTGCCTTTTCAGAGGTGCTCAGCGTCTCGGACTGCAAGATCAGTCCCCTTTTCAAAGCATAGATTTGAAGAGTATCTAGATACCATTTATATATGTACAGGTGCATACGCTCACTCCATACATGCCTATACATCCATTATTATTTGCTGGTGCAATGTGCTGATGTCTTGAGTTACTGCAGATCAAGTATAAACAAGAAGATAACTAGTACTGTCCTGTAGCACTTGTGTATAGCCTGAGATTTACAAGAATATTTTCATGACAGAAAGAAAAGAAAAAAATGTACAAACTGCTCAACAAGAGCTGATGGTTTACCAGTACAGATGACTTTCTTAGAGCACTTAAGATACACCTAGATTAAACGTGCATGTTGCAGCACTGCCTTTACCTCCTGGAGGGATTGCTTTTGTAAAGAAGTAAGGCACTTAAGTTTTCAAGTTACAATAATGAAATAAAAGATACTCCAGCCTTATGTTCTTTTAATTATCAAGGAAGTAATGACTGCCAAAATGTGTTACATTTCAAAGACTTGTTTTTAAAGTTGTCTAATATTTTCAGACCCACCACTGAAGAGTCACGTATGTTTCTCAGCACATCAATCCTTATGATAACATATATAAATCTATGGGATATTTTATTACTGTTACAAACTTCATGGCTATAAAAGTATTATAAATAGATTATTCTCACTTTACCCCATTGAAGACTTCTGATATGAAATTTTGTATTATGACTACTTCACCAGAATGTGCAAACATGTTGTCTGACCGAAGCCTGAGCCAGTATTATTTTAATGATGGAAAGCTTTGCTTTTCTCTGCAGTTGCCTGCGTTGAACTAAGCCAGTGAAGAAAACTTGTATCAGTGATGCCTGCAGACATGCAACCCAAGTGACGTGGAGCCCTGTTAAGCACAGAGAGGGGTTGTGCTTTCAGTTATGCCAATGTAACTTCTGTTCAAGACAAAAGGCATCCCTCTGATCTCACACCAGGCGGATGCACTTCTTCTGAGCAGAAGACATAAAAGGCTTGTCGGAACTTGTGCTCCCCGGTGGGGTTTATATCTCTGTAAGGGGGCCTGTATGAGCTGAAGATGTATGAGTGCACATTCATAACAGGAGCCATTCTTCTCTCCCTCAGTGCAACATATGGGTGTGGACATGACTGCATTTTGCCTAAAAATGTAATAAAATGCTTTGCCTGTGAACATGCAATGAAACTCACACACTTCATTTTGTGGGAGGGTATTTGTGCGTAACTTGATTCTTACATTGTAACATGCTGCAAACTTAGTATAAATGCTCTCTCACTCTGAAGTTGTAGTCTGCAAAGCAAGCAGGATGATTCACCAGGTAAGAAAGACGAGAGTCTTTTGCTCTTGCAAACACAATCTAAAAACAGGCTTGAGCTCTCCAAAGAAATGCACTAGATGGGCTCACTGGTTCACACAGTGCTCCACAGGACCTTGATAGCATCGCTTGGGAAAGAGCCAGGACCAAGGTCCCAGCAGTCCCTGGCTTTCTGGAAGAACAAGCTTCCCTTAATGCCACCTTGCAGCTTGGCCCATCACATGTAGGAGTTATGTAGAATGTGTTCCACCTGTAGGAATGGTACTGTCACACCAGACATTTGACCTGCTGTCTGGGGAAGGGATGGCAGATTTTAAAAAATGCTGCGGGAAGGCCACATCTTCCTTCACATCCCATTCAGCTGCTCTTTTTTTTTTTTTTTTTTTTTTTTTTTTTTTTGCTATGGTGCCTGTCTCCCTGCATCGCACCGGGAAGGGATGTGTTGTCTCCAGGTGGTCCTGAGAAGGCTCCGAGAGCCCCTCTGCCTTGAGTCAGGACCCCCGGCAGTATTTCAGGCCAAATAAAAGCTGCCACGTGATGAAGTCAGGACCGTTTGTAAGAGGCTGTGAGCACAGTGCAGCAGGAGAGGGGTGCAATGTGAGGGACAACGTGAAAAGGGAGGGGAGCAGTGAGAAAGTGTGAGCACCACATGCCTGGTGTAAGTCTCCTGGGTAGAAGGACATGTCTTCACATGGGGAAGGAAGTTAATAATAGGGCAATGTCTCAGGCAGCTTCTCGGAGTAAGCAAGGCAGTTCTTGCTGTGCGTACGTATAGAAATGCATTAACAACAGAATTCCGTGGAGGAGCAAAAAGGGGTTGCCTTTTCCATCTTAAAAATAATTTCTTTATTGTTATGATGGCACACAATGATACTGTTCTCTTGGTATTTAGGTATTGAATTCCTCCTTTTTAGAGGGGACTTAAACTTGAGTGACCTGTGGTCCCCCCATCTATGTACTGAGCCCTCTTTGTTATTTGTGCTTTTTGGAGAGATTATGCTCCCATGATTTATATAAAGAGTCTGCCCTCTTAGAGGGGATTTTGTATGACCCCATGATCCCATTATTTAAGTACTAACATCCTCCTTGTTAGAGGTTACTTTAACCACCATTTACACACTCAGCCCCACAGAATAGGGCTCTCCACACCAATGTCAATAAAGTTAGGTTTTGTTCGAGTGCTCTTCCTTTCTGCAATTAAATCACACTTGAGAGGCAACACTCCTATTTCTTATAGTGTGCTCTCGGGCCGGCTGCTCCCTCTCATGCCAGTGGCAGGTTTTAAGCAATCCCCAAAGCCAAGAGTGGATGTGACTGCAGGTTGTGCAGCCGTGTCTGTGGCTGTGAATCCCACCAGCCAGGATGAGAGGGCAAGGGGACAGGACTTGGGCACAAAATGGTGACGGGGTCCTGAATGGCTGCACTGAGCACCTTAAATAATACATGCTCAGGCAAAACCCAAAATTATCGCTGCTGAAAACGGATATCATGAAAAGAATTAACTTTGAAATTAGTAGGTGCTTCTCATACCTTGCCACTCCATATCAAGCATTTCGTGTTTGTGAACTCTGTGTGCTTTGTACCCAGTTATGCTAGTAGAATAAGAAAAAAAAGCTTTGATTTAGGGTGTTCAGGAAAATGATGCTTAATATAAATTTACACAGAATAAATACTAGGACAATTTTAACTGTGTGTGGAGACAGGTTCTTGCAGATGTTACGGATCAGAAAGAAAAAACAGAAAAAAGCATAATGAGAAATAAAGCTTCTTAGAAGACATTTACTGCAGGGACCAAGCACTTCAATTCCACAAGCAAGAAAGGGAAGGAGAAAGGTAACTAGGAATAAAAAAACCCCAACAATAGTGACAATACATAAGTTGTAGCAAGAAAAAGATGATCTAGACACAAAGTATGGCAATGTGGAAAAGCAATAAGGAAAGGAAAAGCATAAGGAAATAAATGGGTCTAACCTGTCTTTCCACTGTAGAACTATATAGATGGATCATGAAAGAAAAAAAAGGCCTATGAGTGCCATAGGAATTTCAGTGTTTAGAGATGGGAAAATTTCTCGTAGAGAAATAGCTAGTGATATTTGAAATAAGTCATTCCACAAGACACAAGTAGCTGAAGGAGACACATGTATTACAGAGCAATTTACTGACAGAGGCTATTAAAAATCACCTGCTCCAGAGGAAGATATGCCTGAGGTGATCTTTGGCATATTTGTTTTACATTTAAGAGATGCTTAAGAGTTTTTAGTGTATCAGGATAATTTCAGATAACTGAAGAATTGTTGACTTTGTGCCAGGAATGAGTTATCTTGTCTGGTAGAAGTTTTAGGAAAAAAAACTGCTGAAGATGAAGACGAAGTGGCATTCATCAATAAAGGAAGCAGATGTGTGAGTAAAAGTATTTCCTAATCTATTTGCAATTCCATTCTTTAAATTGTTTTAGATTGATGAGATTTCTTTTTTTTAAAAAAATAAAATAGATTAAAGAATTTGCTTTATTTGACCCCAAAAGAAATATTTTAGTTGATATTAAAATACAAACTATTATTCAAATAAAGCTGAAGCAAATTTTGAAATTAAATATTTCAGATGGAAAAAAATCAAATATTCCATTTTTAAAATGTCAACCCAATACTTTTCAATTCTTTTTTTCAGGTTCACCTTGTTCCATTACAGATTTAGATATACTTGTTTTCAGTTGAAATAATTTGAGAAAATTAACATGATTTCACAAAATATATTGGTCTGTTTCAGTTTGCCTTTTTCAGTGTGAAAAAAGAACTTTTTACTCAACTGTAGTAAGAAAATAATAGGTGAGAAAATATAGCCAGTCAAGATGGCTTAAAGAAAAATAAGCCATGTTAAACAAATGGATTTCATTGCCTGATGATGGCTCATTGATGAAAAGCACTGTATAGATGTAAACCACCAAATGCTGCTTGGTTTAATATCAAACCATGTATCAATGTAGCACTGCAAAATACAGAATCTGTGAAGTAATTCTGGAGTAGGTGAAGAACTGAATAATTGACACATCCTAAAATAGGGTTTTCAGTGGGAAATCACATGATAATGCAAACATTTACATTAGAAATCTGTGTGAATTAGTACTGGTGATGATGCTGGTGTCTGCTTCTGTTGGTAATCTAGAGGGGAATGTAAATTACTACTGAAAATGTCTTAATGACATAAAACTTAGTAGAGTGGTGTGTGACAGTGATGGCTGGACAGATGTACAGAATTATGTGGACTTGACATACAAAGAGCATGTGTTTTAATACTGGTAAAAACCTGAAACCTGTGTGCAGGACCGAGAAGACAAGGGTAGCCACAGAGTCTGGGGCTCAGGAAGGCAGTGCTCTGAGAAGGACTTGGGACTCATGGGCAAGGAGTTGCTTTAGTAGCTAACACAAGCCCTAAATGTAAAAAGAGAGGAGCAACCAGTGGAAGTACGGATATAATTTTCCATTTGTACATAGCTGCAGGGACACAGATGTTGGAACACTATGTACAGCTCTGGCTGTCCCATATTTATAAAAAGATGTTGAAAAAATGAAGAAGATGCAAAAAATGAGTCAGTAAAAATATTCCAATGCTGGGAAAATATCTGCACAGTACAAGACCTAAAGACCTGATCAAAAAGAGGAAGAATAGGTAACTTGAATATGCCACACTGCTCTGGGGCTAAAGTGGAGATAGCTAGTGTGATGAGCAATGGAGAGTAAAAAAAACCAAATTCACAAGACACATAAAGCAAATGTTTTGCAAAGCCAAAGTAATTTAAGTTATTGTCCCAAAAGTCTTCATGTCAAGATTAGATGTCTATATGGAAGACTGTGATTCAGAGGACCCCCATATAGACAACATAATACTGAAGTAACTAGATTTAAAAACAAAAACAAAAACCCCCAAAAAACTAACAAAAGCCAAACCAACAGAAAAAAATCATGGCCTGTTTTATCTTGTGAAATTGGTCCTGATGATGTAATAGCCTTTCTAGGCACATCTGTACAACTCTCTGACTATATTTCTATGGATAACACTTTGTGGAGCAAACCCAAATCTTCCCGCACATCCAATTTACCTTTTTTTTTTTTTTGGCAGAGACCTGAGAAAAGACAAAGTTGTGTAGCCCTTGCCAAAGCTAACAAGAAGCGTATCTTGCACGAGACAAAGCCCTGCTTGCAGAGAGATTTAAGCCCAACCAATGTATAACTGCAAGCAAACGGGGAAGTCATAAGCACCCTGAAGCCTGTTTTGCCTTCAGTTCCTCACCACTGTTGCATGGTTTTAAATGATGGTTGAATTTATTCAGGGCTGCTGTGTCTCTCCATGTGCACATCCATGCCTTGGCATTTCTACTGATCCATAGTATTTGGGAGACAAAAGTTCTTGTCCCCGTTTTATAATGAAGCCATTAGTCCCAAGAACTCATTTAAAACTGTATCTCTGTGGGATCCTCTCCATCGACTCCTAAAGGCTTTAGTAAGTGTTTTTGAAAGGGATTCAACATCAACCTCACACGGCCTGAATTTGTGTCCATGGTGGTACCCAAAGCTCCTGGCACAATTTGAGTTACTGTCTTCAGAGAGACCAGAGCCTTCAAAAGGTTCTATTTCCTACCCCTACACTTCCAAACTTGGAATGATGACCACAATTTATACAAACTGACAATGCAGAAAAGGATTTGAGGATCATGTCTGAAATGATATAGACTTTAACCCTCAAAAATCCCTACCTATTAGAGGGTTGGAATTTTCCTTTCTCTTAAAAACACAGCCAACCTTCATTCCTTTTTAAAAGCCAAAATATCCTGGAAAGCATCAATTATGTGCTTTAATTACAAAGTAATGGTTATTATACAGACACCTGCTGTGCATAGTGCTCCATCCTGATTCTCAGCTTACATGAAAAGTCAGATAAGCAACTCCGTTACATTCAATGGGAAAACTTTCCCGTAGAGGGTAAAGTTTGCAGAATCAGATCCTCTGCAGAGAGTTTCTTTATTTCCAGAGATATTTTGTGCTTCACTAAGTAAAAAATGTCATCATATTTCAAAGTGAAATTTTGCAGGCCATTGATCTAAAATGTGATCTAGTTCCTTTGGGTATTTTAGAAAATCAGAAACAACATATTTATTTAATTTAGAAAAATTACTTCCGTCCAAGGCTGTTTCTCAAGAAACATTCATGACAGCCTAAAACTTGCAAACTCGCTACATATACGTGCCAGGCATAACATAAAGATAAATAACTCAATACTTTGTGATATGAAATCTCCTTGAACAAGTATTTCATATTGGATTGTAACAGATCTTAAAAGACCTTCCAGTGTCCTGGAAAAATAATCATAGTTTTAAAGGGCTAGTAAATGTATATCTTCATATGGTAGTTAGCAAATGTTTCAATAAACTGTTAAAGATTCCTTCTAACAATTTTCATACTTCATCTTGGAATGATTAATCATGTTGCTTTTTTTTTAAGTTTTATATTAAAATAATAAGAAATAATCTTTCCAAAATAGTAAAATATTGTGATTCTCATGCCAATAGGAAAAGCCAAGGACATTAAAAATTAAAGATGACATCTCCAATCTAGATTTTGGCCTTGGCTATGTAATTTTCATGCTTCTAGCCTCTCTTGGTCCCCTGAGGAAAATGGATGAAACCCTTTTCCCAAAAGCTGAGGGCACACCTGACCTAAATTATTCCAGATAACAGACTTAAAATGCAGAAACCCAGGTATGGAAGTTATGCTTAGTTATTGAATGACACCTGTTTGTATTATTTTACAAGACAGGGTACACTTTGCAGAAATAACTAACTGAATTATGGACAAAGTGTTAGTCTGAAAAGAAAAAAGAATGTTTGGTCCTGTTACTGCCTGCTTTAAAGGATTTTTACTGAGGTTTCTCTCCTGTGTTTTATTATTTTCTCCTTCATGCTTTTTAATTATATCCCAAACCTGAAATTTAAAAAGTTGTTTTATCTCTAAAAAAAATATTAATCTTTTGTAACAAAACCCTCTGAATATTGGGTTGTGGTGGGTTTTTTTTTGTCCTGAAAAAGGTAAGGATAGAAAAAAAACAGGCATAAAGTACTCAGTTGGAAACACAATTTTGTACTAGTCAGAAAGCCCATTTACTACCTCCTTGTGAACATAAGTTTGAAGATACATTCTGCCCTGAACCAGGCATCCTGCACCAAAGGTCAAACAGCAAAAAAGTGGTGATTCTTCACAAGAACATTCTTGTAGTCTCCAAGAATTCATGGCTCAGAGACTTTCTGTGCTAGACTTGGTGTCTTTGTATGTAGTAGTACTTATAAGATTTGTCCCCTGAACTTTTAGCATCTTCTTGTGTGAAGGACACCCTCAACATACACAAAAAGGCTTCCTTTTGCTTGCTTTTATCCTCACATCCATTAGATGCATTTGACTTCCCCTTCCTCCTCCTGGTTCTTGCCCTGGGTAAGAGTGAAAAAGGAATCCTTGTTCACATTCTCCACCTCTGTCATTCAGAGACTCAGCATTTCAATTCAAAACTCAGAGTTTTCCGTGGTGTAGACCAGAATGGAATAATTTATGGTCAGTTCAATAAAGCTAAAATTAAATTTTATATTTACAATTAAGTGGCAAAGTTTCAGCAAGATGCTTGTGAAACATTTCTATTTTGTCAAATCCAACAATGTTTTCTGATAGAAAACCTGTTTGCTGGAAAAATTTCAAGCAAAATTTCAAGCTGCTCTAAGTGTTATGCTATATTTTTGGCTCAAGAAGCCCAGTAAGGGCTCTTTATTTTTATTTTAATACAGGGTGTCAAAATTAATTATCAGAAATTTCACTGACATAAAGGAAAATACTTGGTCCAGGCCATTCATTGTTATAAAGACTATTACCAAAATTTTCACACTGCAGCCATAACCACATGTTCATGTAGACTAACTAAATAAAATACAGATTTCAAGCAAACAAGGGTAGATTTTTTTGGCTAATACACACAAGGCAGTATCTTTTCTGGAGTTTTATCAGTTCAGGTTGTTCAGCCTTGACTCCAGATATTTTGGACACTTAATTATCTGCTTATAAAAAGAAGTTTTCTCAGAAATGAGGGAGGCCAGAGGCCTGACAGAGATTGTGCCATCTCTCTTATGGAGAAATATCAAGAAAGAAATGACAAAAAGGCAATTTTGGCAAAACTTTGTATCTGTAATCTGCCTAAGCCCCACTTCAGACGCCTCACTCCTCCAAAGAGCTATCAGGTTGCTCAGGCATGTTTTTCTCATCATAAATCCATGCTGACTACTCCTAGTTGCTATCTTGTCCTTAATATGTTTGGAAATCACTTCCAGGAGTGACTGGGTTGAGGTTTACCGCTTTGTCATTCATTGGATGCCCGTCTTGAAGACAGGAGTGACATTTGCTTTCTGCCAGTCCTAAGGAGCCTCCTGTGATCCCCATGACTTTTGCAAGATCATCAGAAGCAGCCTTGCAAAGACGTCTGCCAGCTCCTTTATCACTCATGATGGGTCTTGACAGATTCCATGGGCTCAGGTACGTTTAGTTTGTTTAAATGTTCCTTAACCTGATCCTTCTCCAAGAGAAATTCTTCCTTGCTTCAGCCTTTTCCACTGGTCTTAGGGGCCTAGGATTCCTGAAGGCAGATGTTACCAGTAAAGACAAGGAGTACCTCGATCTTCTTCCATGTCCTTTGTCACGAGCTCTCCTGCCTCACTGAGCAGTGTACCCACATTTTCACCGGTCTTTCTTTTGCTGCTGATAGGTGATACCTGTGAAAATCTTTCCTCATGACCCTTCAGGTCGGTTCTGACTTTCCTAACTTTGGTCTTTCATGCTCGGACAGTACCTCTGTATTCCTGCTGTGTCACCTGTCCCTGCTTCTACTTCTTTAATTAAAGTTTAAAGTTTATACTTCAAGCTTCTTTTAAACATAATAGGAAAACATCATAGAGAGAAAAGAATGAATCTGACAAGCTTATGGTAGCTCACATTGCTGGAGAGATGCATCAACCACATTTCCTGTGTGCTGATGGCTCCTGTCATTTACCAACAGAGGCCTGATTTTAGCCCAGCAACATCATTGAAGGAGATCACAAGGACTCCAGGGCTCCGCTAAAACAACAGCCTGAACTGAGCAAATACGTGTGTGACATCAAGCAGAAGATCACAAAACCGTTGAACCCCTTATGTGGATATAGACTGGGAAATATGGACTATTCCTAAAAGGTTTGGCATTAAAAGTGACATCCATTATTGTGACTTCAGCTCATGAATATGGCAAGAATTGTTCGTAACACATATTATTAGATATGTAAGTTAATCAGGAGGAAAATTGAAACCCATATGGGAATACTGAATATTGGTTTGCTCTCCTTGAAGCTGCTGCAATATAGAAAATAAAGGAGATAAACTGAGACTTGTGTTTCACTAAAAGGGTTTTGTTTTTAGAAAAAATATCCTTATTCCAGTGCATTGCAAACCCAGTTTTTTTTCAGAAGTATTCAGAGGGAGAGACAGAATTTACTACCTGCTTAACACACACTGGAATAGCCAACGATTTCTTGAAGCACAAAACTAAAAGGGTGCAGACACTGCTTAAATCCCTGTTCTCAGGGTTTGGGGCCAGGATTTGAGACGAGTCTCTGAAACCCCAACTGACTGGCTACACCAAGAAGTGCCTCTCCGGAAGTTGTCTCCTTTTTCTTTGGAGGGGAGCTTGGTCAGGATCTTCTACACAGAAGTTTTGCTGAATAGGACCTAGTTGTAAGAAGGACTTTGGTTTCAGCAAGTAGGCATTTGTCAATTTAAAACATGTGCTATGGGGCAAATGTTCCTGCCTTGCTGCAACACTGGGTTTCTTCAGAGCCTGGAAGGCGGAAGGTGCTCCATGCAGGTGGAGAGGGCCTGTCATCTCATGGGACTGCACAGCACACACAGGAGATGCAACAAGAGGGATGAATGCAAGAGGGCTTTTTTTTGTAATCATCCAGAACTGCCCAGAGCTCATTTGTGTTTGAATACAGTGGTTTGGATTGAGGAAAACTGTTAGTTTCTGTTGGTTCATGTCTTGTCCTGAAAGCCTGGGGAAATGAAGGACAGGAATATGGGAGTATGGTATGGTGAAACTTCTCCAGAAGAAGGGCTACCTATCCAAAGGATTAAGTGAAAGTTGGCTTTTCTACAGAAGTCCAGGTCTGGAGATATGTATGCTAATGGAATAGCAAATTCCTATTTTGCAGATACATCTAGAAAGAGAAATGTTTTCCATTTGCTGCCTCCCCTCCCACTTGCCCAGCCTGGGATAAGGGTCTTACTCAGTTCAGCCTGAGAGACGGAGGTTTGGGGGGATAGTAGGAATTTCACAGATTAAAAGAAAGAGACAGGAGTGTGAGGAGAAGAGGGGAAGAGGGCAGGAGGTAGAAGTCCTGGCACAAATATTTAAGCATTCAAAGTGTTGCAAAACTAGGCCTTGTAGGAATAAAAGCCTTGTGTGATGGAGATACAGGTTCTGGGGTGATTATTTCTGCTGCCTGTGAAGCTAGGAGGTTAAAACAGGGAAACGATAAGTGAATAAGAGTTACGAGCAGTGAAGACAGAGGCAGTCCAGGCGCTGGTACATGCACATGCACCGGGCAGTTGGCCTGGGCCCATCGCTGAGCCAGGACCCTGGCCAATTTTCCCTTTTGTTCTTTTTTCTTCTTTTTTTTTTTCCTCCCCCCCCCCCACTTCTTGGAAGTAAAGGAGTGGGGTTAAGCTGACCGGAGAAAGCAAAGCTACCATAGCCTTTTGTGGCCTGTAAAGCCGAGTACAGACTGTCATTGTCAGGCTGTGTAACACAGTCCACTTTTGTTGTTTACTTGCAGCAACGGGTGGAAGGAACTGCTCTAAATTATGTTGGGTGACAGGGAGCCAGGAGGAGAAGGTCTGCCGTGGGAGGAGGCTCCGCTGTCTTCCTGAACTTTCACTTTTGATTTTCAGCTGAGCTGGAAACATGATTCCTTGTTGTTGGGGTGGGTTTTTTTGTTGTTTTTTAATGCCTGGACCCAAGGACCAGATCCTCAGCTGGGATAAATCAGCTCCGCTTCCCTGTAGCCAAAGAAGGTAGGAGGATGCACGGCGGTTCAGGATACAACTCGTCTTGTTCAGAGACCAGAGCGCTTCTTTTCCCTGGTAAAAATCAGACCACCACATTCACGTGCTCAATCATCAAGTACGTGAACATTTTTCAAAAGTACAACTTCCCAATGACCCAGAGTGCCTTTAAATAAAGAAGTGCTATTGGACCTCAGTAGTGTGAAAGGAACGGTTGAAATCCCTGTCTTGCCCAGCTGTTAAACCTGTGTTTGATTTCTGAAAAACCTATAGAGAAAAAGGGTTAAAGGAGACCATACAAGAAGTAGAAGAAATAAATTGAATGCACATGTGCAATCATTATTCATACTAACGTTCCCTGTATTACTTCATAACACAGCTGTATACACAAAAAAACCCAGTCCAGTTTGGTTTCTTCCTATTCGAATCTTATTAATTTCTATTTAATGGAACACAAATGTTTGCGCTCTTCATTTTGACGAATGCAGCCTCGTAGTGTATTTGTTAAGCATTAGCTAGCATGGTTGTGACCATCTAATACAAATGTCTCTGGGTCTTTCATGGCTCCTGACAGGACATCTTTTGAGCATGACAGTTGCCATGGGGATGGGTGCAATGCCTATTTGGAAGGAAAATTGGGAGCAATGCTCATTACGTCAAAAACTACATCGGGGGGGGTGGGGGTGGGGAGGTGGTAGGGGGGGGGAAGGAGAATGTTTGCTTCTTGTGCTGACACTTAGCTGCTTGTTTTACCCGCCACCCACACACTCCCATCAAACAATATCTCTTTCAAACGCAGAAGTCAAAGTTTGCATCTCCTATCGTTCCAGCTGGAACAGGCGAGGGCTGTGTGAAATGAATATCACCGCACGCAGGGCCGGGGCACTGCCTGGCTGGCTCTATCTGTCACTTCATAACGCAGCAACACTGGGCCCTCTCAGCTCTCCCCCTCCTCCGGCCCTCGGCCCAATGCTTCACCCTGCTCCCGGGGCCACTGCGGGGATGCCGGGATGACGCAGGGAGGGGGCAGCTGGGCAAACCCAACCAGCTTGCTCGAAACCAGCGGATTTATTGTGGGTTTACACTGGTTGGGAGGAGCCTGTGCGGATCACAATTTCCACAGTTAGGGAAGGTGGCAATAACAAACACGAAAGCCTTCGGGTCCTCCCCGTCCCCCTAGAACACTGTGAGAAGTCAAGGGAAAAAAAACCCACCCCTTTTTGTAGAAAACAAGTCCTAGACCCTTCTGTTTTGAGCTGTCACTTGTCGCATATTCCTTTAAAGTCTGCACGTTTCTTCCATTAGAAATCCACCATCGCTGTATTTTTCACTGAGTTGTTCTTTTGACTTAGACTTTCAAAAACACCCCCAAACCCACACTGAAAAAAACCCCAACCCAGTTCCCCCAAAACTGGATACTAGCCAAACAGTCGAAGGAAGAGACGCAGCAGGCTTGCCACAAGGCCCGGGACTGGGGGGTGGAGGGGGTGGGGGAGCGGGAAGATGGAGTTTGCAAAGTGCTCAAATGTGGGGGTTTGGGTGCTGGGGTATTATACAAAATTTCCTCAGTGAAACACAGGAGGTGACCGCAACACCTTGCTGACAGCCCATGATGCCCACACTGAAGGGTTGGGGCCAGCTGGGTGCCTGGTCTCTGAGATACCCGCATCCCGAACGATCCCCTTTACAGTCCTGCTCTGCTTTCTGTGTTTTACGGGGACCAGGTGCCCACAGCACCTCAGGGTTTTGCATTTCCCCTGCCCTAAGGATCACACAGGTGATCCAGAACCTGTTGAGTCCACGTGCTAGACGTCTTGGAAATACGACAACTTCCCCAGCATCATCTGGATGAATACAAATTATCTCACATATGGAACGGGGACAGGGTGGTGGAGTTGGCCTCTGCTTTGTGGAGAAGGAGGAGGGGGGGGTAACTTTGGGGTTTTTACGTGCTGTCAGAGCATTTTTTCATTCTCTTCACTATAAGGTTGCGGACGTGAAATGTGGTGGAGGGAAAGTCAGCTTTGACACACTTGCAAGTTTCCTGGCCTCAATCAGTCTGTGGTGTTTCTTGCTGGGGCCTCTTTGCACCAGAAAGGCTCCTCTAACACACTGCCCTGTCTGCAGGCAGCAATTAATTTCTAAGGTTTTATTTAATTGAAAAAAAAAACCCACACCCAACCTTCAATACCCACCCCCCCCGGAAATAAATGCCATTATGCACAGCTGTAACAATTCTCTCTCCTCTCCCGTTCAGTCATGCATTGACAGCTGCCTTTAAACTTGAACTTTCTCCACTCCTGCACAGCCTGCTACCATTTGAACTGCTTGACTAATACCATCATCTAGCAGCAGCAGCAGATGTTATCTTGTCTGGGGAGAGAGGTTTCCAGGTCTGAATGCCAGAGCTGCAGTGGGGGCTCACACATTTCCCAGGGAGTCACAACCCTGCAGGAGCCCTACAGCTGATTTTGCATAGGGGTGACATCGGGAGTCCCAGAGACTGCCCAGACCTTGGGGCTCTCCTCTCTTCCCCCCTTCTTTTCTTGTGGCGTTCACCAGAGCCAGGAGGCCACATCTGAAAGGTGCAGGATCTCCACTGGGCTCTCTTGACTCTCCCTCACCTGGCCCATGGTTTGATCACCACTTTTAAAGGGTTCATTTAGCCCCATTAGATGGTTCTTTTTCTTCATTAAAGCAACACGTGTGAAAGTCCAACGTCTCTTAGCTTTTCTACACACCCAGGTGCTACCCTCCATCACAAACTTTTGAAGTAGATGATTAGGTTTGTCTAAATACTTATGTGGTTTATGATTGTTCATTTTATGCTACATGGAAATATGCAATCAATTCGGCATTTATGCTTATAAAATAATATCAATATATATTTTATTTCTAAAACAATTTCTCTCTCAGTAGATATAGCTAAAAAGAAATATAACACATGAAAAACCAGCAGTGCAGCAAGTTTCTGAGCTAACCTATGGTATGAGTTTGCCTATGGCAAACATGAGGCAATTTGAATTAATTTAGCCCTCCCTGCCTAGTCACATCTTCCATCACAATAATTTATCTGGTTATCTGATCATTTTGTTTTGTTCAAACTTTAGGCCCAATTGTTTCTCCACATTTATGCATGCACTAGCATGCACGTGTCTCTTAGGTTTAGTGGGAATTACAAGTCTATCTTTGAAGGAAGAGCTCTAGATCAAAGGTTTATCTGTTTGAACAAAATTTATATGAAAACTACTCTGGAGAAGAGCATTCAACAATAGACCGGTGTGAATTTATTCCCAGTCTTGCTTTTTGCACTGTCTGAAAGTGTAGTTTTTATAAAAAATCTAAACTTAATTGAAAAGAATGAGATTTTCATAATATCTGATAAAAAGTTATTGGTTGATCACTTTTACAATAAAAAAAATATTTTCAGAATTTGATTATCACTTTTCAAGGAATCTAATGTTTAACTTTTCATTTTATTATTTTTACACAATTTCATTTATGCCAGCATCAAAAATCACAAGCAGGAGACACTATGAAACAGAAAAGAAGATCAAACTTTTAGACATGCTAAATAGCACTTGTGTCTCTATGATTTTTAAAGACAATTAAAATAATAGAATACTTCAATTAAGTAATTACATGCTATCACTAATTACACATTGTGAAAGACTGTAAATAATGAGTATAAAAATGAAAAACACATTACATTAACAAAAAGAGAATAATTAAAAAAAATTTAAAATGAACTTTTGCAAATCATCAGATGTTTCCAGTTTCCACTTCATGGAAAATTTCAGCTGCATTTGGTTATGTTCTAAGTCTCTGACAGCCTCAATAGATGTTAGAGATCTCAGAGCAAGGAAAATATATGTCATTTCGAAACACTACTATTACAATTAAATCTGCTGTCTCACAGAGACTCTATTAAGCGGGGAATAAACACCGTCCTAAGTGTTTATTAGGAGGAAGCTCTGCTTTCCAAACACTCGAGATAACTGCTTTCTGTTCTATGGCAACCAGGTTTCGAAAGAAAGATGTTTCATTGTTCTCTGTAACAAACCTCCCACGCACTTTTGCTTTCTCCTGCTTGCCGTACCTCACAGAGCTGCACTTTGCACGCAGGGATCTGAAATCAGTCCTGGCACAAATAACCACCGATGCCCAAGCTGGCCTACAGGCGTGTTTAGATATGTGTCTGCTTTTCTGCCCAGGGTCCAGCCTTGCACAGAGCTGCCATTTCCAATGCCCAAAACTAAAGGAGAATGGAAGACCTAGTGGTGGGCTTCAGCTCACCTGACATGGCATGCTCACAGAGGAGACCTCTGTATTTGAGGGAGTCGTGATCAATTGGGGATTTCTTCCTTATTTGAATTTGCTTGACAATACTATAATTGTGCAAAAGAAGTGCTTCCTTTGAGCCAACAGTATCAAGAACACAAACAGACTTAGGCTGTTCCATCCAGGACTATCAATCACCTCTTTCTTTCCAAACCCTGGCTGAAGTTTTTGTGAACAGGCTGAGGGACGGAAAAACCCACTAGGGGAGGTCTTGATCTATCAAGCAGAAAACAGAAATTTAGGGAAAGATGAGTGACTCAGATCTAAGAAATATTAGAAGACCATAACTGTTTGTTTTCCCTGAGTTTCCTGGGTCTTGATGAATTCAGCAGCCCCATAAAAAATAGTGAGCTGAAAGGCTTGCTGGGTACGTCCAGGGTTACGTTTAGATTTCCTCTTCTTCCTAATGCAGGGGTAGCCCTGGTTACAAAGAACATGGATGTCTGGTACAGCTAAAGTACATTTGTACCAGATCTCCTACGATGTGTTCCTAGTACCATGGCCCCTTGCCTTGTCATGCTCATTTAAAGTAAAATCACTGACTGGTGATTAACGACACACATACACTAAAAAAAAAAGAAAAGAAAAAAAAAAGAAAAAAAAAGGAGAAAACAATTATGGTCTGATATGTCTGCTAGGTTTGCATCACTGGTAAATGAAAAGGACCATTGTTTTAGCTGGGAAGATTGCCATCAGAGACTGAGAGCTAGGGTTGCATCCAGACAACACAGCACAGGTTGTCCAGCTAAACGCAAGATATCGGTATCCAAATATCCTTGAGGAAAGAACTGGGAGAAGATGTGTCTGGGGAATGACACATCTGTGAAGTTTCCCTTTCCTGAGTGAAATGGCTGAATCACTTAAGTGGGATGATGCTCTTGACATGCCCTTGGAATATTCTCTTCCTGGTCTGGCCACTTTCCCTTCTTCTTCTGCAACTCTCTTCCAACACCAGCACCATTAAGTGCAATTAGCTTCCTTTTCCACAGCTGAAGCCTGGATATATGGAACTTTGTGTATTCTGCTACTTCAATCCATTTTCTGGCCTACGTGCCACTTGTACCAACAGTGGCATTCCCATTTAAAGCTGTTCAACCCTTTAACTCATTGCAAGCCTGTGGCTGGTGCCCCAGTTACCCGTTACTGAGATAGTACAGTGTAAATCAACTCCTCTGTCCCTTCTAGGAAACGAAAGTCCAAAATCAAATGAGACTAACAATGTTATCCTATTTCAACATTGCCTTTTCCCTTTTATTCTATCAGGATCCTTCTTTTTTTGAGCTGCTCTCTTCTCTCCCCCTTCTCTTTCCCACATGTCCTTCATGAATCCAGAGTGCTCTCTTTTCCCCAAGGTGAGGTTCCCATGCATTTCCTTGCAACCACACAGGGATTCAATTTGCTCCTCTTCAACTAACACTCAAACTCAGGTCCTAAAAGCTGAAACCACTCAAAACAGCAGAAAAGAATTCCTGCTTCCTGTCTCCTCAGGGCTACATCCTTGGCTTTGTAACCCAAATATTCCAGGAAACTTTCACACAGTATCTTCACATAGTTTCACAGGGTTCATGCTTCTTCATTCTTATTAAGGGCCGTTTGTGTTTCCTCACTCAACACAGATACCCTTCTTGGGTTTTCTCCTGTCCTCTCTTTTGTGACCTGATGGCTTCAGGGTTTCTCCAGAAATAAAACGGCATAGAATTGCTGTCTTCCTAGTCTCTCCTGACAAAGAAAGAAGAATATAAATCAATCTTTAGACAATATCTTCTCCAAAAAGTGATGCTATGTTTCAGAAGAAAACAATGAGCAGAAAAAGTGGAGTTTGGTCCCTACCTTAGCCCAACAGGATGAATTCCCTTTGCATTTGGTCACAGAGTTCATGCACTTAGCAGTCATTTTGCATCTCTGCTCATGCTCCTCAATGAATGTGGCCGAAAAACCTCCATAAAAGATGCAGATATTGGCAACAATCTCAAGTTTGATTCCCTCCTTGTTCTATGTTAAGCAAGTACTTTGAATGCATGGGAAAACATTTCTATATTGAGCTCTATTTCCTCATTCTTGGAAGAGGAATGTTCTATAGTTACTGAAGAAGCTTATGCCATATGGTCCCACCTACATGATCTTCCTTCCTGTTTTCACAGTATATTTTGCGCTATTTAGCCACTTTTTTTTGTTTTGCTGTTGATGTACCCACAGTGATCCAACAACAGCTAGTTTCTTGCTGTTCAGCCATAGAAAAATTGCAACACTAACAGTTCTGTGCCTGTGTGTGACTGAGTCTAATAGAGGGATGGTAATTTTTCCCTTAAATTGTTCTTCTCAGTTCCATCATCTGTCTCATCTCCTGTTATTAATATTGTTAACACTGTTCTTGTAACAACAGCCAGAGGCTTTGGCCTCCAGCTACATGAAGCATTGAAATACATTTTTTTTCCTTTTCCTTTTCACTATCTATTAAGGTCACAGCAAGATCTGCTTCACTTTTTCCTCTGCTTTCCCCCTATATTAAATGTAAATATGTTTTTATGTTGTTAAGTGGGAATGTTGTTAAGTGGGAAAGACAAGTCTGCAAAACTCAGAGACTGCCAAATGTCCTGTGCAGAATTAATTTGCCTCCCCCCTTCCCCTGTCTGCCAGTGCCCACAATAGCTCACTGCTTTTTTCCATCGTAGTCAGAGGAGACAGAAACTAAGAAAAAAAAGCACAATGCAATGACAGGAAAATATGAAAATTGAATTTAAAAAATCACAAATGTGGAAAAATAATAGAAGTCATCATCAGCCACTAGACAAGAGACTCTATGAGCTACAGCTCTGTTATCCAGCTGAGGGTCATGTCCTGAAATGTCTATAGAACATCCTGAAAATTTCCTGAGCTATTAGAAACTTAAATTACTTAGTCTTCAGGCCTGATTAAAGAAAAGATTAATCACTTACTGCAGAATGTTTTAGATTATACCTGCTGTGTGAGGACCTCTCCTTGATTTTTAAAGTCCAATGTCACCGCTCCTCTGTAAAGCAAATATTATCCTTGTAGTACAGAAAAATGCATTTAGATGTGCAGAAAGTCAGACTATTTTAAAATATTTTTTATACTGTAAGTTATACCATAATTACCAATGGAAATATATTTAATTAAAAAGAGGTAAAGGATTTCCTATAGTTTCCTGTGGTAGTCCTCAGTTTCTCTTCATTTCTGTTTTCTTATTTTGGGTTCTGTGTCACTTTCTACATATTATAGGTACAAATGAAAAAATAGAGGGGAATCTGTCATTTACTCTACAGTATATAGATACACCATGTTCAGCTCCACATTAAGGAGGTTGACTGTGAAGTTCTCTTATTTATTTCCCTATTTTAGGTAATCATCTACTGGGTTCTAGATTTAGGAAAAAAAAACCCAAACCCCTCAAAATTCATTACTTTTAAATTTTAAAGCATAGAGGCTTTAAGATTTGTACATCATTAAGATGGTATATAAACAATGACGAACGGACTTTTGCAAGACTATTTCCAAAGTGAAAAAGGTCATTTTACTGCCGTGACTACTATTCATCAAAATTTGGTCAGGAAAGTAATAGAAGATTCCTTGGCCCTGTTTGTAGTAATGTTTGGTAAATTCTTTTTTTTCTGAAGTATGGGTAAAAACTAGGCTAAATGGGGCCACTCAAATGATGGGTTCAGTCCTGAAAGTAATTTTAGTAAGGGCCAGCTTTGCACATCTGAGCAGCTTCAACCCACTCTAGGGGAAATATTCCCATGTGTAAAATTTACTCAGATTTGTAGGATCAGGGTTTACATTAGGAAACAGTGCTGCAGGCCTGCTTAGGGGAACAAAATAGAACAGCTGCACCTAATATGTGTCATTATAATTTTTGGTTTAATCTGTCCCCTGTGAAAACAAAATTATGCTAAAATGGCATTTGCCTAAGCTGAACTTGAGAAACAATTAACAAATGTGGCTCCAAAGTTTAAATGAGGCTGGAGGACACTGCCGCTGCTGATGCTTGTGGCTGCGTGCGGGGACAACGTGTGGAGATGTGCAGAGTCAGAGGCTCTCCAGGGCCCTGGGGCACCTGATGTAAAACCATGTCTCCTCCTGCATCCTTGGCTGTGGGGTGGGACACTCTCTTGCACAAGGATGAGCTTTTTCAGAGGTGGACTCCTTCTCCCTCTGCATTCTCCTGCAGCCCAGGAACCTGGCACTGAGCACGCGTGGCTTCTTTCAGATGTCTTTCTTCCTGAGCAGACCGGATTGAAGGATATTTCCAGGAGGTCTGCATGGATCAGTGATCAATCAAATCATGGTCCACATGGAGCCAGGGGGAATAAGGGAAGGTAGCAGACTGTACAGACAGAGTGCAGGAAAAGACAAGCTGTAAAAAGAAACATTGTGAGTTATTCCCCAGCAGGCTGCTGAATGAGTTAAGTCTGCTCAGGGGCTGCTTTGACTTTCACTCAGCCCAGCAGAGGTTTTATGTGAGCACTTACAGCAGCAGCTATAACAACCCATCACAGTACAGATAGCACCTTGGAGATGCAGGGAACCAAAGGTACTCATGGACTGAGGACATGGGCTTTTGAACATCCTGAAAAGGGAAAACTCTTAGACAAAGAACAAATCAGATACATGAGCTTGTCAGCATGTCCCATATAGCATTTTTTTATTGTTATTCTCACAGCATTTAAGAGCTTGCAAAGAAGTATCATTGTGTGTGGAGAAAGTTCTGCCTCTGTGCAGGTGGGCTACCAGGAATTCCTTCAGGTCTTGTTGGGTATATTCTGTGAAAATTGACTGTTGCGTGAGTTTCTGATAGAAAAAAAGAAGACTTGTCCATGCAAAGGGGGAGAGGCAAAGGGAGGAATTCAAAATTCAGAAAGGATCTCCAGTGGAACAAGATGGCAGCCGAATCTCCATTGAAAAGGATGAAACATGAAAGAAATGTCAAAAGACACCATAATTTTTTTATTTTCAGAAACAACCAACCATATCTAAATTCAATTATTACTTTTAATTTCTCAGGAGCCTTATGTAATTAAGGACACCTTTAAAAAGCAAAGAGATGAAGATAGAGCACATTTTTTTTGTGTATGTCAAAAAATCATACTGCAAGACAGAAATGCATATACAGAATCATATAATCAATAGTTAGAAACTAGGAATGGAAGTACTGTGGTGGGAAATGGGAGCCCCTCTTCCCCAAACCAGCACTGTCCAATGCAGTGTTGGACACTGGGGGCAGCACAATCCACTCTGCCCAGGGCTGTGCTTGACCATGCGGGTCATCAAGTTCTTCCAAGTGGGCATCAGTTGTAAGAGCTAGGTGTCATTTCCAGCCTTGTTTTTCTTGGATTTTGCACATGCTGTGAGTTTGTTACAGTGGGGAATGACCTGAGGGTTTATATACTGTGTCCAGTGGGATGGAGAATGATTTGAGGGGTTGTATGTTGTGTACAGTTCTGAGCCTCCCCAGTTCAAGAAGAAGAGGGAGCTAGTGGAAAAAGCCCAGCAGAGAGCTACAAAGATGATCAAGGGAATGGACCAGTTCTCTTATGAGGAAAGGCTGAGAGACCTGGGTCTGTTTAGCCTGGAGAAGAGAAGACTGAGAGGGGATTTTACCAGTACTTGTAAATATCTAAAGGGCAAGTGTCAAGAGGATGGGTCCAGACTCTTTTCAGTGGTGCCTGTTGACAGGACAAAGGGCAACTGGCACATGTTGGAACACAGGAGATTCTGCCTGAGTGTGTGGCAGAGCACTGGAGCAAGTTGTCCGGAGAGTTTGTGGAGTCTCCTTCTCTGGACATATTCAAAACCCACTTGGATGCATTCCTGCCCAGCCTGCTCTGGGTGACCCTGCTTTGGCAGTGGGGTTGGACTAGATGATCTCTGAAGGTCCCTTCCAATCCCTACTGTTTTGTGATTCTGTTATGCAGAGGAAGTCATCCTGGGCATTTCTGATTAAACTGAGTGGTGTGCTGTCCACAATTGCAGGGTTGGTAATCCAGATAGCTCCATCTAGTCCCAAAATACTTGCAAAAAGATTCAAGATTGAAGGACACAAGAAGGTGGCACCGGCCCTCTGGTCAGATCTGGATTTTACCCAGAACCTGGGCTTGGACAGCATTAGTGGTGTAAGGATATCCGCATGGTGGTGTACCATGGTGGAACGTTTTCATTGGTGATGTAAAAACACCTACATGAGAGACCTGGTGATGAGTGTGTCCAGAGTAATGTGTGGGATGGTCAGCAAAGATTTTAGCATCACCTTTTCTGGGGGCATCTCTGCTGACAGGGCTGTTTGCAAACAGTAGCTTTGCTTCATAGGTCAGATCCATAGAGGTCTTGGGCAAAGGTTGGGGATGTGGGCTGCTCCCTCTTTCTAGCTGCCTGCTGGATTCCTCTCTGCTAAACTGGACCAAGCAGGGCCCTGTTGAACTGAGGTCCTGGAAAACTGCCAAGAGTGCTCACCTCTGAGCTTAAACCAGCTCTGTCTGTAACTATATTCTTTGGTGCACAGCATGGCACTGTAGCACAGCGCTCTTCAAAAGACCAGCTCCTAAGACCTTGTTTTGTAGTGGCAGACCTTGCGGTCAAATTCAGCCAGCCTTCTACAGACTGCCACTTGGTATCACACAGTTCATTTATTTCATCAGCTACTTTGGTGGGAATGAGGGGATATCAGTCATGGGGCTGCTGGAACATGATTACCCCTTTAGACAAGGGATGGCTACAGCCATGATGCCAAATATTTTTAGGGAGTTTTCATGTAACTGTTTTGTAAGCACAGGTTGATTATTTTTTCTGACCTGTTAGATTTTAGCATGATATTCACTGCTGTCATCTTTATGGCACAGAGCTTTGAGGCTCTGACTATGAATAGTGTTACATGTTGTACATTCATTTGTTTTGTTTTCCAGAATGGCTGGAATGACTTTTTATTTTCATGCAAATCTCATAGATGCAGATAGGTCTATGTTGCTCTTCTATGCCTACTCTAGCCAGGAATTCCATCAACATTTCAATGCCTGTTATTCAGTAACACTTATTAAAGTAAAAGGAAAACCTGTGATGATCTTCCTAACTACTTTTGGAAACCACACGAAGTGTCTTGACTAGATAGAAGATCTTCACACCTTTTGACATATGCGCTACATACATGGAAAATGTAGTGACATTTTTCCAGCCGTGAGAGTCTCACCCTCTGCATAAACATCAAAGGGAACATACCTGGAAGATTCACTCGGATGAAAAGTGTGAATTCATCACAGATTCCTCCTCAGCATCTGCCCAGACTAAAAATAAGCAGATCCAGAGAGATTACCACATCAGAAGGCAGGAGTATCCAGCCAAAGTTGAACTGTGTCTTTTCCCAGTGCTGCCAAGACGTGGGGAAGGCAGCTCTAGGTGACTTCTGCTTGGCCTTTCAGCTGGTCTTTGATGGGAGTGACCTTAAAAGGCTGCTGAATCTCTCACTGGTGACACTACAAGGCATTGGCAGAATGGTACTGACTTTGTTACAACTGCTGCTGCTTTTTGTAGGATTGATCGAGGTGTGCACTCCTAGCACTCAAATATGGTGTTTTCAGGGCATGTGTTTTTCACCACTCATATAAAATCTATATATAACCGTTAGCTATTATTAGCTATTAGTTATGGTATAATGTACATGTCAAACAAGCCATATTGTAAACAATATATTAGTGAAGCACAGCACTTTTTCAGTACAGGAGACTGTCGAGGCCTGGCTGAAGGCTTAAAGTTAGAGCATGAACAGACCAAACTGAGCCAAGCCCGTCTGAAAGAAGAAAATGTTAAAGGAATCAAGGGAACAGCAAATTTTCCTGCACTGTGGAAAAGAAGAGGCTCTCACAAGGCAACACAGGGAAAAGCCTCAAAGCCACGTTGTAGTCACCTGCCTTGCAAGGAGAGTCCCCAGGTAGCACTACCTGTCATTTATTTATATGAGTCTTGACATATTAGTAATGCTACACAGACATGACAGTCCACAATTCTGCATGGGCCAGACAGATGTGCAGAAGTTATTATAGCTGTTTAACAAGTACGGTGTGGAGAAGGAAATGTATTGCTCAGGGAGAGTGCTCTGGCGCAGCTGGGACCAGGGCACAGCCTCCCTCATCCAGGTTTCATCCCCTCAAAGACCTGCCGCTTCCCTTCCAGCCCTACCGTTATTCCTGAGGGGCCTACAGTTAAAAACCTGAGCCTTCTGTTTCACTGTACAGAAACGGGTTGGTTTGCCCCCTTAAAAGTCGAGTATAAAATGCTAACACAAAAGCAACAACTTTTATTGAGCGTGAAATAATGTCACGGACCAGCAGAACTGCGTGACCACTCCGTGGCCACACTCACGTACGGAAGCCACAGAGAGCAGCTGAATTGCATGCACATGGTGGAGAGAAGAGGGAAAGCTGGCCGCCTCCAAAGTGCAGGGACACCTTCTCTCCTTCCCAGCCAGATGCCTGGGAGAGCGGCGGGTCCCTTGAGTTGTTTGCAGTCAGATTGTGGAAGGCTCTCGAGGCAGCGGCACATTCTGCCTCTCTGTTTCTCCTCGGGGAGATGTTTTTATTTTGTCTTCTAAAGAGGTACACCAAATAGAAGCAACATTCGCTTCTATCACAAGCTGAAAGCATCAATTCTGGTAAGCATTTCCCAGACTTAAGCTAATTCAAGACTAATGAAGAAGTTAACAGCAGTGTAGCCTGGTATTAGGCTGAGTTTCAACAGCCTCAAGAACTTAAAAATTATGAGCTCCCTCCTCCTAAATGAGACTGGCTGAAAAACCATGCTATTTGCTTTTGAAGCACAGTGCAGGCTGTTCTTATGTAAAGTCCAAGTCAGAGTGTAGTTTCCAGGTCCTGTGTCCAGCCGCATTTTTTTTTTCCTCAAGCGCAAGCCTTGAAGTAATGACATGACGTTGTAAACTGAGACTTCATTAAAAAAATGTCTCTTTGCCATACAGCTGACAAAACCTCAAAAGCTAACCACATTGTCACAGTGATAGAAAACAAGTTTTCTAAAGGAGAAAATATTGTTGTGAGTAAGGCTTCTTTTTGCTGGGTTTCTGTATCTCAAAGGTAGACATGCAGAACAATACATTAGCTCATCTGAAAAAAAAACCAAGCAGCTATGAAAAACAAATGTGATTTATCTTTTTTTTTAAGCTTTTACAGCATTTAGCTCTAGATGTCACCAGTACCAGTAGTACAAAAATTAAGGCCTTATCCAGAGAAATAGTGAATATTAATAAAAAGGAAAGAGGGAGGTAGTTTTTCTTTCTTATATATTTACAAAGCTTCTATTTTTTGAACCAAATATTTTTTATTTCTGTTAGCAAGAAATAAAGACACTTCAAATAGAAACATACCTGAGTTTTCTCACATAAATGTATACAGTGCCTTGAGTTTTTGAACTTCTGAGAAACAGTCCTGGTTTATAAATAAAGTGAGTAGGAGTAAGTAACTGTGCAGTGAGTGGTATCAGGCCTTTAGCTCATCAATGAAACTCCTCACGTAAAAAAGTTAGGGACACGCAGAAGTGTTTATAGGGTCAGGACTTCAGAGCAAGTGATGAGTGAATGGAAATCCCTAAACCAAAGAGACAAGCTCCACATCTTTGATCCTTGAATCACACACACACTTTGCATACACTGACTAATGACCATGCATTAGCCTTGTGTAACAACCATCACAAATATTTTGATAGTTCTTATTTTACAAGTGGTAAAGATCTGTTGGAGAAGGCAGTAATTGTTCTGATTTATGACTGGCTCAGAGACATGAAGTGGCTGTGTCTGCTCCAAGGTAAAGAAAACAAAACCTAAACCATGGTGACCCCATCACTCTGTGTCTCCCATGTAGATGGGTGTCTGTGCCCCGGCAGCAGCCTGACAACAGCTTGGGCCTATAGTGCAGCTATCTTAAATATTACACATCTAGCCAAGCCTGCTGTTTGTGGTCTCTGTCGTTGGTGGAAAGACAGGCACCAGTCTTCCCACTGGTCTTGAAGACCTACAGAAGTTTGGGATGAATGGCGCCATTACAGGTATATCTCCCTGCATAGCTGGGTGAGTGACTTGGGTAGGACACTAAATGTATGGACACCTAAAATCACACTGATGGAGTTTAACTTTGTAGAAAGGAAGGCTTGACTTTGGATGCTCTACAGTTGCCAGCAGCCGTGAAGCCCTTCAGAGCCTTTTCAGGTTTCTACTGACTAATGGGGCACAGTGAGCTCAAAGCTGCCAGTGCCTCAGCCCAAAGGCACCTCATGTGTTTAAGTGCTCAGCTTTCAGGGGCATCTGGAGCTTGAGCACAACCTCTTTTAGCATGGGTTGTATGTCAAAAACGCAATCTGATCTTGGACATCTGGCAAATATATGTATAAGCTTAATTGAGAGAATAAACATTCCCCAAAGATTCAGAGTCCTGAGATTGCAACCTTGACTTTAACCATTTGGCTTTCTTCACATGCTAGTAAATGCCATCTATCATGCATACCACATTAGAGTCTGCCCCCTCCAAAAAAACCCTAAAACAGATCACAGCTCCATGAAACTGAAGAAAAAAATCTTTTTGATAGGATTTAGAAATGTGAGATTGTAATCCTCTCTCCAAAAATAAAAATTAAAAGAAAGGCTGAGAAAGAAAGAAAAAAAAAAAAAGGCAAATTATTCCTGCTGTGGCATATGAAAGCTAGAAGAATTTAATTTTCTGGTCTGTTTGTCCTAGCATGCTTCTCTAGGCTTGTCATCAGTTCCATTGGAACACAGGGAATGTAAAAGATATTTTAATACAAATTACTGTATTTGATTCATTCCATTCTCCTTATAAAATTGTCTGCTGTAAAATTATGTCTAATGTGAAACAGTTATAATTTGCTTGCTACTCACTGTATTAATACCTATTAAAACTGACCACAGTAGCACGCACCCAGTTGTTGCAACATGCAAAAACCCACAAGATTTATTTCAGTGTGTCTGGAGAATGCCAAAGCATAAAAATATATTGAAATTTAAAAGGGCTAATGTAATTATTATATAGGTCATGGACAAAGCTGTCAGTCAACTCAGAATGGCACAGCCAGCTATTTCTAAACATCTTATAAATTCATTTTTGTGATGTTTCCTACAGGAGTTCCACCTGTTGCAGCATTTTTTGCCCTCAATTCCAAGAACTGCATTGTCCATAGACCTCTTTAACCACTGGAAGGTTCACTACATGAAAAAAAGAAAAAAATTAGAGAAAATGCATCTATAAACAGCGCTAAAGTCATCTTGCGAAGAGCACTTACAAACAGTGTGTTTATCATCAGTACTAATTAAAGCCTGGAATCTGACCCCAGAGTTAGAGACTATCCCATCGCTGGCTACAGATCAGCCCATCTAACGAAACAAACCCTCTAAGCAATACCACATGGAAGACTGATGGTCTCTGGTAGGATTGGCCTTTGGTGATAAGATCAATGGGGAGGCGAACACAGCTAACAGTATTTCAGTGCTTTGATACTCTGCTGATAGGCGCTATAAAAAACCTCAGACAGTTTGTATCGGCCCACGCTCGCCAAGTGTGGCAAAACGCCAGCGCAGCCCTTTCTCTTGAGGGACAGAAACAATCCTGAAAATGGGTGATGGTTTTTTTTTTTTTCTGCCAACTAGCAAGTGGTGGACAGACACCCATGACAGTGAGGTGAGAAGGTGACAAGAGCCTCTTCCCTCTGTAGGAAGCACATGCATCTTCTCACAGGAGGACGAAAACTGCAACCGTAAAGCAAGTAAGCCAGCCAATAAAGATTATTGTGGGCCTGCTAGCGTGCAGAGTGCTAAAAATTTGCAAACTTCAATCCTTCCTGAGTATAACATGGAGATCAAACTACCTCTTACTGCTTCCAGCTGTGGGAGGCTGAACAGATGCAGCAGGAAACCTGCAGCCGCATATAGAGGGAAGGAGGCACCCATCTGGTGTGTGCTCAGATGGGGGAAGCCTGTGCGCATCACGGGAGCTACTGGGGGGAGAGGGACTGCGTTGTGGGGCCTCCATGCTGTGTGAGGTTCATTTAGGCCACATTTTGGTGAATCTGGAGGCATCCTGACCTTGATCTGGCCCTCTGTGCCGAGGGCCCTCTGGAGCCCTATGCCTGTGGTGAGGCATGTGGGGCAGATGAGGGTTAGTTTGAGGAAACCATGTAAATCTCAGCAGTAGCTGGTTTATGGCTTTATCCACCAATCACTTAGGCAAACAAGGGCACACTAGTTCCACTGCAAGGCTGTAAACACATACATGTTTCCTAATCCCCCTCTTCCTCCTCAATCCAGAACACATTTACTAGCCTGCCTGGAAAGTCTCCCCTGTACCTGATGGCTCCCAAGAAAGGGCTGGTTTAAGAGTGTAATCCCAGAAAATCATCAAATCATAGAATGGTTAGAGTTGGAAGGGACCCTATAGATCATCGAGTTCCAACCACCCAGCCATGGACAGGGACACCTCCCACTATACCAGGTTGCTCAAAGCCCCATCCAGCCTGGCCTTGAACACTTCCAGGGATGGGCCATCCACACCTTCTCTGGGAAACCTGTTCCAATGCCTCGCCACCCTCACAGTAAAGAATTTCTTTCTAGTATTTAATCTAAATCTCCCCTCTTCCAATTTTTAACCATTACCCCTCGTCCTATCACTACAGTCCCTGGAGTGGGAGTGGCAGGCAGCATCCATTTGCATTGGAGGGAGCATCCGTAGGTAGCCAGCTCTGGCTCTGTGAAGAGGATTCACTCTGCTCTTCTCTAGGACTTTCCCCACTGGCTCTCTTACTCACCTCTAGGCTTGCTGGCTGTTGGAGATCCTCCTCTTTGCCCAGGAAATGTAGTGCCCGACTGAGGGGTGGGGAGTCTAAACATAAGAAAATGTAACATCCCAGGACCTCCCCTGCAGCCCTTATGGGAGCCCATAGAGAATGATGGCTAGCCTTACCCAATTCATTGTCAGCATGCTCTGCTAATGTGATAAGGCAGAGGAGAGGACTGATAAGAACAGGAAATGCAGGAGCACAAGGAGTGGAGATAAGATGTTAGCATGAGATAGGAGAAATTCAGCTATCAGCACCGGTTAATTATCAGTGTCCATCACCGTCCTATAGAAATGAGGACTTTGGGCAAAGGATGGTTGCACTGCACTTACACTGTGCAGATCTTCAGAGGGTGACCACATCTAAACTGCTTTGGGGTAATTGTCAGTGTCCCATGCTAACTCCTAAATGAGGAGTGTTTGAGATATTGGTGGTTGGGCTGAGCTGAAAATGTGCCTGGAAGGGCTATGACACATAGGCAATATAGATGACTGAGTCTCAGTGCCCAGAAATGTTCCCTGGCATTGTTCAGTTTATTAGCACACGCTTTGCCTTTGGGATCTCATCACCATGGGGATTAGTTGACGTTTGTACCACTGCAATGTGCTAATTGCTACTTTTAAGAGTATGGTCTCCTGAATATTGTTGCAGGAGGTAAAACAAAAGGATCACTAACTTCCAGAAGCGAGTGCATTAAACACAAAGATACTCACATAATCTGTGCAAGTCAGGCATCATCATTTCATCACAGATATATTACAGCAGCAGAGAAATCGCTCTGATTAAATAAGCATTAAAAGGACAATTTCCTTACCTGGCAAACCAAACACTGGATGTATATCTCTTGCCTTTGAGAGACATTCTTGATACATTCTCATAGCAGGGACATGAATACACCCTGACGGCCTTGTGAAAGGAAAAGTGAAAGAGGAACAGAATAAAACCTGTAGTGAGTTAGGAATTGCCATTGCAGTTTAGTCAAACGCCTTCTGCAATGTGGTATTTTGCCTCTGGCAGTTGTGAGCACAGATGCTTTGAAGAAAGGTGCAAACCCCACACAATGTACTGCTCTGCAAGGAGCTGCCCATGGAATGGTTTCTGCTTAACTTGAGGAGGTTCATTATGTCCCAGAGCATGACGACTTATCCCAGCTTGCATGACTCCTACGTTTTTATCTTAGCTTGTATAAGAGTAGATGTGATGATTCATACACATCATTTGGTGCTGCTTTTAGCATTTGTGGAGAAAATGCTAACTGCTCCTTCTTACTCCTTTGATTGATTTTTACCACTGGAGTTATCATGGGGCTGCTGAAAAAAAGAGGCAGAGGCAGGTGCTCTGGCTTCAGCTTGTAACACATCTAGGTTTCGGTAATTTCTTCCAGACTTAAAAAAAAATCAGGGAGCTACAAGGGGAACTACCTGGCATTAGCAAAACCTGCCTTGCTTTTTAAATATATAACTTTCAGGTTGAGCCAGACTTTATTTCTGTTTGTGTTGTGGCATGACACCTTGTGACTTTGATTGAAGCGGGGGAGCAGGTGGGGACTTTGGTGACTTTCCACCGGCTGGAGATTTCTCATTAGGAAGCCAAGTTCACCTGCTGGCTTAAGCTGTGAGCCTCCAGACTCCTCCAGGCTGGGTTTGAGGTCTCTCTTGCCCCATGGGTGGGTTAACTAATGATGTTCCTCTGTTCCTGCCACCTCCTCTTACCCAGAGCGCCACACAGCTCTCAGGGCCCATTGATGTGGTCCCATCAATCCATCATCATGTAATGTGGTGTGGGCCCTGACAGCCCCCCTCCATCCCTCATGACGCCTTCCTCACTGGAATTGCAGATCTTGTTTCCATTTGCAAGCTTGGATCTCTGAGGAAGGAAGAAATGCTTTATGAGTCACCACCCTCGAGAGCTTTACACTTCAAGATGTAAATGTAGGAGGATATTGTTCAGAGGTCTTTCAGTTTGCTCTAAAAACCTGCAAATTCAGGTGCAGAAACCAAAATCTTGAATTTCTCTATTTGGCTATATGGAAATGATTATAGCAAAATGCTGATACCTGCAGAACCTTCCATGTAATTTTCACAGCTAGGAAAAAGCAAATACAAAGACCCTCAGCTCCAAGCTGGCTTGAGAAATGAGCTTCCCTTTAACATTGTGTGCTTTGCTCTTGTTGGTGCCAGTAAACTCTAAGCAAGTTGTCTGCAACAGCAAATCCTTACATTGCATAAGTATAAATGACATGTTTTTATGAAGGATTCCAGCATGCTGGCTACATCAGAAAGGGAAATAGGTGGAAAAGATGATGAGAGTGTAGTTGTTAACTGGCATGTAGCAAAGGGAAAGTCCAGCTCCTAATGTATTGTGGAACTATCTGGTAAAAATTTATGCATGCTTTTGGGCTCCATTTCATCCAGATTAGAAGCACTAAAGTTGCCACAGGAGAGGCCAAGCACATTAGCGAAATAACACAAGTACTCCACCCTTGGAAGATCTGTAAATACAGTGCTCCAAAACCATCTGTCAGCCCTCCAAAACCACTGCAGGAAAGGTAAATATTAATAACTGCTACTAACATCTAGAAAGAGCAAACTGGGATTTCTTCTGGGTGATGGCTAGTGCTTAGACTAAACCATCTCAACAACAACTTCTGTGACCAAAGTGGGAAAGAGGTGCAAAGGGGCGAAGAAATTAGAAGAACTAAGCCAATTCCAAACACTGAAATTCATCACTGAAAAATTAGGAGTTTAAAGAAAACAACTGTGCCTTGTAGATTATCTGTCTTTTGATCTGGGCTTGTAGACATCACTTGGTTGACTTGTTAGATACTTTTACTTCAGCTAAGAATGCCAGCTTCCTTTTCCTCTTGGGTAATTACTAGCGACAGGGAATTTGGATGCCAAGAAAACCACTAAATACTGCCTGAGCCACCTGAAAATCCAGAGAGCCATCAAATAAAAAGCAATAGACAAGGAGCCTATAGATAGATGTGAAGAAGCCTCAAGGCCAGGCTGGATGGGGCTTTGAGCAACCTGCTCTAGTGGGAGGTGTCCCTGCCCATGGCAGGGGATTGGAACTCAATGACCTTTAAGGTCCCTTCCAACTCTATGATTCTATGATTCTAAGTTGAGGATGGAAGAAGTGCCTCTGATTTATCAGCCTTGTGGACCCTTTCTTGCTCTGTTTCAGTGCCTGTGTTCTGATTAAGAAAGCAGAAGTTAAAGGGGCCAAACAGGTAAGATCCTGTAAGAGCAGAGTTCCATGTGGTTTTTTTGACTCATGGAAGTTTATGATGGGGGCTATATATCAAAGACTGGCACATGGAGTGTCTTGCTGAAGGACCCACACAGTTTTGGGAGGCCTGCTTTGGTCAGACTGAGTTAAAGCCAGGGCTCTGACCTTTCCCCACAGAGGTTTTAGTGCTGAAGCCTGGAGTTTTTCTGCTTGCTTATCAAGGGGAAAAAAAAAAGGGGGGAGCTTGGATCAGTCTCAGCTAGACTGACAGATGTGCTGGGGCCCAGCCCGTCCCAGGATGAGAGCAGCCAGTGCTGAAGGAGAAACCCATTTCTGCAGACAGTGCTGTCATGGCATCATCCTTCGTCATCAGTTGTGGTAACAAGGGGCTACTGGGGATGGTGGCAAGTTGGCAGAGTGCTTACAGGGCTCTGTACACATCAAAGAGGAGATGAAAGGTCTATCAGCATCGTGCCTCCTTCTCCTCTTTTCAGCCAGGACACACAGTTCTGCTGCAGTGAGACGGATGCTAAATCAGCTTCCTGAGCCAGATGCAGCACTCAAGCTTTCAACAAAAGGCCTCAAAGTCCTCTTTGGCCTCAGCATGGCCAGAGATCTCATTGCTGCCTCTGCCAGATATGACCTAATTTTTGATGAACAGATTTTCAAAATGGCTTAGTCTTGATAATCTATATATATTAGCTACAATTGTCTGTTATCTGCAAACGTAATATTGCCGGCTATTTACTTAACTTAGATTGTCTCTGTGAGATACCCTGCCAGCAAACTCCCTTACTAAAGTATCTGCAGAGTGTTCACTTGGGTGAAACAAATTAAATGTTTTAGATGAGTCAGTTTACTTAGGAAATACATTGGAGGTATCCATCTGGGCCTAATGAGAAGAAAATGAACGTTCCCCCTTTCTCTCTGAACTCCTCCTGTTCATTTGTGAAGCGAAGAGAAATTTCAGGAGAGGCAGCGAATGGGCCTCGCTGACATTAATGTGAATTGCATTCTGCAGGCGGATTCGGGAGTACATGTCACTGGCTGTCCCGGCGTTCACTAGGGTGTAACAGCTAAAGGACTTCCCGCGCATCAGGAATCTTGACACAAGGTAGAATTTTCAGAGAGGAAAAATTGCAGCAAATTGCACATTAGTCTTCATGCAAAGGTACTGACACAGAGATGACTAATGGTGGTCTATGTGCTCCGTTGACTTTTTCTAAATTATATTTCTGCAGTGGAGCTTCAGAAGTTCAGCTCTCTTCCCTGCTCTTCACCGTGGCTGGGCACTGAAGCTGCACCACTAGCCACTGAGGTAGCCGGGTGTGATACTTGGACTCACATTATTAGTTTCTGTGCTTAAAGGCTTATCTCCACAACCATGATGGAGCACATAATACCAATGACAGGAAGGGGACCCCAGTATCCTGTTAAGAGAAAACAGCATTCAGACCCAGCTCCTCCCGGGGCTGTTGCAGGAGAGCATCAGCCCCACAGACAGGGAGTGACACCCACAGAGGTGAGTCAATAGGAGAGGGTCTGCAGAGCACCCTACAGGCTGAAGGGGGCTACTGGTTGTGAGGGAATGGGATACTAGGGAAGAGCATTTCGGGATTGCATGAGACTCAGTATGGGATATTTAGGGGAAGAACCAAAGGTGGGGAAAGGGAAGTATCAAGGGGGTCTGGGGAGGAAGGATTATGTGAAAATAGAGAGATAAGGGGGTTGCACATTGGTCTTGTGCAACTAGACTAATGTCATGTGCAAACAGGCAGCTGGTCAGTACACTTGTCTGGCCATGCCCTGCATCTCATCAGCACAGTCTGTCCTGTCTCCTGGTTAAACGCTATCTCTAACTCCTCTCATGGGAGAAGGACCCTATTCAGCATCCATGGGTGTGTGGGTTCTGCTGTACCAGCTGGAACAGCAGCAGGGTCAGAGGGACATGTGACAGGAGAGGCCAGAGTGTGTGTGTGTATTGTGTAGGTAGGTATATATCAGTGTATGTTCACAATCAAATATCAAGCCAAACTAGCAGGTGAGTAGGGTAAGAGGCTTTGGAGCCAGGTATTGAGGTGCCTGTAGGTTTGGGCCACATCCTGGAGAGACCCAAGGGTCTGTCAGTCAGCTACTGGAGGGGCCAAAGGATATGGGGGACAACTGAGAGACCTATGCATATGTGTGCAAGCATGTGCAAGGAGATCTGTACCTTGGGTACCTGGAGCAAGGCAACAGCCACAGAGGTTTGCATGACCAGGTGCCAGTGCCTGGGGAGACTGGGATCCAGGGGCAGCTGCTGGGCAGACTGTCAGTCCAAGATCAGCTGCTGGAGGGACCCATATGTATCACAGAATCACAGAATGATATGGGGTTGGAAGGGACCTCTGGAGATCGTCTAGTCTAACCCCCCCTGCTAAAGCAGGTCCACCTAGAGCAGGTTGCACAGGAACATTTCCAGGTGGGATTTGAACGTCCCTCTGGCCACCTGCCTTTTAAGTATTAAGTAAATGTGTACATTTCCCACTCACAGACCTTCATCCTGAACCACCAGAGAACCACCAGAGGATTAGCCCATTGGAGCCACCTGTGTTTGCATGAGTATTTCTGTCTGCGTTGATCTGTGTGGCCAGCCATGTGTGTATGTGCATCTCGTGTGGGTGTGGATGTGTGCCTGCCGTGGGTTCGTGCTCAGCCCCTCTACGGGATGGACCTGGGGGCACGGATCTGCGGCTGCCTCACCTCGGTCAAGCTGCTGGGTTTGGCAGCCCCTACAACAGATTACTTGCAGAGGCATGGCTTGTTTTCATTGTATGTCCATTCATCAGTTTTGCTGAGAGAAATATGGAACAAAGTACTAGCAGAAAGGAGCACTTGGGCTGATTTGTTTTCCCCTAAAATCAAAGGTGTGTTAAACTGGGCTGTAGCGCTAGGTTTAAGATTCCAGATCAGCTCTGCCATTAGTGTTGCTGGTGTAGCTTGGACTTCAGTGTGCTTTAAACACCCTAATAATTACCCAAGGCCCTGGTGCTTCTTGGAAACTACACTGAGGTCTCCTGTGGTCACAGCAACCTGCAGGCCATTGAAGTCTGTCCCCACCATCTGCAGGCACATATCTGAGTGACAGATAATGAGAAAGAAGAAAGGACCAAGGACAGAAAGCTGCGAGAGAAAAGCCTGAGATGAGAGAGATACCTCACTCATCCGCAAGCAAGGCAGGATCTGCCCCAGCATCTCTTTGAGCCTATTTCTCCACTTGAATCTACAAAAGGAATAAGACAAAATAACCCAACAATAGGGCTCTGTGTGATTCAAGTGACAATGCTCTGTGTGTCACAAAAGAAAAAGCTTCTGTTTGCATTTGGCTGGTATCTATGAATCACAGTGGCCACAAAGATTTTCACCAACATTTGCACCATCTTTGATAGTCTGCAGATGTCCCCCACTTCTGGTTTACTTCACATTTTAGCTGGTTTAGCAAGGACACCTTGCAGCTATGATGGCCTTTCTTTTAACTGCATTTTACCTTACATAGTACTTCTTGCTTTTTAAAGCTTTTTTTTTTAGACTTGATCAGAAAGGGTGTGAAGTAGTGCTGTTGGGAATTGGTGATACTGCCAACTTGCTCAGTGGTATTATAGACAGCTAAAATGACTCAAAAAGGAACAAAGCAACAACACCCTAATATTTCCTCCCCCACCCTGTTTTCCCAAATGGCTGAATCTAATCTATGTAATAAGGAGTGTCACTTCCAGCCCGAGGAATTATTTGAATGTGATGTGCTAAAGAAGATATTGAAGACAGCGAATAACTGCCCTTCTCCCACTGCGCTGTTTACTGATTTTATCATTAGATTACCGTACTGTGGTTTTTTGAACCGCCAAGCTGTTACACTAGCTCTAAATGACTTTCACTCTCTTGAATGAAATGTCTCCTCAATTCAGAAATCACTTATTTCACCAGGAGTGGGGCCTCCTCTGGCAGGCACCTGAGGCAGAGCAGGTCCCTCGGCAGGCAGCACTGCTTTTATTTCTCTGCAGGTCATAGATTTTAAGGACAGGACTCACCATGAACCTTCAAGTCAATGTCCTTTTTGCATGGGCCACAAGACTTACTGAGATCAGTTCCTGCTTCAGGTCCAAAGACAATGGTTGAAATGAAACAGATCTTTCTGGAAAAGCTTCCAGTTCAAACATCTTTTTATCCAATGAGTTGTTCCAATGATGAAGTGCTTTCTTACAGTCAATTACTTTTAATTAAAAATTTATTTCCAACCCCAGCCACTGGATCTTATTTTGTGTCTCTGCCTGCCAGACTGAAATAGTCTCTCCAGTCAGCTGTTAACATATAAATGACTATAGTTTGCAATCAAGTCACTTTCTACTTCGATAGTCCCTTTAGACTTCTCTCTATCAGGTACCCTTCCCAGTGAGCAGGCAGTGGGCATTTGCAGCCCAGAAGGCCAATTGCATCCTGGGCTGCATCAAAAGAATTGTTGCCAGCAGGTCCAGAGAAGTGATTCTGCCACTTTACTCTGCTCTGGTGAGACGTCACCTGGAGTACTGTGTGCAGGTCTGGAGACCTCAATATAGGAAGGACATGGACCTGACAGAGCAGGTCCAGAGGAGGGCCACAAAAATGATCAGAGGTTTGGAGCACCTCTGCTACGAGGACAGGCTAAGGGAGCTGGGGTTGTTCAGCCTGGAGAAGAGGAGGCTCCAGGGAGACCTAATAGCGGCCTTCCAGTACCTGAGGGG
>JAOQGH010000001.1:177974913-177992455 GCA_025769975.1 Gallinago jamesoni | reverse complement strand
GTGGTGGAGCACTGGAACAGGTTGCCCAGGGAGGTAGTTGAGGCCCCTTCCCTGGAGACATTCAAGGTGAGGCTCAACGAGGCCCCTAGGCCCTGGTCTAGTTGGGGTTGTCCCTGCTGACTGTGGGGAGGTTGGACTAGATGACCTTTGGAGGTGCCTTCCAGCCTGGACCATTCTATGATTCTATGATTCTATATTTTTGTGCTTTGTTTGTGAATAGTCTTAGGAACATCAACACCAGTGTAAGGTATCTAACTCCTACCTGCTTCCTTTCTTCCCCAGCTTTCTCTCCCACTAAGCACAGAAACACATTTATATCAGAAACATCTTCAGACAATGACCATATCCCCAGTGCAAGTGCATTTTGAGACCAGAGGTTTGCCCATCTTCGGTGCATCTGCCATGTGATCTACATCACCCGTGTTGCCTGACGAAAATGTTATGCCATACCACCTTGAATCCTCAGTATCAACATCAGGCTGACAGTTCTACAAATTTTCTAGGTTGTGTCATTTATCATGCTAGCTTTCTCCCAGGCATCTGTAACTTCCCCAGTGTGCTAAGATTTATTTTCTTTGGCTGGCTTTTTTTTCAGACTGCTGGATGCAGGTTACTCAGATCTTTGCCTGACTTTATTGTCTGTTTAACCTCCTCTTTAGTTACAGCTAGAACAAAAAGTGTGTGATCACTGGTGGTTGACATTAGTAAATGTAAATGATTAGGGTTTTTTTCCTCCTTGGATATAGGACAGAAGTATTACAGAATAAGCCTCTTTTTAACTTTTTTCTTATTGGCAGTTTTACTATTTCCATCTTGTAATGGACTCGTGTCATTGTTAGTATCCTTTATGTTCTGGAAATACTTAAATAAAATCCCAAACATACAACAAAATCCTCCTCAACAGGCAACTTTCCTTAGCTCTGTTTGTCATGGTTCTTCTTGTGACCCATTCCTCCTTTTACCAATTTTCTCTAAACCCTACCTTGTAATTTATATGTCTTGTCATTAAGTGTTTTTTGCATTTTCTCTTGGGGTCTGAGTACACATATACATAAGTTTTACTTCCCTTCTGAGGCAGGCCATTTAATGACTGCAGATTTCTTTCTTGGGTGTGGCTTTTTGGGCATCTGCTTAAGTATTATCCAATGAGTCTCAATCATCATTCAGATTTTCCTGTTAATAAAATCTTTCTCCCAGTTGAATTTCTCACAGCATTGTTTTCAGTTAAAATGAATTTTTCTCTTTAAGGCACAATGAATATACTTTATTGGCTTGGACTTCATTCTGTTTGGAGATAACAATAAATATAATCCCACTGTCATCATTTATACCGAAACCATTGCTAATTGTTCATTTTATAATGTGTCTCTCTGCTGTAGTAAAGACAAGATCTAATGTAGGAGATTTCCCAGTTGGATGTAGCACTAAAATTGTTGTCTATAACATTTGCAATGGCAGGCTTTCTCTCAGGCTGGTTTAGTACAGTAAATTTGGACTTCTTCAGAAAACCAGGATACCCAAATGGTAAAAAACAACAACAATAGAAGTCAAGAAAACAGCTTGTCATTCTCTCTGGTGGTTTGTCAAATCTTCTCTTGGTTCTCTCAGGTGTGCAACCAGGTCATACTGATGCAGCACATGGTACATCTGCAGGGCACACATCACCATGCTCTGCAGATACCAAAAGAAACAAAACCCAAAGCTGGGAAGAAGGGAGCTTTGTCAGCCCGGTGCCTTGCTTGCCTAGTGAGCCTTGCTGAGCAGACACATAGCCCTTTGGTGCCCCCAAAGCACTTTCCCCCATCCCAAGTCCCATTTCCACTCATCCCAAGTCTGTACCTCTGAGATGCTCAAGCAGCGTGGTGCCCATCCCCTCTCTACAAAACCAGCCTTCACCTCTCTCAGAGCTCAGTTGACTTCCCATTCTTGATTTTGCCTTAGTGTTTTGCCTTGCAAGCAATGCCACCTCCCCAAGTCGCTCTTCATGTAGAAAAGAGGGAATTTTTAGTTTCAGAAATATATCTCTATATAAATATCCTTTGCTTCTTTTCCCAGCTGACTATATTCTGAGGAAATCTCCTGCTGGCTCCTCTAGGAACCAAAGTCCCATACCATTTTACAGACTTTAATAGAAATAACACCTTTAGCAGCCAGTGACACATCACTATTTTATTGGCACCTCGCTTCATTATGGATTCAGAAGATACACAGGTTCCTCATTTGTACAAAGGGATGCTTTTGATGTCAAAACCAAAATGGTCTCGCTGCAGGTACACCACAAAGCTTCTGGGTAAAATGTGGTTTTTATGCATGGTGCACCCAATTTGCCCTTTATTGTTATCAACATAACAAAAAGCGATTACAAAAAAGAGATGCACCTGTGTTTGTAAACACAGCACATAACAAAACATCCCCTGTGTGCCTGCATCTGCACGGCACAGAGAGATGAGGTCAATAAAACCACCTTATACAAATGTAGGAAATGCAAGTCCTGGAGCTCACTTTGTGTCTAAGGGATTCACTGTCAGCTTTTTCTGGTCCACCAACATTCCGTGTCACTCACTCAGCTTCATTTTAGAAGTCCAGTTACTCAGTGCTACATGCAAAAAGCGGTACTACCTTGTGCCTCAAATTTCCTCATATTCTATGTTGCATTCCTTGTGCTATGGTGGCGAGTGATGTATGATAGAAGAGGCTATCCAGCTCTGTGAAAATTAAATATTTAAGATATATCTGCAAGTAATAGAGAGGAAATATTTTTCTGAATATGCTAGATGAAAAAGTGAATGTCCAAACCACCATTTCTCACACCTGCTTTTAGTACACTACCAGCATCCACAATATCAACCTATTCCACACAGGCTGAAAAGGTAACAAACAGAACTTGTATAATGATTTCATTTTTTAAAATGTTTGTCTGATTAACACACACATACACACATATAAAGAGTACTAAATCATTTTCTGTTCTTGAGTTTAGTTTGCAACATCCTCAGTGTCTGCAAGATATTTCCCTTCTTGGAAGACTTTTCCAAGCAATCCAGAAGAATTCAGATTTTGTTGTGTGGTTGTGTGAGGATATTTTTTCCCCTTTTAACTATTTAATCCTTTGATTCTTTTCTTCTTTTCTTTTTTTTTCTTTTTATTTTCTTTTTTTTTTTTTTTTTTTCTTGTTCATGTGTGCTGGCACTTGCAGAAGCAGCCTGTGTTTGCACTGTGGGCGACCGGTAGCCGGTTCAACAACACAGGAGCCCAAACACACACAGGGACACACACACACACACGCACACAGAGGGCTGCACAGAAAAGTGATTAATGACCAGTTTTCATGTCAGAACTGTGATATTTCTGGCTGGACAGCTTTTTACCCATTCTTTTTGGTACAAAAGCCATGACATAAAGATAAGAGGCAGAGCACTTAAGACATGTTTACAAAGATTAAACCACTGACTTGGCTTTAGTTAAAGTAAATTCTCTTGCTTCCCACTGTGCAATGAAGGTTTACAAAGGGAGGACTGGCAAAGGTTGCTTCATCTTCTTCCTGGCACTGTCTGTTGGCTCCAAAACAAATGCAGGACTTAAACCACATAAAAGGGCAGCGAGGTATTAGCACTTTTGAGGGGTTCGGCATCTGACACATTCCTAATCTGCCTGGGTAGGTTTTAGATCCCAGCCGCTGCAGTGCCTCCATAATGACAGGGCAATTTAACAAGCCCGAAATTCCAGCTTCCCTCTGCAGATGGGGAGTTAGCGAGCCCAGCGCTCAGCCCCTCTTTGCTGCCATCATTGCCACGAGGGCTGCCCTCCTGTCCCAAGGCCAGGGAGGAGTAGGGGGCTCCAAAAATCATATTGCGTTTTAGATTCTAAAGCGAAGGACTGAAATGCTCCCTTTCGCCCTAAGGTTGAGCCCATCGGAGATCGACCTGAGGAGAGATTTTAGGGGGTGATAAAAGGGGGGAAATGCACAGCTGCTAACTGTTGGATCTTCAGGCCAGGAAGGTTAGTTTGGCAGCACTTTTAGAGAAGTGACAGAAACCTCCAGCTCTAAAGACACAATGGTACCGAGGAGAAGGGGCTGCCTGCTCTCACAGTCCCCGGGAGCAGAGCGTGGCAGAACCACCGCAGGGCAACAGGGAGGAGTAACAGCAGAAAACAAAAGGGGACAGCAGGAACATAAATGTCCTAAGAGAACAGATCAAAAAATAAATAGGTAAGGCTCCCCCAAAACCATATTTAAAGATCTCAAATTAGTCTGAAGGTTTTGTATTAATTTGCATTAATGCTAGTGTGATGCACTATTCTGCACTGCTTGCAGAAAGAGATTGTCTTGTCTAAGGCAGGAGAGTTAGAAAGGACAAATATCACATCTACCCCTAAAATGGAAAATTAAGCAGATTAAGCAAACTATGTACCTATCAGATTATTCCTCTCAGAATTGATTATAACAAATAATGATTTAATACTAGTAAATACAAACATGAAAAAAAGGAAAGGAGTTGAATAATGACCTTTCACTTTAGTCTGGCTTTTGTCCCCAGTGAGTAAAACTGCTGTTGAAGTCCTCTTTGGGACATGTAATCCAGGAGAAGGCACGATGGGGCAGGAAGGCCGTATTGAAAGAATATTGTACTGCCACTCAAAGTGGAAGGACATATGGGCTAGGTGCGGCACAGCCTTTCCCAGGTTCAGTCATGTTCAATATTTTTATTCATGCCCCAGACGAAGGAACAGAGAGGATATACAGATGGCAGCCAGCAGGGAAGGACTGTCAGGAGTTTGGAGGACAGGATTAGAATTCAAAATGATCTTGGCAAACCAGTGTTTTTAAGGTCTAACAGAAAAGCATGCTGTTCTAGGGACAAGCTTATAGATTCTGCATCTCACCACGAATAACTGGCTATATACTTCAGGATGCAGAGCAGCTGCCTGGATAGCAGTTTTGCAGAAAAGCCATCAAGAGGCTGTAGTGGATCACAAGCAGTAACAGCAACTTTGTGCTGTTGCAGAAGAGGGTGGCCCAGAACACACAAGCAGAATTACACCCTATGAAACACACAGTCAAATTTCAGCTCTACAAAGTAACTGGGAAGATCTGTGTGCACTCTGGGGCACTGTTCTCCATGAAATATATGATTGAGCATACTAAGGTGAGAGAACAGCAAAAGGTCTCATTAGAGACCTAGGAACACAATGCAGAAGAAGCAGACTAAAATAGTAGGGTTGTTAGAGAAGAGAGGACTTTCTGCAGTGGCAGATAGGATGACAAGAGATGGGCACAGATTAAAGAAAGAAAGACTGAGATTAGAGATCGGGAAACACTTTCAAATGCTAAAGGGGGGTCACAGAGGAACAAACTGAACCATGCCACATCTACCACTGTAGGCTCTTGAAAGGTTTGTGGGAATATCTGAGATGTGCCCAGGGGACACTCAAACCACGCTTTTTGACTTTCAAAATCACCTTTCAGCAATTCCCTCGGATCAGGACCCACAAGACAGCCCTTTCTTACAATCTCTATGTGTGTACCATTTTCTTCATCATGAGGGATTTTCTTCACTTCTGAGAGTTCTAGCCTTTAGCACCAAGCTGGGGTTTGTGATACAGAAAGCTGAAGTCAGTGCTAGAGGGTCTGGGGGTCTGCATGGAAACATTGCAAGCCTGAGAGGCACATTCAATGGTCTGGTGAGTCAAACTGCTGCCATAATTGTTGGGCTAAGCTCATTAGGAATGGGGTGAAAGAAGTCTTACTTGACAAAAACGTTTCTCCCAAATCAACGAGTCAGAAATAGAATAAAAAAATATATATATTAAAAAAAAAGATGACTGGCAAGATCTCTCTGCTAACCCCATACATTGTTGTCTCCATTACAATGCACATACTGGACAAGTAAAGTCTCTGGAGACCTACTTTCCTAATAAACAAATTAGCTTTGAGTGAAAAGAGGTTAAAAGCAGGCTTAGTGTACAGGTCTAACAACAACCTCAAAAAAACCCCAACAAACCAACCAAAAGAGAAATTTGTGATTTAGAAGGATCTTTTCCTTCTATTTCAAAGTAAAACTGTGTTTTAACATCCATTTTCAGTCAATAGCGTTAGTATGTGTATGCTGGCAACTATAAATGTTTACCTCACCCCAAAAAACCATGCACATATTAAAAAAACTGCAGAAAATTGATGGGTTAGTGTCTTGGGGGATTTCAAACATGTGGTGTGCAAGCTGGTTATCAGAATTCATAAAGGAGCGACTGTGCTGTAAGACTTTTCAGGGGAGGTACAATACATTCTGCTCACACTCGAGAGCACGAGTGTGGCACAGCCAGCCGGGTTTTTAAATGCCCACCATTGTGGTTTGCTCCGTCCATCAGTCAGTCACCTCCCAGATAAAGTTTCTTGCAGCATTCATTTCTGGACTTTAATGTTTTTAAGAACCAATGAACTGTTGATTATAGGGGTGCCTCGGAGGGTCAGAGGGTTCCTTTTACCCTCATTACATGGCTTAGAGGTTGAGGGGGGGAGGGGGAGCGCGGAATAAGCAGACAAGAACAAACTGGGGAAACATCTAAAGACCATGAAAGGGCATATTTTCAACACCGACTCCCACACGGCCCTTTTGCAGAATTTTCAGTCATGTCTATTTGCATTTGACAAGTGGGTAAATGAGCAGAGAGATGACATTTTATACAGGCGTTCGCAGTTACTTCTTTGTTGTGCACAACGAAGTTGCACAACCACACAATTTAAGCACAAAATGGATGCGACTACAAATTCTTCAGGTGCACTTAAAAATGCTGTTAAAAACCTGCATATGACTCTTTCAACATGGAATTCACTGTTCTCACTTCCACTTCTTCCTTACCTCACATCTTTAGCCAGAAATATTAAAAATACACAGTGCTCATAGAGAAGCAGCAGCCTGAGCTCTGAATCTCCGTGTTTTTCTGTGTTTGAATAAAACGTTTAATGTTACTTGAGCTGGCGAGAAAGGTGGGGGGTTATGTGTGTCTCAGTAGAAATTAATGTTTGGGTTGGCTGGACAAGCTCAGGAAATTTCTGTAGTGAGCATGATGAGAGAGGATGTTTGGCAAGATATTTTCCAACAGCTGGTACAGGTGAAGAATTAGGGGGAAAAAATACACTTAAGAGTCTTTTCCCTGATTTTCTACTTTGTACCCCTCTTAGAAATGCAAGCAATTTCAGATTCTAAAACAAAACTCCCTGAAATCAAAGGGTTTCTTTCCAATGACACAGTAAGGCTTGAAGCTGGTATCCCAGATGTTGTGTTGATTATTAAAAACATTTTGATGTTCCCCCCTGCCCTTTTAAACTCAACTGCTTTGGGAGGAAGGAGCAGATACTGGCCTCTGTCTGCAGCTTGGGCTTGGAGAAACCACTCAGGTGGCTCTGCCCATGGTAGGACCAAATGATGTGTTGGGGTCCTGACACAGCAGGTGATGGAGTGAGATGTTCCATTGTTTCCTCCCTTCCTGTATGGGTGGGAGATGAGGGAACAAAGGCCACTAAGGATACAGATCTTCAAACTTCCTGATGGCAAAGGTGGTATAGAGGGGAATACACACAGCAACATGGTTGGACATGGTGTGATGTGCTTTGTGGGACGTTAAGGATGGGGACAATCCTCATCTGGTGCCTTTGCCTAAGGGTCCTTGATAAAGGCTGCATGATGCAGTGAGAAAGCAGGATCAGGCTTTAAAACTCAACATAATTTGTTACACAGGGTTTCCAGAGATTGTCTTCATCCCATTCCCTCAGCGATACAGCTCTGCTAGATCATAAACACTTCAGAATATTGTTGATGTATTTGGTATTTGTAATATATAGGGACTTCTGCAAAGTGAACATTTATGGACTCTAGGATTGGTTTTGCTTAGTTCATTATGAATATCAGAATTATTATAAATCTACACAAATTGAAACAGCCTTTTGGCACGGCTCTGACATCAGAACTAAGTTAATAAAAACAATGATATATAGTATTCGAGTATCACTTAATCTTAGGAATCCATAGTGAGCACAAAGACCAAAATAAACTCTCACAACATGCATGTTTATTCACATATTAAGATTCCCTGAGACTGTTCTACATTACTGACTTTCATATGCTTGGAAAATAAGAACGCTTTTTCATATTCATGCTCAGTGAGTGAAAACACATCACTCAGGAGACCATCTGCTTCTCTCTGGAGCGCGGATCTTGACCTTAACACGTCGGGCTGCATACAAACTCCGAGGGGAAAAGATGTATTTAGGTGCTTCAGTGCAATCTTAAGAGCATGGATAATTCAGTTTGCGTTCAGGGGATTTGTTGTTAGTTCAGCTGCTACAGCAGCCCAAATTACGGGAGATGATTCAAGTTTTCACCTATCTATCTGCCTCAGTACAACTATTCTGCCACAGCCCATTTGCCATTTTACGCCAACTCATTTATACAGGGGTAAAACACGGGTCCCTGAGAAACAGATGAGAGATTTGCCACTGACTTCCCTGGGATCAGGATTTAGCCTGCAGCAAGGAAAAGAAGAAAAAAATAGGAAAAAAGAAAAAAAGAAGGAAGAAAACTAGAGGCAGCAAGTCCATCTGGAGAGTGGCAAGCTGCCCACCACCTCGGTGCCCGAACAAAGGCAGGGAAAGGGAGAGGTGGAGTTTGGGCATGCACTGCTTTAACCCCCCCATGGCTCCCCAGGCTCCCGGGGGGACACAGTGCCTGGTCAGGAAGCCTCTCCATCCTCTGTTACTGGAGAGAACTGCTTTCTCTTTGGTCAGTTTAAAAGGAAGAGCTGAAAGAGGCAACGCCACAAGAAGCACAGGGTTAAATCTGAGAAAGAATGGCTAGGTTGGTGGGAGGGAGGAAGGAGCCACCTTTAGTACATCTTGAAGCTCTCAGTGCCAAGGCTTGCGGGGCTGTGCAAGGAGGGGGAGCTCAAACTCCTTTAACATTTTCAAAAGCCGTATTTTTTTAGCCAGGGTTTAGTTCTGAAGGGACTTTTGAAACAGGTCCTTGGCAGGTGCCTTCCTGCTAAGAACATACCCTCCTCTCCCTGGGCTGTTAAGACCACAGCAAGAGAACATTTGAGATGGACTGGACACAATAGGAAAAAGAAAGGTGCTGTGCTGGGGTGCTCACCTGGAGGTCTAAGGGGATAAAGACCACGGTGCAAAACATGAGCCCTAGTGCCTTGCAGTAAATTAATTCCTGCCTCAGGGTTCAAAAGCTGAGGCTGAACCAAAGCATGGTTATCCTAAACAGGCTGACTCCAGCACAGCTACATAGGTAGGTAGCCTGGGTAATAGGAGGAGGAGGAGAGATGGTAACATCAGCTGCAGAAAGTTGAGGTATTCAGGTAGCAGTTTCCTGCTGCCCTACCTGGGGTCATTGAGCTCAGAGTAGAATCACCTTGAGCAACTTCCACTTTGCTGGGGCAAAATTATGGCTCCTGACTGCTGTGCCATCATTGCTTCAGGTCTAGGCTGTCCTTGGACTAACTGTCTCAGAGTCAAGATACACCACCCCACCTGCCTTGAAATCACTTCTTTGAGGTCACAGCAGTTTAACGTGAGCTGTGCAGGTGGTGCAATGCAGGGCTAGAAGGGCTTTATGGACAGGAGAACATGAAAGAGAAAACTGGTCATTTCAGCCTGACTCAGGCTAAAAGCCCAATCTAATCCCACTACAAAAATTAGCTGAATACAGCTACCAATGTCAGTGGGAACACTGCTTGCAACTACTCAAGGAAGAAGGAAAGAAGAAAATTAGAAGTAGTAAATCCACTAGGTGGTGAATTTTGTTCCTTGTATATCCGCTCAAGTGAAACTTGACGCTTACCCCTAGTGTCATGAAAAGTCCCGTAGTGAGCTATGGGTATTGAGGAATATGATCAAATCCCATATATGCATGAAATGACCACACTTTTTAAGTGGCACAAGGGAAATGATAGCAGATGAAGGCACGCCTCTCCAAGTCTCAAAAAGGAAGTAACAGATGCACAGAGTGAATGTTTTCTTGTAGGAGCATTCACAGTGGCACCTGGGGATTGAGACGAGAAGCAACTCCAGAGAGATAACCCTGAAGATATTGATTCAAGACACAAAAATAACTTCCAGTCTATGAGAAGCCCAAAGGGAGCAAAGCATTACCTGGTAATAGTTACGGTGAAAGACAGCTTTCTCATGATGAGAAACCACAGGAAACAGCTGAGCTGCAATGACAACACAAAGTCTTTGGGGGATAAAAGCTATAGACTGTAATATCAACCAACCAAGAAGTCAGACACTCTAGAAAACTCCTGCATGAAAGAGATGGGGGAGGCTAGTGTACCAGTGGGAGATGACTAGAAATACTGTTGAGAGAGCTGCAAGGCAGTAGAGCAATGCTTGGAAGGAATCCAGGTATAAAGAACAAGGGATGGCTTGATAAAGACCCTGGAAAGTCTTGAAAAATCAACATGCGGCAAGAGTCACATGCTGCTAGACTCACAAGATTGTATTTGTGGGGTGAAAGAGACAGAGCAGGAACGTGCTCCTGAGAACATCTGACCAAGAGGATGGCGTGGAGGGTGAAAGCCACAAGGAACTCAGACCTGTTGGGAAGATGGAGCCCTCTGAATTTCAAAGCATCTCCTTGCAGGACAGAGAAGTGACATGGGAAGAAGCTTTTTTCTGCCAAATACCAGTATGTAACCTGCCACCCCCGCGCTTGTAGCCCAGGGCTTGAGGTGCTGTGGGTGCTGCTCAGCTATGAGGACAGTAGCAGCCATAGCAGAATGGAGCACTTTGTCAATGTCCCTTTGGGGATGACAGCAAAGGGGAAAGATTGAAGACATCTTTCCATCTCACAGAGCAGTTCTAAGCCAACTCCCATAGTCATCCCAGTGGTAAACAGAACTAGGGCTCAGGAAAGGTCCAGAGCTAGCTTTTGATAACGTCCTGTTCCTGATGCATTATTAAAAACAGGAGGGGATAAATTCAGTCAAAGACTTTGTGAACTAGTTTTGTTGATTTCACTGCTTGAAACAATTCCAGGGGAATGGCAGGTCGCATGTCTGAATGTGGACAGGAGGGACCAAGCAGAGGCAGAAGCTGCTGGGATGTCTCCTTCTCCAGTGCAGTCTGCAGAGGCAAAGCCTGGCCATCTTTAGACACCCTTTACTGAGAAGACAGTAGCGGAGTATCCACACTAAATTAGGGGGCCAAATCTTGGCAAGGGTGGCTTGCTCATCAAAATGTTCTGTCTGAAGTTATGCGGGCTCATTAAGGCTTTCAGCACTTAACTCGGGAACAGAACATGGAATAAATATCCAGGGGCCACAAGGGTGTAGCTGGGGGGTGGAACTGACCCAATTTTTCTTGTTATTATTTTTGTTATTGTTTTTCTATTAGTTCCTATTACAGCATACGAAGGGTCTGGTCTCCTCCCAAGAGCGAAACTGGCCTCTTTTGAAAGCCCAGTCCCCCATGGCTGTCAGGATTGGAAAGCTGTTGCAGGGGCTAAAATTTGCGTTTTGACATTAGAAGTTTGGAAAATTTTAGAGATGAAATGAAGCAGATCTGGCAGGGTGTGGGGAGGAGAGAGGGTAAGGAGTTAAAAAGGTTACAAAAGTGTGGATATGAAACCAAGGAAAGTTAACTATTTATCGCAAATCACATTTGATAAAATGCAGAAAGTATTCTGATTTGGTTTCTGATTTCATTTCCCATTTGAAGTTGAACTGAACTACTAAAAATGTGTTTTTACTGCAGGAGGTAGGTCAAAGTGTGCAAAGGAATGCAAGAAAGAAATACGCTTCGGATTATAAGCACTGGCGACATTGGTCATTAGCTGTAGTGTAGTCTTCACACTGCCTAGTATGCAAATTAATTCAGAATAGATTTTCAACTTGAACGTGCTCTATTCTAAAATGAGACACAGAAATACTAAAGAAAATGATGAGATTAAAATGATCTGTAGACAGCTCCCTGTGGCCAGACCAATAGGAACATTCAGCATAGAATTAGCTCAAAATTAGCTCTAGTTTTCATTCAGAGCTGGCATGGCTCAGAGTCATTAGCCACTATGCTCTGTGTCAGCTGCTGCGGGACCTGCTGAAACCTGGGTCTGGCATTTCAGCGGCCTGGCTTGCCAAGCCTCTCTCTACAGAACAGGGCAGTTTTGCAAGAAGCCTTTGCAAAATATTTTAATAATGAAAACTTTAAAATACACAGCTGTTTTGCAAAACCCGCGTAACAAAGACCCCTTTGAGACCAGCTCCACACAGGCTCCGTAGTGGATGTGCTACCATCAGTGCTCTCAACAGAGACATTATGGAGCCTGGCGTTCACTCCATGCCTCTTTCACCCTCTGGGTCCCCTGCTTGGACCTTGTTCCTTTCAGGCGCTGCTGCCTGCTCAAATCCCTGCTTCAGTCCCTTTATTTGGGTGCCAGCAACCGCTTCCAGAGGTTAGATGCATTTGCCCCTTGGGGAGACCTCCTCAGAGGGCTACTTGTCCTGCCTTACCGCTGCTGTGGCTCCAACAGGTCATGCTGGGGCATCATGTGGGGTGAAATTCAGCTCCCAGCTGAACTGGGTAGTGCTGAGGAAAAGAAAGAAGTGGGCTAATAAAGCTGAAGTCCCTGCGACGTACAAACACCTGGGCACCATTCAACTCCCAGGTGTGCATCTGAGCCCCCACTGTTTTAATTCAGCCTTTCTGCACATGGGCCAACATCTGTTTGCGTGCTGGGAGCACGGTGCAGGGTGCTGCTGTGCCTGAGACCCACGTCTTGGAGCCTGGCATCAAGCTGAATTCCTCGATCATTGTTACCGACAAGTGTTTAGTGGAATCCATTTTCCAGAATGAATAGTTTATTGGGCTTTGAATAGTTGCAGGGAGTTCATTGCTGTAAATAGGGTAGTGCCTGACTAGGAAATCTATTTATGGCTCTTTTATTACTGCAGGGAACGTGGGGATTCAGCTTTTTAGTGTTAGAAGTATTTCCCTTAAGTGGTCATTAGAAAAATAACTCCTAGATTCACAAGCATTGGTATCTGTACATAAGCTGTGTTTCCTGTAAGTTTTAATAACAAAAGAGAGAAAACTGGCCAAGGCAGCACATTGATGGCTTTCGCTCTTCTCCCAGGGAAGCCAGGAGGAATTTCCCATCAGTTTGAGCAGGAGCTGGCTGCTCACATCCTAGGCTGCTGCACCTCCTTGCTTTAACATCACAGGTGGGGGAGGTGGGAATCACAAACCTGGCAGAAAGGAGCCAGGTGGGGAGGAACCAGCCTCTCCCAGACATGCACAGGGTAAAGCTCTTGTTTTGCTCTTCTGTGGTGCTTCCTCTGAGAAAATAAGGGTCCTGAACATGAGCAGTGTGAGAACAAACTGTGGTTATACTCAGTTGAACTAAAACCCTGTCTAGCTTAGTATCCCACCTCTGAAAGTGGCCAAATGCACTTCTCAAGGGAGAGAACAGAGAAAGCACATGCAATCCTCCCCTGAAATCCCCCCTGCCAGGCTCAGCAGTCTGTGTTTCAGGGACTTCTGGTGGCCCTGGTCCAGGAGACCGGGGGAGATTGTCTCACAAAGTTGTGGGGGGTGCTGCCTTGAGGAGCTGCTGGATGGGGCTTTCAGGTGGATTCTGCACTGAGCCATGAGCTGCTGAGCTGAGAGGAGACTGGGGAGTTTGTCTGATTTCACTTCATCCACAATCCCTTTCAATTCCAGCACTTGAAGCTGTCACTCTGAACATTTACCTGATCCCTGGGCAAGGGAGATGTTTCTTTCTTCAAACCATGAAGGCTGGCTACAGCTCAGCCGGGTGGCCATGGCTGAAATGGGTACATTTGGCATATTGCAGCAACCAGCAATCAGCCTGAATGGGTTGCAATGGCAGCCACGAGGATGACTGGGACATTGAGAGGATGCCCAACCATCCCTGGAGGTATTTAAGAAATGTGTAGATGTGGCTCTTCAGGGCATGCTCTAGCGGCTAAGTCTGTAAGGGTTTTTTCATGTGTATATGATTGGACTCTGTGATCTCAGAGGACCTTTCCAACCATGATAATTCTGTGATTCTGTAACACCTAGGCCACTGCGGAGGACTTTATCTTTCACAAGCACCACCATCTCTCACAGTTCAAAGTCAACCTGCCAGGAGTCGGCAGTGATAGCAGTTTGCCCACAGCTCCCGGTTGTTTCGTAGACTGGAAGAGGCTGAGGTTTACCTGATCCACCTGACTCCTGGGGCAATGAGAAGGATATGACAGATGTTATTCTCACCTGGTCTTGAAGGGAAGCAGAGGAGAGAGACACAGCCTCCCTAAACAGGCTGTGTTTCATCACTCTTATAGCTGGAAAGTTGCTTTGTAACATGGAACCCGAATCTTCCTTGCTACAAATTAAACTAAATTCCTGTTGACCTTTTCCTAACAGCCACAGGGAACAATTTTAATCACTGTTCTCTTTGTTACAGCCTTTGCATTCTGGAAAATGTATCACATCCCCCTTCATCTCTTCTCCTCCAGAAAAACAAACGCCATTCTCTCAACCTTTCCTAGTCAGTTATGTTTTCTAAACCTCTTCTTGCTGCCTTTTGGTTTCCCACCAGGGTGTCTGCTTATTAAAATACAAGCTTCGTTTCACAAAGGTTGCTGCGTTACTTGGCACAGCAGCAAATAATAACAAACACTATGCTGCCACGATAAGATCACAGAGTGAAGGGATGGGGAGGATCTCAAGAGATCATGCGGTCTGTTTCCTTGCGCTGAGGCAAGTTCAGGTGAAGGGAATCGAGACAACCTTTTAAGATTTGTCAGGTCAGTGGCGGCAACTTTCAGTGGCGGCATGTCTCCAGATTCCAGGTGGCCCACCTCGTGTTTTTACTGCCCTCGTACAAGTTTTATGTATGTTGATACAACTCCATGTCATGACAAAAAGCATGAGAATTAAACACATTACAACTATACATGGATGTTTTTAAGGAATATTTTAAAATCACACACGAGCTCCAAAGCAGAAAACAGTCACAGGGAAAAGAAGCATAATAAGGATAGATTTACCTGCTGTGAAGATGGAGGCTTTTATCTTTTGGTTTTTGTTGTTTTTTTTTTGCCCCTATTACTTTAATTTACCACTCTCTTCTTTTCTCTTTCAAGTGCTCAACTACAGTAAATGCAGGAAATAAAGATGAAATGGATAGATAACATTTTTAAAGACCCATCCTCTACACACAATACATAAATTGCACTCTACTTGGCACTTCCTTGGCAGGATTTTAGCCACAGAGCAATTTTTTATGCTGGAGGTGGCAAAATGGCAGGGTTTCCTGGCAGAGGGCAAACTAATTCTCCCCATACTCCCCTCTTGTTACATTCTAGGCCAGTTTCACCCAAAAACAGATAAAAAGAAGAACTTTTTTTCTTGTCAATTCCCTGCCACAGATAAATTGGCTGGAGTATTGGTTGTACTGAGTATTTGCCAGGGTTTCCCTGGGCCTGAAGCCCATGCAAGGCTTCTGCAGGCTGCAGGGACAGAAGACCTTTTGAAGGTCCCAATAGGAGTTGGCTGGAAGTTTCATGCAAGCTCAAAATGTCCCCTTGAGATTGTGATTTCATACCACTGTTTTCTTTTCAGGGAACCATCCTGACCATAATTTCATGCACCTGAACCCTCCATCCCAGACAGGGTCCTGTTCAGAACATTTCTCCCTGCCCTGTATTTACATTGAGGTCTCTTGCCAGCAGATGCCACCTGGCCCAGCAGTCAAGGTGGAAGTGTCATACTACAGGTCTTGGCACTGGAGAGTGGCACGTAAGCCCTGAAAGCAGAGATGCTGGCCACATGTGCTGGGCTGCTCCAGCTCATGCTCCGCTATTTCATTATTGCCAGTGCTCATAAAAAGAAACGTTATATTCTACAGGATTTCCTTGCATAGATGCTGATGTAATCTCTCTCCCCTGCATGGAGGCAAGGAGTTTCTACCGGGAGAATCAATGTGGGAGAAGAGAAAAAGAGGATCATTATGCTTTTCCTTTAACCAAATGGGTCTTTCAAAAGCTAAAGCTAATGAATACCCACTTAACAACTCCTCATATAGCTCTGATAAACAAAATGTTTCCAACTGGAATTTACAAAGCCGAACATAATAATATGAAGAGGGAATAAGAGCTTCCCCTTGTCAACTGGCTACTAACAAAAGAAAAATATGAGGAGTGAATACTTAGAAAAAAGACCAACAGTGCTGTAATATAATTAAAACCATTAAAAATGCTGTACTCTGGTTTTGCTCCCTGAAGCAGTATGTTATTTTTCTTTTTTAAGCTGTCACCACATTTTGATACCATAAGGAATAAACTAAATCAAGACAAACCTCCATTTCAAAGTTGGAGGATTTGATAGAAATGCTAACTTAAACTCCAGTAACTAGCCGAAGATGCTCAATCAACTGCCATCATCAACATCACTCTTTTTACTTGTTGACAGTAGATATTCCTCAGGTATATAAGCAACACCAAAGCAGAAGTGCAGAGGCAAGGCTAAGAGAAAGCAACCACAGAAAACTCACAATTTTAGAAACTCACAAAAGGCCCCATTCAGCAAAGCACTGAACCACATCTAGAATGATCCATATCTTATGTGTAACTTAAGAGTATGCAAAATTGTTTTTTTTTCCTTTGGCAGACTTTCTGACAGAAGTAATGCAACCTTCCTGTCCCTTGCTATCATACACCAAGGTTTTGTTGATGCTATGGAGGTGATGTAACTCTGACACATGAGCAGTGATTCCACTTGCCAGCAAACTGCATGGGGCCATTCTTTTGTTAGAGACAGGAAAGTATGAACCAAGGGGCTGCAGGACGGAGCCACCTCCTGTATTTACCTCTTTTACTTTCCTTCTTGAGGTAGAATGTAGTCCACTGGCACTGGGAATGGGACTGGAGGGAAACACACAGAGCAAGAAACGTTCATGAAATTTATTGCACATCTTAAAATTTTAAGCAATAAACCATGAAATATAAAAAAAATTTTTTAAAAAAAGGAAAAATGTATTAACTGCATTCCTGGCTACTCAAGAAAAATTGCCAGTTATCATTTTTGAGCCTTGCAAAAAAACATATATTAAATAAAGTCAGTCAACCTCTTCCCCAACACCTTCTAAAAACTCTAAAAGCAACTTGAGAAAGCTGACAATACAGTAATAGCAGATTCCTCTATGGCACTACAGAGAACTTGTGGTACTACACTGTGACCCAGACAAGCAATACTGAACATCCCAATTGCTAGCTTCCCAAAGGTGAAAAGGACTGTTACTTGCATCCCTCTGCAGGGCCTCTGGGCATTGCAGAGATGGAAACTGAATGCATCAGATCCTGCACAAACTCTTATTAAGATCTGAAGCCATAGCCTTTTCCTTTATCATCCTACACTCTCACAAAAGAGAAGAGACAAAGAAGTATAAAAAATACACCGTGGAGTACTGTGTGCAGTTTTGGGCCCCCTACCACAAGAGGGACATTGAGGTGCTGGAGCAGGTCCAGAGAAGGGCAA
>JAOQGH010000001.1:177952190-177974813 GCA_025769975.1 Gallinago jamesoni | reverse complement strand
TTTTTTTTTTTTTTTTTTTTTTTGTGGTTGGACTCGATGATCTCTGAGGTCCCTTCCAACCACCACAATTCTGTGTGATTCTGTGTGTGTGACAAGTCTTTAAATGATAGGGGGATAGGGGCCATAATATTGACACAACTGTATAGTCCCAATATATTCAGTGTATTGTTAGAAATAGAAGACCAATAGAAAAAATCTTCTCAGCTTGGCTAATTACCATCAGTTGGCTACATTTTGGTAGACTATGCTGCAGATTTGTGTTTCGCAGAGGAGCTTTATAGAGCTGTTGGTAGTGTGACAGAATAACAAAACAGAAATGAATTTACTATTTAAGGGGAATATAGTTCACAAAATGTTGTCTCTGCAACTGCTTTATGTTATGAGCCAAAACTTGATAGTTTACTATACGCCCTTGGTTCCCTGTGCCCTCACATTACTCAGTTTGTTCCAGCAAATCATTGGTAGAAGAGATGCACCGTAGATGAGACGAGTTGATCCAAGGGCTGCACAAAAATTCCAGGCTGACAATACGAAGACAAGTTTCTAACTAATACAAATGATCCCTGGCACCAGCCTAGCAGACAAACATAACACATGCACTCAGTCAGAGATTCACAAACCTGCCCATTGAACTCCTCAGAGGCCAGATTTATTCTCCACTATGTAACATCAAACCATTTTGGCTGCTTACAAGTTCTTGCTTGTAAGGTCTGTGAAACAAAACATCTTCCTTTGCTGTTTTCGTTTGCCACCACCCTGTTTTCAGTGACATCTGGACCTTTCATCTGAGGGCAAGAATATTCCACCAGTAGGACAGAATCCTTTGCCTTGGCATTGCCAATTTAAACAGGAAAAGGCCCTGCCAAGGCACCCAACAGGATCCAAGATGGAATCCTGAAAGGTGCCTTCTCTGGCCCAATGCTGGAGAGGAACCTCAGCCACTACTTTTTCCATGGGGATAAATCACAAAACAGTGGTAGGAAACACAAGCCCAAGGATTTTGTCTCAGGGGAAGAAGGTACTAAAAAGCATTTGTGGTAAAATAGTCTAGCAGAGCACTTTGTGTCTCTCATGACCACAGATGAAATGATGGGGCCAGATGTGTCTCATGGGCCACCGACTAGAGAAAACTGGTTGTGAACCTTCCTTGGATCAACATGAAAGAAACCTAAGGTTACGGCTACCAAAGCTGCCAATAGATGAGACTCTTTGATGTTTTTTATGAAAAAAAAATGGACAGAAACATCTTTAAATTCATATTAGCATGTTGTGTTGTGGTGGTGTTTTTTTTCTAACTGACTCCGTGATTGTTGATATTAATTAAAGTGAATGGTAGATTATTTTCTAAAGTCTATAATTTAAACCAGTAGTTGAATATAGACTTGAGTGTAACATTCTTCAGCTCAAACCACAAGGTATGCAAGCTGGGAATGAACTCTATTTTTTTCCTGTTGAAGGACAGATTAAATATTTTTTTATTAATTCTAATGCTAGCAAAGAAAGTAAGATCCCCATTTTTCCTCTGATTTCTCTGTACTCTTAATGGATGTATTCTACCAAGCTGTCAAGCTGCTTTTAAACCCCATTCTTTTTCATAGAAATATTATCCTCCTTTTATTAGTTTGAGTTGATAAATGGATCAAGAGTCTTTGAGGGTATTGTGTACTGTCAATGGAATACATCTTTCAGATGCATCCACTGCAATGAAGCTGAAAAAATATATATCATGAAACACTTAATAAAAAAGATACACAGATTTGTCTTTTACAAGATCATGGGACTTGAGTCTATCTCCAGGGAGGAGTTCCAACATGAGAAAGAAAATACATAGTTCAAAAGCCCATGTTTTCAATTTGCAACCACATGGTTTAAATTATCCCTGTATTTATTAAGGGCGCTAAATGGGCAGCTCGACTTAGGGGAAAGGGTCATTCAAGTTGAGAATAGTCATGTTTAATCCCTCAGCTAGGTGAAGGTTAATTGTACTTTAAGATGCTGAATGTTCTTTATACAGAGTGTCTTAAAATACCATGAGACACAGCTGGAGGGTTTTTGTCATTTATTGTTGTATATTTTTCTATATCTCTCCATTGTAAACAACAATAGAAAACTGCTAAACACCTAACCCAGAGGGACAGTGATCCTATATGCCACACAAAACCTATCACATTGCCATCCCTTGCACTTCAGTTTCACACGTGTGTGCACGTGCGTGTGTTTTGTGGTCATCTCCTGATTTCCCTGACGCTCAATGTTGTGGATTTTCATGTAATCAGAACCACAAAGAAGTCTTTTCCTCTTTACGCTGGGGCCTAGAGATAGTAGCTTTTTGGATATTGAGTGTACCTGCCTGTGAACTTGCTAACTCAGCATTTCATGAGGGAAAAAGAAAATTAATCGAAATCTAAAAAGCAGAAGTTAAAGCAAACAGAGTGTTTCCAAATAGATAGGCAATATGAATTGTAAAGCTTTTCCCTTAAGACATCCATTCATGTGAAGACAAGTAGCTATTGATTATCAAGGCAGTTTATCCAAATGTCACTGTTCTTTTATTTTGGCAGTTCATCCACAAACAAGCCCCGTTGGGCATTTGAAATACATTACTTGTTCTATTTATTTGTTAATTCACCCAGGCAATAGTCTGGGTTTTTCCTGTCAGACACAAACAGATAAATGCAAGTATCCAAAAGGCCAACTGTGTTTGACGCAAACCTGAGACATGTTGCTTCTCTTCTTCAACTGGGCTGAAGCAAAAAGCTGTGGAAACTACGATGGCTTGGGCATTCACGTCCATCTTCAGTGTCTGAATGTCTTCAAGGAGGAAAAAAAAAACCCAGAACTCAGAGGACTTCTGATCCTGGTCATGTCTAAAGTCGCTTTTAAATTCAAATAAATATTTGTGGGGAAACTGCTTCCCCTATTCTCCTAGCGCTCATAACTTAATTATAGTAGCCGCCAGGCATCTTTAACTTTTGTGACCAGCAGATCACTCTGGGTCTCAGTGACCTTGGCAGTTGTAACAGGGTAATATTTTCACAAGGATAAAATGTTCTTGAATATATTTCTCCAATGTACTGGTGTTCACAGGCATTTCTCAGCAGATCTGACCTGAAGTGCAAACATAATTCTTTAGTTTCACCTAGAGGTTTATTGACAAACTCCAGAAAACTCAAGTTCCCCGTTCTTTTTCTGAGACTCACCCTCTGTGAGAAGGCAAAGCTGCTGGTATTCTTCCTTTGAGCCCTCCATCATCAGTGGGAGTCTGGACCAAAGGCCTGAGCCCTCCAGGGCTTGCCTTTGAAAATCATCCAGTGGCCACACATCGAAACAGGAAGAGGAACACAAAGGCAACAAAAAAGAGCAAGGGGGAAAAGGTATAAGAACACAATAATTTGTTTTTTCAAGATATTTCAGTGTAATGTTTCATGTAAAATGGCTCCTAAAGTTCATTGCAGACAATTGTTGACAGAGTTCAATGAAGAAACCCAGGCAGGTGGGAATTAGTGTTTTAAAAATGCCATTCTATCACTAGAGCTTAAAGCAATAGTTGCAAAATGCAGGAATTAAATTAGCAGCCTGAGAAAGATGCACTCACCAAAATCTCTGCATTCTTTTGCTGGTGAATAAGCTTCTACTCTACACTCAGGCAATATCAGTCTTGCTCAGTTCCTCTCTAAACATCACGTCTTTATTTATCAAATTAAAGAAATTTCATGTTAGAAGAGCCTGAGCTCATGATCACTAGCTCATTTTTCCACTTTGAGTCATGCAAATGCAAATCCTTACCTTTAAATCATATTGATGTGAGTTGTCCATGAAATTTTCAGGGAAGCTTAAGAAGGCCAGCTATTTGCATTCTGGTTACATTTATCTCATATAGAGAAATGATGTACAGCTTGCTTTTCCAAATGCTGTATTTTGGCTAACTTTGGATAGCCTTCCTCTGCTGAAAACTATCACATTACTCCTTGAGGAATAGTGGTAGTATCATCTAGCAAGCATACCAAGATGCAGGCCTTAGAAGGAAAAAAAAAAAGAGATAAGGGCTTGCATTCTTGCATAGTGAAAGTTATTTTCTTGGAGAAGGGAAGAAAAAGCCTAAAATACTGGAAACCTCAGAGAGCCAAGAAATAGGTCTTCTCAGAAAATGTTTCAGCTGATTTTTCAAACCTCTGAGTTAGAACAGATCAGATACTACCACAAATAATCTCCTAATCTGTGGGCTCTTATTAAATGGAACAAGAACCCCAAATCAGTTCAGCCTTTATATCTAAACCGAAGGCAGACTGATCAACAAAATGCAGAAGGTCTTGACTAACTCAAGTGCTTGTAATGTGTTTAATGGGCTTCAGAGATTTTTCACCTAAACCACAAAGTCAGCCTGGTTCAGCTTCATAATGTATGGAAATCTTCACTGCTGAAGGATTCATTAGCTAATACCAGCTGATACAGAACAAAGACAAACTTGACCGGCTGGTTTCTGCCTGATACAGTAAAGATTTCTGCCCACAGTGCTGCTTTTCCTGAGAAGAAATAGACAATTTTTTATTTAACCATGGGGAAATAAATCCAGTGAATCTGATTTTGAGTTTTTACTCAGTGTCCAAACACAACCATCATGTTCAAAATGGTTATCTTACTGCTATGACTAGACAAGCACCATAAAAACTATTGTCAGGTAACAGCATTCCAGAAAACTCTAATGCTCTGGGTTAGTTTGCTAGGTAGCTTTATGAATCTTAACATTGAAACTAGGAGGTTTCACTGAGGGCAAGATCTGGAGTGCTAACAGTACACTGCAATATCCTTCTATTCAGAAAGCTTCAGGCACTTCTGAAGCGCATCATAAGAAGCTACACACTGAAGGGGAGCTGCTCACTTCTTAGAAATGAGAACAGTGGTCATGTTTATAGTCCCTTAACAAAGCATACAGGTGCTTGGTACCTCCAACCAGGTTCCAGATGGATCCAGAGGCTTTGGAAGATGTAACAGAGGAGGAGTCAACTATCTTTTATGTAGGGGCAAAAGTCTAGAGGTACCATGCATAGGCCCATGTGGTCTATGGGCCATAACTGTCCCATTCACTCATTAACGGGAGACTCAAATTAAGGTCTTTTTCTGTGGCCCTTTAGTAGGAGATAAAAGGTTCCATCTCCAAACCAGGAGACTTTTCACCATGCTCAGACCTTGACACTAAATTCCTAGTGAGAGCTCACGAAGATTTCAGGAGGTCTGAATCTTTGCCCATGTTCCAGGTTAATTAAAATCCCATATTTGATGTGTCAATTAAAAGCCAAAGTTAAACATACATGCTGTGTTACCAGTTGAAGCATGTAGGTACCTATGCCATGTAAGCTTGTATTTAAGATAGAATAGATTACTTTGATTTCCTTGCCCAAGCCTGGAGATGGGGTCAAACTGGCCCCATCAGACTCTTGTAAAGACATAGACCCTCTGGGTGATAAGAAAGCAGTCACATGTACAAGAATAAGACTTGTATAATAAGTATTAACTTTTAATACAGAAAGAATCTTCTATTCCTTTCATTTTCTCTTCAGGTGGTTTCTGTGTGATTAACAACAGCACATCTCATTCTAGCGTAGTGGATTGCAGTATTTTTGAACAAAATAGGTAAATATGCAATAAACCATAGTTCAACTTTATGAGGGATACACAGTCTAGTTCCTGCAATGATCATGAGAACAGGGGATTAGCAGGAGGAATGAAAGAGGTATCCTAAGTATAGAGGTATCCACCACAGACCAGCACAAAAAAGAACACATTATTTCTTTTTCTGCCAGCAGCTACATTCAGAATGGATTTGGTGACTTTAAAAGACTCCAACAGGCAATGCATTTGGTGTCTTTTCCAATATTTTTGCCCCATGTTTGCTTGCAGTGCCTTCAGTACGGAAAGAATATAGAAATTTTGCTAAAGGGTTATTACAAATTTAAGAAATCATGTTTAATAACGCAGTTCCTTTGCTGTAGTGGATCTTATTTTAAATTTCATTCTTCATTCCTTTTGTTTCTTTCTGCATTTCTGTAGGTTTCAACAAAAAAAAAAACCTTCTCAATTTAACCACTGACTCTAAATTGAGGTGGGATCACTGAAAGTCATCTCATCCAACCTGCTCCAAACAGGTCCAACTGGGTCAGGTTGCTCAGTGCAGTCCGGCTTAGTCCAGTATAAACCATGACAAACAGAGATGCCACAACCTCTCAGGGTAACCTGTGCCAGTATTTTAGCACCCTTTTCAAGAAAAGCCTTTCCTGATATCCATCAGAACATCCTTGATTGCAACTTCAGCCTGCTGCCTCTTATCCTATCAACGCGCACCTCTGTGAGTAGTGTAACACTGTCTTTCTCCTCCCAGTAGCTAATGAGTAGCTGGTCCAACAGCATATCTCACCTAGTTGGCTTGAGGATCCCCAGTGTCAGGAAATAGTCCTTGCCACTCCCCAGGAGCTTGTTGGGTTACCTGTGCCCTGCCATGTTCCTCGTTGGGGTGGCTAAAGACACCCATGAGAACCATCATTTTCCAGCTCTACGTCAGCTTCTCACAGACTGATAAAACAAAAGTGAAAAAGCCCAGTAAAACAGAAATCTCAGTTGATGTGTCTTATGATCAGTGATCAACAGGCCTGGGTTTTGTGGTTTGATTTTTTTCTTTTTTTTTTTTTTTTTTCAGATGAGAGCATTTTAACCACAGCAATCTTGAGAACATCTATTGTCCTGTAGCTCTTTGATTCATCTACAGATAACAAAATGACAGTGAGTGTATACCAATACCAAGACTTCAGAACTCCTTCATTCTCACAGTTATGTTAGAAATTAATAATAATGCTTCAAATAATTCCTCAAGTAAAAAATTTGTCTCTATGGCATAAGTGTTTAATTTTAGCAAATTGGACCTGTTCTTCTTTGTTACAGCTAATAAAATTGCTGTCCCACAACCCAGCATTTCAGATGGGCATAGATAAATATAAATAAGAAGTATTTATCAGCCCTTCTGCTTTTTTATATGAGTGTTCATGGTTTTATCATATGTATCTAGCAGTCAGCTTTTACCTGGCACAAGACTGTTTTGGCTCCTAACAGGCTTAAAAAATTTCTTATCTTTTTTTTTAACTCCATTGGGATAAGACCTTTTTTTTTCTGTTCTTAGTATATTCTTTAATGTTTTATTATTTCTGTTTAACTAAGGATTTTTTGTTGTTGTTGTTCTGCATAACCCGTTTTTTGTTGATGGAATCATGGGGTTTGGAACAACTAGTACAATATTCTTGAACAATTCCTGATTTTTCTCAGCACCTTCCCACTTAAAATGCAAATGCTCAGGCAGTTATGCCAGCAAATGCTTTAAGCTTTGGAAAACTGGCCCTAGTAAGGTTCCAAATGTGAAGATTTTTGGTCAATGCCCTATTTCATTTATATAAAGTAAATTTAAATTGACTGTGGTCTCTGGTACCTCAGCACTGCGCTTTTTTGGGTCTGTAACTAACACTTTCTTGTTCAGCAGACTTAAGTCCACTATCAAGTTACCTTGTACTGGATACAGGACTTCCTGTTTTGAGAAGACAACATTATTATTTATAGAAACACTAAGGAAATTTGTTATTGGCCACAAGAGATCAGCAGCAAATGGCCCTCTGGTTGAAGTCATCCATGATAAGTTTCTTGGTTGCCTTTTGACTGTTGTAGTTATTTCCCATGTCCCCTACAAATTATTAACAGATGCTTGAGGAACAGCTCATTTTATCTGCTAGAAATCATTGTTAGGCTATAGAAGACCCTTACCTGTAACCTGTCTTGCTTCAAATAACTATGAAAACTGGGCTTTCAGATTTAAGCAACCTTAGAGACACGTCTGCAGGGTATGAAGAACTGGAGTACAGAGATAGCCTCATTAGTAGAGACCCCTGGACACAGCATAACACCCACGTCTTTGACAGGATGAGGTCCAGAAGCAACTTATCTCAGTAACTTGAATACTACTTGAACACTACACAGGAGATAGTGTCAACTCTGTGAATTTATCAGTTTGGGCCCAGGACCAGATGAACATAGCTAAATTATATCTGGGCACTCCCTTTCTCCCCCCAGCACACATCTAGCCAGCTCAGGAGTGTCCGCACCCACCATCACCCAACTTTCCCCATGCCACAAGCTCTGGGGTTAATGTGGAAGACTGAACTCAAATATCTCTGCATCTTCCGGTGTGGTCAAGACCAAAATCTTCTTTCAGCCTTCTGTTTTTCTCTTTCCATCCTCCATCTGAAGCATTTGGCTTTCTGGAGCAGAGGAAGGGCAAGGCCAAAAACTGAATCAGGAGGGAGAAAAGCTGACAACACTGGCTGTCTCGTCTTCATTCTTCTTTTTACCATCCAGTATAGGCACTGTTTTAAATTACACACAAATAGCCTGTAAAGCTCTCATCAATCTCACTTGTTCAAATGCAGCTTTTCCACATTAATCATTTACAGTGACACCAGTAAACAATGCCACATGTGGCCACAGCGATGGTGCTCTTCCATTATTTATTCATCCCAAGGTGCACTGGTTGTGTGTTGAATCTTACTCCCTCATTTCTCTAAAAAAATTTGGTGAAAAAGAAACCATACAACTACCTTTTCATTTAAGAGTCAAAGACAGGCGTATTCATGCAGCAGTGGATCAGAGGCTGCCCCTGCCAAGAAAAGGAAAGTGTCACATTTCAGCCTCCCTGCACTCATCCTTGCTTTCTCTTTCTGCTCATAAAGACACCTGAACTAGGTCTAGACAGTCCTGCTCAAATACTGGAAACAAGGCAGCTTCATTAGCTCAGTGTGCCACAAAATCTAATTAAACCTGCCTCTGGGCAGTCATACAGCTATACTTATTGCTAGTTCCACAACCAGCTTGTTGTTTGCATCCAAATTATTATTATTTTTTTTTCACCCAGTGTAACTTTTTGGGGCAGGGGAGGGGAGCATCCAGTAGCTGTTCAAGAAAACCTACTTTGCACTCTGCAGTTCGTGAGTTGTGCTAAAAAGTCCTGGGTGGGTTTTAGCTGTCTGTTCATGGCATTGTTCTATGCCATTTAGATACACTTTATACTATTTTTTTATTTTTCAAAGTATATTTCAGAGTAGAAAGAGCTTCACAAGTGGGAGGCTGAATTTCAAACCCACAAGCGTTCAGATCCTGGGGTGTAGCTTGGACTCCATCCCCACAAAAACCAACATAAAAACACTCCTCATCGCTGCCAGCTCTCCTGATTTATCCAGCGTTTCACAAACGTAAAGCTGGTGTTCTAGTCCCAGCTTGGAACGAAGAGACTGAACACAAACCTCAACTTTCATTCCTGCAGGAGAAGTTTCCATCCCTCCTGTTTGCAGAGGAAAGTTTGAAAACATGACCTGACTGCACTCTAGCAGGCTGCTGGGGAGGGAGGGGGAGCTGACTCATGATTTTTGCTACCCGGGGATCACAGTGCTGGGACACTGGCCAGGCGGGAGCAGCATTTGAGACGTTGGAGCCTCATTCATTCTTACGACTGTGTTGTTGCTCTGGAACATGCTACTCTCTGCTGGAATGGAGGCCATGGCAACATGTTCTGGTTTTGAGGACAGGTATCAGTCAGGTGTCCTCCCTCCTCCTAAACAATCTTACCTTGGAGAAGGCTGCGTTCAGTGCAATGCATACAGGAGATCCCTGGTACCTCGTTCCTCCTGGTAAATGGCATTAAATAATATTCCACCAACATATCTCCCCATCCCTTCAGAGGGATGCCTGGCTCCTTCTTCCCAGCCCATTCAGCAGAGTCCACCTCCTAAAGCATGGACGTTGAGCGCGTAGCCTCAGTGCCAACAGTGCTCATAAACTTCCTCCACCTATGGCCAAATAACCCAAAACGGGCCCATTTATCTGTGTTCACTGCCTTTATACAGAGTTCAACCTCCTAACAAAACTCATATTGAAAAAAAAAGAAAAAAAAAAGAAAAAAAGATTACATCCCTGGTGTTATAAGGACCTCCTAATGAAGGGCATAAAAGCTTTAAAAAATGTGATACTAAAGGGACAATTAGACAGGTGTGATGGTATGTGGCACTGACATGTCCTGGAATAGCAACAGACCCACCCTACCCTCATGATTGGGTAGGAAGAAGTGTAGAGAGAGGGAAAGTGGTGTCACCCTTATTTCATATTATGAAGAAAAGAAAAAAAGAAGTTGCTAACACAAAAGACAGGATTTCCATTAGGATTCATTGCTGTCTAAATGCCACTCCTGCTGAAGCTGTTAAGAATTTCATTGCACGCCTTAACACGTGCAGAATTAGGCCAATGGAGAGCACCTCCAGAAGTCCCAACAATGAAGCACATTTTGACTGTTTACATATTAAAACCAGCAGTAACATAATTGTGGACTAAGAAAAATCCTGGCTAGCTGGAAAAAACCCAAGCCTTACATTTAAACTGTGCATTCTGTGATTGCAAGACAAAGGTGTTAGCAGGAAGGGGTGAGCAGCAGGAAGCGATGCGAGAGGACTGGCTGAGAGCAGAGCGTTTTACTGGCTTTTCAGCTGAACAGAGCATGTGGGTCTGCACGACTTCAAAGCACTCAGTACCCTGAGTACTGGCTACGTGCTGGGTGCTGAGCTACTTGCTAAGGGATCGGGACTAGTTTTGACAAGCAAGGGTGCTCTACGTGCCCAGGATCTGGATTTCTCTTCACAAATTCCATCCAGCTAAGCACCTATCTGGAAATCTGCTTAGGATGAGAAATAGAAGGAAGTGAGGAAGGGCGGGAAGGAGAGAAGTAATTTGTATGTGTGTGTGTGTTGGGTTTTTTTTTTACGAGATTGCATTATTTTTCTGGCATTTCATTTCTCGCTGTTGTCCTGACTTTTGGGTGTGGTGGGCTCTGAGCTTTGCCCTGTGTGCCTTTAGGAACAATATTCTCTGGGCAAAATTGCTTTTTCCATTTCATTGCGGCATTGTGGTTATATATTTATTTCATAAGGAGAGTGGGTTATTTGGCAATTTAGGTTCATATTGTGGGTGTGGTCCCTGTAGATAGTTTTCTTCTGGATTAAATCTTTGCAAACTGTTATTTCTCTGGTAGTACACCAGTGAGCAGCACGCCGTTCTCCTGGGGAGGATTTTATTTTCTCTCCTATTTTGTCACCAAATCACCTATTTCATCTGAGTTACAGGCTACACGTTGTTGGGACTGTCCTTGGCCATTCTCAGGACAAGTGGCTTGACTGCCACCATAACCCACCTGAAGTAGCAGCACAGAACCTTTCATGGGCTATTTTCCCCATCCATTGGCACCCTGCTAAACCACCTCCAATACCACAGTGCTGTGTCCAAAACTAGCCCATGTATCTGTACTGGGTTTGCCTAGGTTTTGTCAGGTTTTGGTAGCAGGGCAGTAAGGGGTGGCTTCTGTGAGAAAGTCCTAGAAGCTTCCCCTATGTCTGACAGAGCCAGTGCCCGCTGGCTCCAAGACAGACCCACCACTGGCCAAGGCTGAGCCCATCAGCAAAATTAGTAGTGTCTCTGGCATAACATATTTAAGGTAAAAAAACCCAAACCTGTGCACTAGCAGGCAGAGAGAGGAGTGAGAATATGTGAGAGAAACAGCTTTGCAGACACCAAGGTCAGTAAAGAAGGAAGGGGAGGAGGTGTTCCAGACCCTGGAGCAGAGATTCCCCTGCAGCCTGTGATGAAGACCATGGTAGGCAGGCTGTTCCCCTGCAGCCCATGGTGGTCCACAGTGCAGCGTATGGTGAACTGACCACCACCTCTATTCCCCCCCTCCCAGCACTGCTCGGGGGGAGGAGGCAGAGAAATCAGGACTGAAGTTGAGACGAGGAAGAAAGGAAGGGTGAGGGGAAGGTGTTTTTAAGATTTGGGTTTATTTTCTCATTATCCTACTCTGATTTAATTGGTAATAAATTAAACCAGTGTCCCCAAATTGAGTCTGTTTTGCCTGTGATGACAGTAACTGATGAGTGATCTCACCCTATCCTTATCTTGACCCACGAGCCTTTCATTGTATTTTTTCTCCCCTGTCCAGCTGAGGAGGGGAGTGATACAGAGGTTTTGGTGGGCACCTGGAGTCCAGGCAGGGTCACTCCACCACAGTATCTCTCTCTGCAGAGCGCTTGACTGCAGAGTGTAAACCTACCTACCTCAAAGAAGTAGCTCTGGAGTAATAAAACAGGGAAGAGGAAGGGACACAGAAGCTGGCAATGGAAAGATGTAGCACGCAGATGCCACACAAATAATTTTTTAATGCCACATGGTCACATGGAGCAAAGAAACGTCACTTCTATTCAATCACAGAAGCAAGTATGAGAAGTGGAGTACCCACACCTCCTATGGCAGGTGTTTATGTCGGCAAGAGAGTCTCCCTCTTTACACAGTAGATTCTCTCACTTTCCAGAGTGCAAATAAGCACTGGACTATGATTTCCCACAGCTGACTATGGTATATGAAGCTGAGGATGATAGCCTCTTCAACTTAGGTACTGCAGGTATGTGCCTGACATGCGGTGATGTGAATGTGTCTTTAGATCAAGCACTGCAGAACAATTTCAGAGTATGTATCCCCTTGCTACCCCAAAACAAATCCCCTTGCTATCCCAAAACAAATCCCCTTGCTACCCCAAAACACACCTCCTTCAAGGAAACACTAGGCAAGCCCCCCCCAGGTTTTCACTGGTACCCTGTCACACCTTGGTGAACCAGCTCCACATACCCAAACATCCGGCAAATCTACCAAACTCACCTGTTTCTCATTAAATTGGGACGGGGCAGAGGGTGTCACTGGCCGTACCCCAGGCAGACATCCCACCTGACAGCAGGGGCTGTGTCTCCAGCACCAGGAATGTGACCCAAGGCAAAGCTTTGCCTCCGGCTACAACAGGACCAGCAGCTGTTGTGGAGCCATTGCTACAGAGAGGCAGTAAAATCACACATATCACACCATGGCATTACAGGCACAAATTAAGTCTGGGCTGAGGCCCCTTTAAAAAAAAAAAGGCCCGTTAGGTTTAATTTAGAATCTTTTTCTTTGCAACTACAGAGCAGATTGACAAAACAGACTTTTTAAATCACCTATGAAACTTCTCTCAATGACAGAATACCAAAAAGACTCTTTTGTGTTAAAGTGTTAATTATTAAAACATGACCAAACGGTTAGTTCAATTTACAGCATTGCCATTAGAAGGAAGGCTGGAAACAATGCACACATTAAAAGGCTATAATATATATTCTGTTACTTGGAGAGTCTCTGAAGTGAGAAAAGACAAGTTGTGGAGCCAAGAAATTCTCCACTGGAACGGTGTTAGTTCTGCTTTCCTCTTGGTACAATCTCATTTATCTGAAAACGAAATTTTTGCAAGAAGCAAAAATTATTCGGCCAACAAGAGATTCAAATCTTTGAAAGAGAAATCTTGGGGAAGCAATTCAGCCAAACATTTGAACAGAAAGGATGCTTCAGATGAAAATATCAATCGCTCAGGTAAGTGGCGGTTTATTACGCTTCACCGTTAATTTGTGGCTGGATTACTTTTTCTGGTAATTTCCCATTCAGTGATCAATCGGATGATTTACAGAAGATATGCAGCATGCAATTTACAGCAGGTTTCCAAAACATTTAAGGACAGACTGACATGAACTTAGCTGTAACTTCCAACATTTCTTCTCAAAAATGTCTGTTCATCTGTCCTGCCCACAAGACAAGGGTGTCAGGCTGAAAAAGCCACTTTGGTGAACAAGGGGGTCCACTGCGCAGTGACTCAAAGAAGCAAGATATCAAGGTTGCAATTCAGTGATAATTTCAAAGCACTTAAACACCAAACTGAGATTTGAGTTCATCTGTGGCAGCATAAATCCAGCAAATGGAGACAATTTGATGGGTGTTTCTGTACTGGGTTGAGCTAAACATATACAGTATTTAGAAAAAAAAAAAAAAGAAAATAGCAAACCATACACAAAATAGTGAAGCAAGTTTAGGGACAGTTTGCGTAATTACCAGTTATTCGTAACACCAAAAGAATGAAATACACCAGACCCTCCAAAAGCCCAAATCACAGCAGCTCTGTTGAACTCTGAGATTTGTGTCATTTACCCGCAGCTGGGGATCTGTCCTGGGATGTACACAGATATGATGAACTCTGAGATTTGTGTCATTTACCCGCAGCTGGGGATCTGTCCTGGGATGTACACAGATATGACAATTTCTTTTTTTTTTTTCTCGCAGACCTATTTTTTTTGCACAGACCTATTATGTGCAGTAGCAACATAAGGCTCTGAAGCTGTGCAGAAGCTGCCAAGGCAAGCAGCTCTAGCGCTGACACGATGTGCAGCAGAGCACTCCAACCCAGAGTGGGTTCCCGGCCCAGGAGAACCTCAGGGGAAGCCGAGAGAGACACCAGGAACCTAAGTATCCACCATGACTGACACAGGTTCACAAACAGGGCTCCAACGGGAACATGCTGCCACACAGGTGAAAGGCTGCAGGCTGTGCCCTACTCTTTTGCCAGTATCAACAGCAGGGTGGCCCTTGCTTAATAGGCACGAGGCTCTGCAAGTGAAACCAAATAATAATGAGGACAACGGTTCACATAGCTTGGAGGTGTCACTGAGGTTAAGTCGACCTGTGTCCTGTGTCAAAACTGCTCCTGTAAAGAAAAAGAGACAGATAATTGTCATTGGAAACTCCCTTCTCAAGGGAACAGAAGGTCCAATATGCTGATCAGACCCTCTTAGGGAAGTCTGCTGCGTCCCTGAGGCCTGGGTTAAAGATGTGAAGAAGAAGCTTCCTACCCTGGTACAGCCATCAGATTATTGTCCGTTATTGATTCTTCTGGTAGACAGTGATGAAGTCGCAATGAGAAGTCTGAGGGCAATCAAGAGAGGCTTCAGGGCCTTGGGAGAACTAACTAAGGGATCAGAAGCACAAGGAGCGTTCTCCTCTATCCGCCCAGTTACAGAGACTGACGAGGGAAGAAACAGGAAGAGCCAGTAGACCAATATCTAGCTCTGAGATCGGTGTCACCAACATAATTTTGGGGGTTTTGATCATGGGTCAGTTTACATGACACCAGGCCTGCTGACAACAGATGAGGCACACCTGTCTCTAAGGGGGAAAAGGATCTCTGCACAGGAGTCAGTAAGGACCATTGGAAGAGCTTTAAACTAGATTTGAAGGGGAAAAGAAGTAAAACCAGGCTGGCTAGAGATAATCCTGGGGGTGGCACACCAAGGTTTGAGGGACTTTGAGTCAAAGTGAGATCTTTCAGTCTGTCACCTCAGTGGAGGTGGGGAATGGAGATCCATGCAGAAGCAAAAATGGAAGGTTTATTGAAGGGTTTATGGAGCAGATCATCTTGAGTGCCATCACATGGCACGTACAGGACAACCAATTGATCAGGCCCAGTCAGTATGGGTTCATGAAAGGCAGATCCTACTCAGCTAACCTGATTTCCTTCTATGACAAGCTGACCCACTTAGCGGGTCAGGGAAAGACTGGATGTTGTTTACCTAGGTTTTAGTAGGGCCTTTGACACCATTTCTCACAGCATTCTCCTGGAGAAATTGTTCATGGCTGTTCATGGCTTGGACAGACATGCTCTTTGCTGAGGGAAAAACTGGTTGCATGGCTGGACCCAAAGAGCTGTGGAGTTAAATCCAGTTGGCAGTCAGTCAGAAGTGATGTTCCCCAGGGCTTGGTATTGGGCTCAGTTCTGTTTAATATCTTTATCAACAATCAGGATGAGGGAATTGAGTGCACCGTCAGTAAGTTTGCAGATGACAACACGAAAGCATTGATCTGCTTGAGGGCAGGAAGGCTCTACAAAGGGATCAGCACCTCAAATACTATGTTCCCTTTTGGAGCACTCATTACAAGAAAGACATTGAGCTGGTGGAGCATGTTCAGAGGAGGACAATGAAGCTGGTGAACAGTCTAGAGCACAAGTCATATGGGGAGTGGCTGAGGGCCTTTTCCAATCTGATTCTATGGTTCTAAGTGTTTAGGTCAGTGACAGCAAACTGGTGTGAAGGAAGAGCAGAACTGGATCCCGTAACTTTCTGTTTTGTTTTTGTTTTTTTTCCTTCAGTCTCATTCTTTATTTAATTTACAACCTCTAGTTCTGTTCATCTTCCTCCATTCCCAAGTCCTTAGTAATAACCTTATTTCCTTAGCTCTTTTCCCATAAATAATTCTCCTGAAATAACATGAGGAGAGCCTGCTCTGCTAGCACAGTCCCCCTTGGAGAAGGCCAGGAGATCAATTACTCTTGTTGAAATGCCACGGGAAAAGGAGAATTTCAGAACAGGATTTCACACAACAGTTTATAACAACAGGGTGGGAGAAGGAAAAGCCATGAACAACTTTGTAGTATGTTCCCACACAGAGAAAAGAAGAAAACTACCCAGACATCACTGGAAATCACTCTTCCCAGTGCTTATTTCTAATTGATTTTCTTGACGTCTAAATGTTATCATCTCAATGATAGCTACTGTAGCAATATATAGACATGCACACTTTTCTACTTTAGAATTCCATAACTGCTTTTTTTAAGTTAGTGTACAATAAAATCAGTCAACTGTGCCACTAATTAACTGCTGCATTGTAGTGTGAGACAATATAGGGAAAGGGCTTAAAGGACTTAAAATTAATTCTAGTTCAATGGAAAAGATCTCTAACAAAACTGTTTATTAAATGTAGTAACTGCTTTTACTAAACATATTTTGCACTTGATGTAATTTTACACTGGTTTTGCATAAAGTGATTATTTAATTAGCAATAAAGATGCCCCCATTGTAATTTTTGTAGCTAGTGTTTGTGGAGTATTTCTACTGCTTTGCAATTCTGCAAGTGAAAATAGCATTTTTTCTACTTAGTATATGGTTAAATTAGGACCAGCAAAGAGTACAGTAGCAGTACTCTCATTTAAAAAAACACCTCTGGGAGTGGGGGAAGAAGTAGCATTCATTTATCCATATGGTATTTAAATGAACCTTCCTTTTTCTCCCTCTCTTCAGAATAACCTTTAACTCCAATGATCAGAGCAGCTGTAAGTGAGCTGGGAGCAGAAGGCATGTCTGAACCACTCAAGGAAGAGGATATTTCCTCACTTCTTCACAGGTTCCCCACCTAGATTCAGTTCAGACAGTTTTAAAAATAAAGTTAAATATGTTACAAGCATTCCACTTCTCCTGAATCTCCAACCCACCTTTAGGACTCTTTAATTGCTTTCTCCATTTTAAAGGGGCTTTGCGTACAAACAATATTGCTCTGTATGTGGATGCAGTGAATAGCCAATAATCAGGGATGTTAAAGGCTCAGTTTAAACACACCAGCAAACACAAAAGACCCAGAAGAAAAAATTTCTCTGCTCTCTTTCAGTCATGTTTCTTGGGACATTAACATTAATTCAAAATAAAAAAAACAAATTCAAACAACTGTGATTTTTAAACCAGGTATTCTTTAAAGCCCCCAAAATGTCAGCACAGGGACAAATTTTCCACTGATGTAGCTCAGCATAACTTGATCACAGAGCTATACCTATTTACATTAGCTGAAGGTCTGTCACATAACCTTCTATTATATGAAGCTCTGCTAGTTCTTAAACAATGAATGAGACAATTACACTGATTTAGAAACATCATTTCTTTCTCAAGAACTCCTTGCCTTCTTATTTTTTCATACTATCTAGTCCCAGTTTCATTAATTTACTTTTGCATATGCAGCCAATGCACTAATTTATAGGCCAGGCCAAGAACATGGGGGCAATTTTTTGTAACAAGAAAGCTTGATCTGACTTGAGTGTAAAGGTTTTTTACCACCTGCAATGAAATCTCCTGGGTCTCTGAGAAAACGCTGATTGCAAAAGAAAAACTGTGTCTTCTAGCATGGCAGTTCTTGAGCAAGCTGAGAAAGCCTGAGGGGAAAGCAAGGAGGTCAAGAAAAAGACTATTTTGGAGGGAAGATTGAAGGTCTGGTGCTTTTTAGTCTAGAGAAGACTGGCCAGGAAGACTGGCCAGGATGGTACAGCAGAAAAAAAAATATCCCTCCACACCACGCTGAATAGAGTGGAAAGAGCAGGGCGAGAGCACAGAGGGAATGCATTTTAGCTGGTAAGAAAAGCTTTCCGACCACAGGGACAGATATGGGCTGGAGACATCTGCCTACCCCCTAGAAGAAGCACAGTGGTGGACAGTCTAAGCACAGGACAGAGAGACGTCGCCCAGGAGCGATGGTGGCAGCCTTTGTGACTCCACAGAAAGGCACAAGTTCAGCGGCCAGGGAGCGAGAGCGCACTCAGCTCTGAGTCAGAGAAACACATCTTTCAGAGGATTAAGAGATGATGTAGGAAGTTGAGACTGCAAGTTGCCGACAATGAATACCAGACGGCCGATGCGGGGCTGCCAGCTCATCAAGGGCCTGACTCAGCAAACGGCTCTGCTTTCTGCGACCGCCGCGCCAAGGGTTTGCTGCTCCCACACTACATCGCATGCCTCAAAAGCCAGAACAATCTTTTTTTTTTATCTTTTTTTTTTTTTTTTTTCCATCTCTCTAAGCTGAGGGAGATCCTAAGCCAGTGTCTCCTAAATTGGGAAGGCAGAAGAAGATAAGCAGCGAGGGAGCGGGAGAAGGGAAGTGCATGACTCCAGGACTCCCCACGCTTCATGCCCAGCTACAGACACACAACACTTACGCAGGCGTCTGAAATCTCTAAAAACAGCTGTTTGCCTCTCTTCCCCACCCCTGCACCCCGCTACTGTGGAGACCTTCCCGTGACAGCCACAGGCAGAACTGGGGTTCAGGTGATGGCGCCTGGGCTGGGGCTCCTCTTCTGCCCCACTTGCCCCCAGTGCTGGGCAGAGCATCCCTCCATGCGGCTGGAGTGGGCAGCCTGCAATGGGAGAGGGAAAGCCCCCCAGCACACAGGTAGGGGCAAAAGAGAAACGGGGAAAGAGGCAGTGATACTGAGACAGGAGATTGTAATAGACGGGAAAAAATGGGGGCTGAGTTGAGCAGAAAAAGCATGCCAAGCAGCGGCATGGGAAGACAGCAAAGGGATGAACTGGTGGTGGCAGTTTGCATCCTCTGTGAACTGCAAATGAGCACGTAATTTTGCTCCTTGCTTCCTGCCAGCAACGCCCAGGCTCTCAGACAGTCTTTTGTTTGCATTTTCCACCGGCGCATGGACACATCCCGCACACTGACAGGGCTCACAGCCAGTGAGAAGCCCCGGGCACAGGCTTGTGTTACTGCCTCCATTGTGGAAACAGCCAGCGAACGAGGATTTTCCATGTTGCATGCGAATTCTGATGTTAAAAAGAAAGTTTCTCCTCTGAGCTAGAGAGGCAAGACTGCCGCGGGTTATCCTTCGAAAGGGAATGGATTAAAAAGATGTGGAGCTGATTTGCTCCAGAACAATTAACCAGGCCGTTCCCTGAGGTTTGCACCTCCGTGCCCAAGGTGCCCAGCAGAGCTGCCACGGCACCTGAGGTGCCAGCAAACCCAGCGGGCTGCCGTCAGCTCCCAGGGAACGGGGCTGATTCCAGACAGAAATGGGCTTGTAAAGGCAGGGACACCTGTATTTTTCCTCAGGATTGCTTTTGCAGGGAAACGGTTACTCATCCACTCCAAATGTTTCATCAGAAAGTTTATTGGAGTTTTATTCCCATTCTCATCTGCCGTATTTGGCCACCTTTGATTATCTGTTTGATTTTAAATTGCTCATTATAAACCTTAACGCGCCGCAGATAACCTTTCAATCAGTGTACTATTAAAGATAAACTATTAATATGTTCCTCTTAAGGAGCAATAATAGGGTTAAGTATTTGCATGGTTCATTTATTAGAAAAATGTGTGCAAGTAACTCAAGGAGTTTTCAGTGAGTTACTCTTTATGAGCTAGATTCAATCAAGATTTCGTCTGGCTTCCAGGCTGCAGTAATTGTCCAAGGCAGCTCAGCTGCCCAAGCCTTGGTGCCTGCACTGGGCTGATGCTGCTTCTCATGGCAGCCGAGCCTGCACAAGGTCTGTGGCTCTGCTCAGCCACCCAGCATCCAAACCCAGCAGGTCTCCCCGGGTGAGAGTTCCATGCCTGTTGGGAAAGCCACCAAGGTAATGAAAGACAAGGTTGTCTCAACCAAGAACTTGAGGAAGAGACCCCCAGGACCCTGGGTGGACTCTTTGCCACTGCGGTGGCATGGTACCTCAAAGACATCCTTAGACCGGTCAGGTCAAGCATCAGGGAGCACCAAAGGTGGATTGAAAGGCCCCGGCTCCTCAAGAGCACCAAATTTGTCTGAGTGGCAGGTGACATGGCTGGGGAAGCTGTGTCATTGAATGGGCCTCTGGATCTTACACAAGGGTAAGAGTCCTTCTCATCAAGCCTTGCCACTGACCTAACTGCAAGCACCAGAAAATGGACTTCTCTCTCCCTCTCTCTCCCCCAACAGATTTTTCTTATTTTTCAACAAGATTTTTTGGGGCCAGAAATACTTTTTAAAATTTTATTTTATTTTTTACAGCCTAGATGTATTCTTTCACCATTCTTAAACTGAAACATTCTCAAACTGGTGTTTAGAAGATGTTTTCAGTTAGAGACTGACTCTTCTTATTTATTTCTTTTATTAGGATTAAGCAGGCCAAAACCAAGATGTTCTATTTTGGATTAAATAAACCATTTCAGGTTGACTACCCCCTCTCATGTACTTTAAATATAAAAAAGAAATGGGCTTTGTTGAAACAAAGATAAATGTATAAAACACTTTCTGGCCCATTTTTCACACAGCTGCAGTCAAAACTTCTCTTGCTTGGATTAACTCTTCCCACTTCTCCTTCCCGCAGCTTACCCTGTTCCAAGCACTCAAAGAGAAGATGTAAAAAAAAAAAAGCCTTCGAGTGAGTAAGAGCTACCTGCTATCTGCAAAACAAAACACAGAAAAGCAGAAACGAATCTCTTTTTAATCTGAAACAGAAATTGTAAGCACTGAAATTTCAGCATGCGGCCCCACCCTTACGACTGCCGGCGTTGGCTCTGCTTTTGATAAACCCAGCCACAAACACGGAGCTGAAGCCTTTGGCAAACCAGGTACCTCTGAAGCAAATTCAGCGTAAATGAGACGGGGGAGTGAGGGGCGGGGGGAGAGGGGGGGACATCTCCCTGCCTGGAGTGTATCAATGGAGCTTTGCTGAAGTCAGCGATGACACAGCTGGAACAGCAGCGGCCAAGACCTGGCATCTTGAGGTCTCTGAACCTAAAACCAAATATTTATTGTCCGTTCTCCAAAAACTTTGTTCATTTTAATAACTAGTAGCCTCTAATAGCATTTATTCATAGGTAACTAGCAAGACTTTGCATCCATTGGACTAGTGAATTCTGGCTCCTCAACATGTGTTTCACATGCCGGGGGAATAATCTTAGAATTAAATGCAATTCTGTTCCTTTACCTGATAATCAGAGAAATTACTGTTTACAGCAACGACACCTCAAACAAGACAAGTTTCAAAGGGGTATCTTCAGTGCTGCTTGTACACAAAATATGTGCCACTCTGACTGTGCTGGCATGAACAGTTATTACAATAAAGTCCCTGATAACTGGGTTTGCATCCTTTTTTTTTTTTTTTTTTTTTATTTTCAGGAAAAATCATCGTCCCTTGTTTCCTGGGTGGCCTGTATAAACGTCTCTTTCTTAGGCTCCAGCGCCAGACCCTAACAGACCACCTACTTTACAAGCAGTCACCCTCTATTGCCTCCAGACATCTCTGAGGTCTTTTCCTTTCCCAAGTCTGTTGCTTTTATCAAACCAGCCTTGTTCCAGCCCGTGCCCGTTGGCAAACCGCCCGTTCTGTGTCCGATCTCCCTTGCTCCTGCAAGGGAGCACCCGGACATTGCCAGGGAGTTGCACATCACGACTGAGGGGCTGGAGGGCTTTTAGCTTTTTCAGAGAAGGAACGGATACCTCGTGACTGTCCTCTCCTCCTCTTTCTCCTCCAGGACCAGTCTGCGGTAGCTCTGCCTGCCAGGTTAATGGGGCCTCCTGGGCACAGGGCTCCCACACTGTTGGGGAGCGATTTGCCTTTTCCCAGCTCCTTTGTCCATCTCTGCAGTACCATTCAGATTGGTGAGGCTGAGCCAAGAGCTAACTCAGCAGCATTTCCCACCGTATAAAGCCATGACGGGCTTGCATCATGAACACTTTGTACAGTCCTGGTTGTTCTTCCACCCCCACATCTTAAAAAAGATCTTCTGGAAACTGGAGGAGGTTCAAAGGAAAGTAGCAAGGAGGGTCAAAGGCACAGAGTGGTTTGCATACAAGGAACAGCTGAATGCCCTAGAACATTTCAGCCTGGAAAATAAAAGACCTGGAAGTGGAGGAAAGGATTTCATACAGTCAGAAATCAAGTAAACTTGAGTAGCGTGGAAAGGGTGACTAGAAAATATCTGAAGGGAGCCTACAGGAGAGCTGGAGAGGGACACTTTGTCAGAAAGTGTAGTGACAGAACAAGGCGTGATAGTTTTAAACTGGAAGAGGGGAGATTTAGATTAGATATTAGGAAGAAATTCTTTACTGTGAGGGTGGTGAGGCACTGGAACAGGTTG
>JAOQGH010000001.1:177926205-177947393 GCA_025769975.1 Gallinago jamesoni | reverse complement strand
ATGGCAGGGGGGTTGGAACTTGATGATCTTTAAGGTCCCTTTCCAACCCAAATGATTCTATGATTCTATGATTCTATTTAGATTTTTAGATTTTCTTTGTGGTGTGGCGGCATGAAGCGGTGTCAGTTTTTGCCACGCTTTGGCAGGCTGCCAGCCCCCCACGTCGTGTGTGGGAGAGCCAGAGCCTCCAGCAGCTCAGGGCGCTGCTGGGGCTGCCCTAGCACAACCACCTGCGATGCGCCACCGGCCCCCGAAATGGGACAGAAATCGGGCTGTTTTTTTTTACTTTTTAATCATGGAGGTTCAACAGTGAGTTGCGTCTCCTGTAAAACGCACTACTAATCATGACCAGTCTTTATGGCGGGGGTCCCCCGCCATTCTCAAACGGGAATTACGTACAGCTACTGTCAACTGGAGTAGTCACTGCAGATCAGAGCCTGATCTCATTACCCTGCTGTGAATCTAGCATAATTCAGCCACTCACGGCAGGTACTTTGGATTTGCACCAGTGTCACTGTGATCAAACTCTGCCTCTCTGCCTGTTATAAGAAGAATGTTTAGAAAAAAATGCCAAAAATACCTCTTCTTGGCTAAAAGCACGTCCTTGGTTATTAGAAACCTCTCACCACCTGGTCATTCTTATTCCAAATATTACTATCACCTCTGCAAAATTCAGAGTGTCCTGTACCATTGGGTGCTCCAGGGGGCACAGTGGGACGAAGCTCCACGATGAGCACAATGTGACTGCCCACAGAATATTTTGGATCGCTGCTCAGCCTGGATGCTGCCTGAGACAGCACACAAGGATCCTGGCAAGGCTGGAGAGAAAGGCAGAGCCCACATAAACTGTAGTTGTCTAGTTTCATGCAGGGAATCCCCCCTTTTATCTGAACCAATGCTCCATGCAGGTTGATTGCCCTGCCTGCTACAGCAGATGCAGGGCTTTGATTGGGGAGAAAAGTGATACTTTCCTTAATGACCTAGAAGTGGGGATGGGGCACAGGTAGCCTGACTTGGTTGGGTTTTACACTTGTTCTGCAGCTGGAATTAAAACTGCCTCAGCTCTTGGGCGGTGGAGACTCAGACCTGCCACTACAGCAGACAGTGGGCATCAGCTTTGTCCACTACGACCTTGCAAATCGCAGCAAACCAGCCCTCCCTGGCAATCCTTTCTCCTGAGCTCCAGAGACTGGCAGCAGACTTCCTAATGTGCTCACTGCTCGAAGGTGCAACTGAGTGAGGTCAGATGGGAGTTAGCGGAAGGAAAATAAAAGCTGATATGTTTGCATTCACATACTGTCTGGAGAGCTAATTAGTCTCTGTTCTGGTAAACAAACTTGGGGGGGACAACACCAATCAGCCAAATTAACTTGCCATTTCCCTGGAGACCCTCAATGCATTAAAGAAAAAAGACATTAGCATGTAATTTTGACACCAACACAATTCTGTGCATGCTTTCTAAACACCACTGTTATTGGCTGTTCATGAAGGAATCCAAAAAGTCTCTCCAATTCAAAAGCGTCTCTGTCTTTCTGAAGACCAAGTTCCTGTAACAACTGTGGTCCTGCATCCCAGAGTGCTTTTTCCTGTGAGGTACCAGAAACAGTCATCATCTGGTGGTTTGCCATAATTAGGGACCTAATTAGTGCTGCCATGGGAGCACAGTGCCTCTCAGGGTGCAGTCCCAGGGCAGAACTGATGACGTGAGCTGAGGCAGAAGAAGACTGAGAGCCAGAACAGCAGAAACAACTTGAACACCTTGAAGATGGGTGATAATGCAATAATACCAAGTAGGAGCTCCTACTAATAATTTTTGCTATAAATTGGAAGTTCTTCTGTCATGAAACAGCAAGAAGGAGAGGAATTTGAGAGTGCTGCCAAGTTCCAGAGTAAGGATGCTACAGGGATGCAAGGGAGCCTTGTGCCATTGGGGCACATCAAAGGAGCCATGAAGGTCTGCAACACTGCAGTGCCCTAAAGACCTCGTGTTGCCACTAGAGCAGCCCTTGAGAGCAACCTTACACAGCAGAGTTGGGCAGCCTTGAAAAAATCAGGCAGATTAACAAAAAACCCACAACTAAGATGCCCAGTCATTTAAATGAAACCAGAAGCAAGCATAACATTTTAAATAAAGCAAGCGAATAAATATTGTAAATATGAAAAGAGAGGGGATTACAGACCTGAGGATAGCGAAGAGATTGACATAATGAAGTATAAACAGAAATAGGTGAAGAAGCCAGATAGAGTGTCTAAGTCTAATCCTTTCATAACACAGCACCATAAAAGGTCTTAAAGCAAAGCTGGTCGAAATTTTCCATCAAAACTTTTCTACTGAACAGTAAAAGGAGTATTTTTATGTGATTACTCCGTCTAATATTTTTTTTACCCACAACAGCTGCTTTCCATGAAAATTTTCAACATTTTGTGAAAACACCAAAAAAACCCTAAGCCTCTGTTTATGGCGACTGAACTTTTTCAGAAAAAAAAAAAGAAAAAAGAAGAACATTTTTGGTGAGCGTTAAAGAATGGCCTGTAGTTTTGAGACATGACTAATCTCTTTGTTGCCAAACACTGAATATTTTTTGGTTTTCCAATAAGAAGTCCAAATTTTCCTCTGGGTGAGGGGGGCAGGGGGACTTTCCAAACCATCAGGGCTTTACATGTCAGAAAAAAAAGAAAAAGTTCAAACTCAATTCCTGCCTTAAGGGATGGCCAGTGCTGAGGCCTCTGTAAAGAAAGAGCATTGGGGGCTGGTCAAAGGGCAAAACCAAACAGACAAACAGCCTAATTCTGGGCAGGCTGCAAACAGAAATGGAAAGAAGCAGGAAAACCAGCAAGAAAGAAAACCATTAAAGTTATTAGGCTGAAAGACACGGTGAGAGAACTGGAGCACAGATTGGTGGTTTTGTTGTGGAAAGTGTCAAATAGTCCGGTTTTGGATGGCTGAGAAGCAGTTTGTAACTGAACATCTAAAGACTTGGAGATCAAATAGTCACAGTCTTGAATACTTGGCCAGTCTATGGCTCTGGCTGCCTCAATATCCTTGGTCGCTTTATAATGATAGAGAAATGAGTGGTACATTTTTTTAATCCACCTTTGCCAGGGCAGGCGTTGTCAGGCCAGAAACATTTCTTTAGCCTAGAGAAGTATCATTCAGTAAAATAAATACATTATTGAAAGAAGTTAAATCAAAATCTAAAATCCTAACATTTATTGCAGGAATCTTATATGGTGCCGTATATTAAAAATGGTTATTTAAGGAAACTGTTCTGTTGGAATGGAGCCAACCCTTGTGTTCTTAGCAATAAAATATTTCATCTCATTTCACCTCTAACTTTTGATCTTGCAGCAGGTATCACCAGAAGATGGCAGGGTAAGCCAAGGCAGCTGTAAATGTCATCATGCATTAGTATAGGACCTGGAGTTAATTTAAACCTATTTATTTGTGTGATTCTCTTGCTTTCCTAGCACCTAGCAGCTTACTTTACAAATGCAATAGTAGCCTGGGGTAGATTTTTCTCATGAAATTTCAGGTTTAAACATGATGTTGCAAATGATTCCCAGCAGCCTCAGCTGAAGTGATAATAGAGGCCAAGTAGCCAAAACTTGTACAGAAGATAAAAAACGTTCTCTATGGGTCCCCTACATCCTCTGAAAACTTCACCAAGCCTAAAGAAAATTAAAATATAACAAATCTCTCAGGATGAGGCAACCTTCTGCAAAAGCTAGGGAAGAGGCTGTTGGAGCTGATGGTCTGGTAGCAGAGCTATGGTGGAGCAGAAAAGGTAGGAAGAAAAAGGCTCCTGGAAAGAAAAAAACAGAAGTGTTGCACCTCTGCCTGACCATGTTAGACAGGAGGAAGAGAGGGAAGTGTCTCCCTGCAGAGGTGGAAAGCAGGTTATACAAGGATGTAAGGTGACTTAGTCAGAAATTAATTAAAACCAGTCCAAGCCCACTCAAAAAATCAGTGATGGTCCTGCAGCTTGGTGGCAACGTTATACAACATGAGCCCAATGAGGAGATAACATGAGAGAAATGGCATCCTCAGAGATTGCTCAGCTCATCAATGTGGATATTAAATATTTGGTGTCAAAACCAGACCGCTCCTTTCAGATAGAAGTGCAGTGGTAGTGCATTGCTTCACAAAGGGTGGTCTGAATGCAGACCTCCTTCTGGTACCTACAAGGGGTTCAGACTCTGTCAGTGGTAGAGACATCCCAGCAACATCTGGTGATACAGACGTCAGCCAGCAGCATGTGTCCACATGAATTGGGGGAAAACAGTGGATGAGTATGGGATGCATAACAAAACAGAAGGAAGGAAGGAAGGAAGGAAGGAAGGAAGGAAGGAAGGAAGGAAGGAAGGAAGGAAGGAAGGAAGGGAGGGAAGGTGTAGAGAAACTCTAAAAGGTATATTTAAAACTGGGAGAAAGCAATCAGCCTTCTCAACTCAGCATAGGAATGGTAACAAATAACTGAAGGGGGGTGAAGAGACTGCGCTCTGGAACAAGACAGATAAAAGCATGCCTGAGAAAATTAAAGTCTAATCCTTGGTCTGTTCCTCCTGCAAAATCCTTTCCAAATGGAGACATGGTAGCCATTGAAGGATGTGATTTCTATGACAGTAGAAGTTCCAGGTAAGGATGGGGCAAGTTTTACTTGGATGCTGCAAGAGCTCATCATTTAAGGGCATGGCAGTGCAGTATGCCCACGTTGTCTTGCTCTTCAAACTCAGCAGAGATGTGAACTATCTGTTCTGCCTGTAAAAAGCCAAGAGAAGTCACAGCTGATAATGCCAGCAGATGCAGATTAAGAAAAAGTAGATGCAAAAGGAGAAGATGAAAGCATGGGGAGGACAACTGGTTCAGTCCAGGGTTAGCAGCAAGGCTATGGAATTCCTGAATTTCCTCTGGGACCATTTGATTTACCTTAGAAAAGCTCTTCTCATGTTAGCATAGTTCCTTCTAGTTCTCATCCTTGTGCGTAAAGTATTACAGCCTTTTCTTTAAGACTGTGAACAAATTTCACTTTCTATAGTGAAATTCACATCAGGCTGGAGTGCTGGCTATAGGTTAACTTCAACCTCGCAAAATAAGCACTGCTCATTTTTAGTCCCGGAGTAGGGTGAAGAAAACTTACAGTCCCTTCTGTTGGTTTGCTGCTTAAAGAAAACTAAAAAACTTTAACGTAAACTGTGAATTATAAAATTCTTGATCTTTAAGTTAATTAATTCTCCTTCACTGGCTTGAATTTTTAGGCACTTTTCCTTAAAGAGTAGGATAAATTTAAAAGCCTGCTTCTGAACTCATTAAGGCCAGTATAAATAAGGAGTAATGGCTCATGCTAATGGAAATACACTAGTGTATAAATTAGCAAAACCAGATTTCATTTCACTTAAACTGGTTGTTCATGTACGACATCTAGTTCCACTCCTTCTTTGCAGTTACATCGCAAGGGGTGTTGCTGTGCACTGCACACTTGCACAATAAGTAAGACTACTAAATAAACAGGGATACAACAAAAATATGAAGTTTCAGAATATTCAGGAAATCATCATTTCCTGGAGCTGAATAAACATTTTAGAAAAAACTCGCCCAGCAGGAAATGGAGCTATCTGAAGTGGCCAGTAGGTTCAGAGGATGTGGAAAGGGGTTTGTTCAGAGGCGTTAAATAAACAGAGTAAAATGCCTTGGGAAATAGTTCCCTTTATTTGCTTTCTTGGCTAACAATGTTCATTTTACATTCAGCCTTCAGCACAAGAGACACAAGCAGGCCCCATGTAAGATTACCAAGCAGAGTGTAAACTGATACATGGTCTTCCTGGCTTTGCAGGCATCCTGAAATGATAGCTAAGGGAGATCATGCTGCCCCGCTCAAATCCTGAGCACCGTACCTCTGCATATTAAGGATTTGGCAAGTTAAATATTATCAAATTAACCATTTCACTGCTCTCAAACATAGCAGGTCCGCTTATCCCTTGGCCAAGCACCAACCGACCTCCAAGTAAGAGGAAACAATACAACCATATGTTGATAGAAAAGCCTGTGGCACGTCAAAACCTGCTAACTGGGAGATGATATGAAACCTACAGTCTAATCATCAGAGTGACACAAAGGAGGAGAGCACAGATCATGATATTCGTGCTTATATCTTTACAGTCTTCAGTCTTAATATATGTGAAGCTGACGCAGTATTTCATGAATGTTGTACTGGAATATCACAGAATATGAGGACCATGCTGCAGTTTTCAGCTCTAGCCATGCCTCTGGAAAACAAGCTTTTCAGTCCAGGCCCTTGACCCAGAGTCAGATACTGCATGATCAACACAGTCTATAAAGTTTCATTGTTTCTTCTCCCCCTATTCTTCTCTCCTTCCCTTAATTGTGCTTAATTGTGTTCCCCTCATGAGACCATTGAGAGAAATGGGTGGTCTTGAACTCTCCGTGTGGCCTTGACCCTGTCACCATGAGCAAAGTTCTCTATGGTTTCTCCGTGAGTGTCATTCCTATACCCCAGTAAAATCAACAGGTTCAATGGAATTAGACTCTTAACATGCACAAGGGTATCAGGTTGGGGAGAAATTGCGTATTCGTGATTTTATGTGCCTAAACAGCTTAGTAAATTTATCCGTATTTTCCATAAGCCTCAGTTGCCAACGTGTAACATTGAGGCTGTAATGCCTTTACACCTGTGGAGTACTGTGAGTATTTCTGGGGCAAGAGGTGTGTTTCCAAGGGATACACCCTATTCCTGGAATTGTCATCTATGGTGCCTCTGGAGAAGGGATGAAAGTGGGAGCATGGGGAGAAAAGCAGGAGGCTCCTGAGAAATTAAGAGGAGGGGCAGAGAAAATGGAGGAGGCAGAGGAGAAGCACAGTAAAGGAAGAGCTAATGGGTGAAGAAAAAAATGAGGGGAGAGATTATAGCAAAAGAAGCCAGAAAAGATACATTAGGGACTTTGAGAAGAAGCAGAAATAAGATTTAGAGGAGAGAAGGTGGACTAAGAAGAGAGTGAGGGGGGGAAAAATTCCAGTGGGTCTGATAACAGAGCTCTGATGAGGCTTCACACGCTTCAAACAAGAATTATGGGCCCCTCCCCAGTGAAACTGGGCTTCCTCTGCCAGCAAAATTGTTTCCACAGCTGAGACTGCAGTGCCAGCGAATGTCTGCGATCGGCCCATCCAGGTGCTCTGTGATACAGGCAGCACCAGACTCAACCCATCAAAGCGATGGGAATAAATCTGAGGGCCAGGAATGAGAAGTTGGGCCCCTGCTTGGCTGCTGCTGTGCAGAAACGAGAACATAAGTAGCCAAAAAAAGACACATTTAAGGTATAACTCAAGAAAAATAAGAAACAGACCTTTTGACAGCAGGCACGCTAAGAAATCAAGTTCGGGAATAAGAACCAGCTATGCTGCAGGAGGGACAAGGACTCTGAAAGCTGCTGTAAGACTCTGATATGCCAATTTGCAGAGGATACTGAAATTCCATCTATTTCAATTTTTAAATTGGACTTACACTGGTAAACTCTCCCATCTGAGCTTTTTATTAATATCGTACGAGGTATAGCCTGCAGAGAGTCAAAGTTCTCTCCAGTTTTCCTGACTAGGCAGTTAGTCTCTTGCATTCCTGTGAACACCAGCATGACTTCTCTGGTGGGTCCCCAAGCTCGGCAGGCAAGTGCACCAGTGTCGGTGGCCACTACACCTGCACCCAGCTGTGGCAGCACTTCCCGGAGGCTCAGCGGGGCCGAGGGCAGGGCCTTGAGCACTGCTTGTTCCACCAGTCGCTGCACTGGCCTCTGGGGGGGTTATTAATCCAGCGCAAATAGGGGTATGACAATTTGGCCTGATGGGAAACAGAGATTTTATCATCCGGGCTTATTTTTTCAAGCATAGCTCCAATACACTGAGTGCATTATATAGCAAGGGTAGGTGAGATTTTCTACAAACAGAACAGTAACCCAAATCCTGTTGAACATCTCCCTATCAATCTATACCAGCAAATGATAAGACCAGGCTGGAAGATGCCTTCTGGGGCACCACATCCAACTTGCCACTCTTGCAAGGAACCACGTCATAGCGTCTCTTTCATAACCACTAATTCACTTGTGTTTACTAGGGCGTCAAAGTGTTATCTTACAAGTATGTCAAATATTCATCTTTTTATCACTGCCACGCAGCGGGTTTTGTGAAAGAATCCAGTTCTTGGACTGGAGAGAGAACAACATGGCTGCTCATGCGTCAGCTTGTCTTGGCCCCTGTCTGGTCTTTGTTTGCACAAGACTTAAATGTTCACTACATGTATTCAAACTCACAATCAAATCCTGATATGATTTAAAGTTAGGGGAGTGTTCCGCACTAGCAAAACTGAACCAAAGCCTTGCTCTGCTGGACGAAGATCATTTCAAAGATAACCACGCGCTTTCCCGGGAGGCTTTCTGCAATCAGCAGCTGAATGGCTCTGAGCTAATGTAACCCATATGGTGCTCGGCATGTGACCGGCAAGATCCCTGCCCTCGTGTTACGTGGGGCAAGACTGGGATGTGGAGAAGCTCCCCTCATCAGTAGACGGTGCTTTCCTCAGGCCCCCCTCCTTGTGATGCTTATGCTGTTGTATCTCTGCTAACGCCTCGCTTGGCCTCCGCTGTGAGGGAAGAGTCCCAGGAAACTGTTTTCACCACTTGCTCTGTCTTGAATCCATCAGCATTGCAAACTCTCCCGGGATAATACCCTCCTGCAGTTATCTCAGCACTGCCACAAACCTGAAAGTCTGTGGCATTACCCAGAAGGGGTTAATTTAAGCAAACAGCTGAGCAGCTTTAGAGGAGCACCAGGAGGGCTGAGCCTTGGGCAACCTCACCTAATATCTTCTCTGCTCACCCCTCTAAAACTAGGTTGCAAACTCTTCCAGGTAGGAATCATGGATCTAAATGGGTTCAGTCAACTGCGTAGCGTGTTTGAGGACGGTGTAAACCAAACATGGGTAACTAAATGCCCTTTGCCTGCTTTCAAATCTGCCCAAACACAGTATGCAAGGTCAGGCAAGACATGTAATTGACACTGATTTTGCAGCCCTTGTGATTTCGGGCTCCCTTAGCCGCTGGCCTCTCTCAGCCCATCACATCAGTGCTGTCAACAGCCCCCTCCCCTAGGAGGGGCATAACAAAAAGGATGGTCCACTGCTCCTGTCCAAAGGAGGAGGTCAGAAATCTCCCACTTTGAAAGCCCAATTCAAAGGCAATGCAGAAGGTAGCAACCTGTCTCCCGGAGAAGCTCAAATCCCCTGAAAAGGAGAGAAAGGAAGAAAGGAAAGTCTACCATGATCTCTCAAATGAATTATATGCCTCCTCGGAAGAAGATAGTATATTTCTTTTGGTAAATCATTAGTCACAAAAAAAAAAATCCCCACAATATCAGATTGAGTGATGACTTGCTGAAGTTTGACCAAATTCAATAAACAGTTTTTGCTAAAACAAATGAAGACTGGGGTTTTTAACTGACAGAAACAGTTTGTTTAGAGACTTTCTGAGCTTTTCCCAATACTCTGCCAGCCCCTGCCAAGGTATGAGGCTGAAGATGCTCCAAGGAGGAGAGCTCTGTGAGAAGATGAGGCTGACCCATGCACAGGAGGGTGTCCCAGGCAGGGCATGCAGCTGGCAGAGCTGCCTGCAGCAGCACACCCCATGTTCCCACGCAATCTGGGCAGAGGAATAGCCAGGAGTTCCTTTTGAGTCAAAGTGATGTCCAAGCTGCTGCCAGCTTTGTGAATCCAGCATTTCATTTCCTTGGTTTTTACTTCAGAACTCCAAGACATAAACTTTCTATGACCTTTTACCCCGAAGATTTGGTTTGAGTCTTTTTTAACTTCTTTTCACTTTGGCAAGTAAAAGATCCTGGTCTTGGGAGAGTAGAACACGTTCTGCATTTCAATTATTTATTTCACTTATTTTTCAGACCAGTCAACAAATGTATTAGTTGGTTAATTACACAATCCAGCCTCAGTGCCCTCATTTCTCCCATTTCCATTTTATTTAGAAGCGGTCTGGGTGAGATAGGCTGGTTGTTTCCAAATTATCCCAGGCTTCTCCCTGGCATTTTCTTGTCAGGGCCCGCATCACCGAGCCGCAGTCATCAGAGTGCCTGAGAGGACCAGTTAGTTGTCTTTTCACTTTGGATAAGGCAGCAAGGAGGCCTAATTGGTCCCTACATCTCTGGAAAAAAAGCTGAAAATTTAACCTCACTAATCTCTAGCTTCCAAATTCATTTCATACATCACTGTCTGCATTTCCAGTAGATACAGTGGAGAATAAAGAATCCATTTGTTTGTCATAAAAAGATTAAGAACCCAACATAATTTTCCAATTTTACGTTTTGTAACACGCTTCATTGTATAGTTGAGGGAGAAATCAGCTGAATTTCCCTCATGCCTGACCATATGATCAGGAGGCAGCTACTGCGGGTACAGTTCTGCAAGGGAACTCTTTTGAAGTCAGAAGTCAAAAAGACTTTTGGGGCTTTAAATGCCTTTTTAATGTGGTCTCTTTTCTGTGTGGAACGCAGTCCACACTTAAAGGCCTTTCTATGTGCCTGTGAGAAACCCATTTCTTGAAACTCATTTTTCATCTCTGCCCTACAAAATCTGTGTAAAAGCTCAGACCACTCAGTAGATCCTCACATGCTTCAAAGGGTGCTCATCTTAACCATGGTCCTGTGAGGTCCCAAAACCGACAGTAGTTTAGTCTGGATCAGATAACACAGGTCATGGTCTAAAGACTGAATGTAAATATCTATTATAAAGGTAACAAAGACTTCTTTTGCTCCTTATTCCCTTCAAAGACAAGGACATCTACTTTGCACTGAGATGATTTTATTCTTCATGGCATATCTTGATTTTGGGGCCATCACTCAGAGCACTGCATGCCCCAGGAAGGTACCAAGCTCAGAGTGGTCAGGTAGGACAAGGTCCCTGTGTCCCTCTGACCACAGAACATGATCCTCAGGGGCATGGTGGGCACTGCTGTGCTCCAGAAAGTGCCTTTTCAGGGAGAGACCTGCAGGCATTGCCTCACAAAGGGCAGAGGAGTATCTATCATGATAACATTTGCTGGTCATGACATATGCCTTAGGAGCTGGCCTCAGGCACATGGTGTCTTTGAGTAAGGCTTTGTCTTTCCTCCAGCGGCATCATGGTTGGGAGTTGGCTGCCTTGTGCCAAAATACCCACCAGTGATGTACATGCATGCTCCACCGGGTACCATCAGTGAGGTCTGTCATGATAATGGAAATCAGGTGGCTGCATGCCCTTCCTTTAAGCTCTGAGAAACAGGGGAAAGTATGTGTGGGTCTCAAATCCCCTATTTCCTCCTCTTCTCAGTGACTTTCCCTCCTACTGTAACACCTCAGGTTGATGTGTAACCCCAGGCTACAGAGGAGGAAAAAAAAACAGAAAAAAGGTGGGGAAAAAGGACCAAATCCAAACAGTTTCTGGAACAAATTTGTGTTCATAGTCCTGTCACCCAGTCCGAGTGCAACAGTCAAAGTAATTATGCAACCATTTTAAAATATCACAGTGACATATGAGGTAATGCCACTTTCTGCACAAGCTCCTTTGGGAGCTGCCAGGCTAAGCACTGCTGTCAGTGGAGCATTAGGAGCAAACACTCATCTGCCTTCATTTTCACAGGGGAACAGGAGTTTCTGGATCGCAGACGGGATGGCACAACAGAGAAACATCCCTTTGATGTGAAAGTCACTCTCATTTCTGGATGAACCTTTGAGGAAAAGAGGAATTACTATGATTCTGATTTGGGAAGAGAAAACGTTTGTTACCTGAATGGTTCATGGATCAAGTCCTTCAAACTGGCTGAGATCTGCTGTGAGAGTCTGCTCGACCATAGGGAAACAGGGAATAAAGCTAGAGCTGAAACAGTTTTATAACCCAATTGCTAACCCCTGTTCATAGATTTTGCCTAAAGTCACCTAGAGTCCCTGAGAAAACAAACGCCATATCTTCTTTTACTAGACCCTACAGTTTTTATTTTGGCTTTTCTTTCATAGTGAGTACCTGAAACAAGCCTGACTAACCCCACAACCTTCTCTTCAACTTGCGGTTACAAAACCACGAAACATAACAAGCCCAGTTACCTTGACAAATGAAAGACTGCCCATCTCACCCTCTTGCAGGCGGGTGGGAGCCCATTGCCCACATCATTTCTGTCTTTATCACCGGCTGTTTCTTCAACTGTAGCCTAGACTTGAAGCTTACATGAAGTGCTGACCAATAGCCATGCTTGTGGCAAGGGTCAGGAGACCTAGCAGGAAGAGTCCTTCCTCTACCCAGTCTGCTTCTGTGAACAGGATCTTTGTCTGTACAAAGGTGCCAGACATGTTTAGACTCTTATAAACAACTCCAAAACTCAGCCTGTGCCTACACCTGAGCATATGCTTGCACGCAAACAGAGAAGCCTGGACATGGTATTCAGGAAAGGCTCATGATCAATCAACAACATTGACGTGCCTGGGGACATTGAAGAGCCGTGCCCCACGAAGGCCCCATTCTCCCAAGGAAACAGAATATTTTTAGATTGGAGCGGACAGACTTGGTTATTTACCTCAATAATATGTGATTCCTCTGACCAAATGTCTCCAGAGATGTCCTCAGGCAGGACTGCCTCTTTGGGTCTTCAGAAAGAGAAAAAAATACTTTTTGAAACAACTGAGAAAAAGGATCTAGGCAAGTAAAAGACAAACAGTCTTCCCTCAGTTCTTGGAAAAATTTCGGAGCAAGTCTTCATGCAGGTCATTTCACTGCACGTGAAGGGAGAGACAGCAATGGCAAACAATCAGTGTGGATTAAAAATGGCAAATTTGTCAATAACCTGGACAATGGGAGGTTATGAGCCCTTAGCAAGTCTCCTGGTAATGCCAGACTGAGAGGATGGGCGATACATTGGGTGTCACCTGGGGGGCCCAAACCAGCTGGGCCAGAAGCAACTTCATGAAATGCACCAAAGACAAATGTAAAGTCCTGCACCTGGGGAGGACTAACCCCCTATGTCAGTACAGGCTGAGGACTAACTGGCTGAGGAGCGGCTCTGCAGATAAGGACCCCGCTGAACTTGACTTAACCCCGTAAGCTTGTGGAAATGAAGGTTAAGCACATAACATAAGTTGTGTTATCAGAAGCATAGGCAACAGGCTGAGAAAAGTGGTTATTCCTCTCTACTCAGGCCTTATGAAGATACACCTGGAATAGCATGTCCTGTTTCAGGCCCTGATCAAAAGTAAGGAAAAAAGCCTTACAATGACAGTGGTTGAGCACTAGCACAAGTTGCCCACAAAAGCCGTGGCATCTCCATCCCTGGAGAGACTCAAAATACAACTGGGCAAGACACTAAGCAACCTGATAAAACTTCAAAGCTAGCCCAGCTTTGAGCTCAAGGCTAAACTACAAGACCACTGGAGGTCCTCTACAGCCTGACTTTTTCCATCATTTATGATAGCTTTTAGTAAATCTTGTGCCATTATGTTGTTGAAAAAATGTCCTATACTTTTATAAGGGGAATGTTTCAAGCAGTATCAGTATTTCCTATTAAAATGTTGGCAGCTGCATATATCAATATTTTTAAAATATATTTTAACATTGTTGCTTTCATTATGTTTCCTACTTTCAGGAGGAAAAGACATTATTAGTAAACATGAATTTTCTCTGTGATTTCATAAAAACGCTGGCAAAAATCTGTGGAAATACGTTGTAAAATAAGCAGAAAAAGTATCAATTTCAGATCACAAGGAATGGAAAGATCTTCAGAATGTCAAAAATAGTGAAATAATTTAACTAGCTCTGTAATTTCTATAATGCAATAAACATATGCATTACCTGCTGGGTAGAAACCATGAAGACATTTTCCATTTGAATTAAGCGAATTCAATCCCATAATTTCCATTCTTTGGTGCTCATTTTCCTTAAATTATCTCCTGAAAGAGTTTCTTGGCAAAGATGTTCCCTGGAACAATTCACTTTAAATAAATGTTGCACACATTGCAGAAAAAGCAAATTTCACTTTCCTAATTGCCCCACGTTCTCACTACACACTGCAGCATGGGAACAATAATATTGCGTATAACCTATACGCAAGTCCGGACACGTGAGTTTCCAGTCACAAATACTTGTGATTAGTTTCTCACAAACAGCCAGGATGATGAAGCTGCCCCATCCTCCTTTGTTTATGCTTAGCTGCACCTGTAGCACAATGACAACAGCTCCTTTTTGTGATGTTCCTATCAGCGCTGCCAAAAAAAGCAATTGCTCTGTATCAAAAAGCATTGGTTTTATGGGAGTACCTGGGAATCTAAACTCGCATCTACCTGAGAAATCAAGAGAGCTCTGGCGTATCAGAAACAGCACAGTCTACACCCTTTCCACCTGTATTGCTTTGTGGGCCTGAACAAAGTGTTGTTAAGACCTAGGGCAACATAGCATAACTGAATTGTCCTGCTTTTGGGGGGCACTTGGACTGAAGGATCCTTGTAATCTGAATTACTCTCTGTGATTACATCATGTTATCATGATATGATGGCTATACTTGGATTTTTCTGTAGAGAGCTCCTTGGGCTGAAGTAACATCCAAGGTATGACTGAGTGCTCACACAGCAAATGGTTGGAGAATCTCCTCTTGAGAGTAACCTCTGACCAACAATGACCAGGGACATATCCTCAAGACAGAGTTAATAATGAACAGATTCACATCACATCCACCAAAATCATTACTTATCAGGCTAGCCAGTATCATATCACTGCCCTTTCATTTTCTCCTTGATTGTCTGCATCTAAATCTTGTCTCTTGTAGTGTGTAAAATACTGTTCTTTTTCACTCTATGTACTAACATACTTTTAGTTATGAGTATTAACAAATATTTCACTAACTATGTAATGTCAGCACCAAGTAATTCTTTCAGTAGATAAAAATAAGTAAAAGAATGGAAATCCTTTTCACTGAATTGATTCAATTTGAGTAGAAACACTTTCATAGAACATACTGGTTATATGTCAAAATACACATACAATAAAATCAGGCTTAGATCTTTGTTCCTGCAAGCAAAATGGCACTACTGTTTGTCAGGTTTCTTCTTCATGCTGAATATCAGCATTTTGAATTTTTTTCCCTAAAAATATCATACTTGTATTAGTCCTAAGCTTTCCTCCCTAGCACAACGTATACTTTTTTATTCTATGTTCATAGCACATACCAGGTTCCATTAATAAAATTTGGACCTTTCCTGGATTATTAACAAAGTTAGGAATCAAGGTATCTTTTAGAAACAATCTTTGCAACACCTAAAATCATTCCAAATCACTCAGTTTTGTGATCATTTTACCTAGGTTTCTTTTATGTGAAATGTTTAGAAAAAATTTGATTTATTTTTTCAGGTAAAACTTTATTAGACTTGGAGAAATGCTGTTCTGAAGTATAAAAGCTGATCTTCAGCTTGCTTTAATAAGTACGATGAAGTCAATATGGTTATGTTTCCTTTCTCCAGCTGAGACTCTGACCTTCAATATAACATTTACCTCATTTTCTTCATCCACTAATTACTCTAGGCTATAAAAATGGTTTGTCTGGCAACATTTAGTCTTGACAAATGAGTCCTGGTTATTGATCATAATTTTATTGTCTTCTGGATGTTCAAAGACTATTTTCCTTATCAGATGTTGAGTTTTGGATTAAAGTACTTTAAAAAATGGTAATTACTAAGAATATTCCTTTTTTTGAGGTTTACTAGTGTGCTTCTGTTCTTGTTCCAGTCTTTTCCCAGTGCTCTCATCTTTTAAAAAGTAACTGCCCAAGGTTTGGTAAGTCTTTTAGCTGGCTAAGACATAGTTCATATTTCCTAACTGTTTTCTCTTTACCCTTAAGTAACCATATGATGGCATTCTGCAAAATTAGCAAGATTTTTATTTTTTAAAGAAACACTTCATAAAGGTATTCATTGTCTTGGTCTCAAATTGTCACTGATTACGTGTGTGTTCTCAATTCCTAATGGATTTTTTCCTAGGTTTTCTATCTTGCATTCATTAAAAGTCAAGGATAAGGATTTCATTTACTTCACTGATGTAGAAGAGAAACATCTCTTTTCAAAAAAGAAAAAGAAAAGACGGAGAACTTTAATTCTCTTTATCCTCAATTCTCTTTAACCTCAATGACTAATTCACACCATACAGTTTACACTTACTCCACACCAATAACAAACAGTTACTGAACATAACAGTTTCTGAGTAGTCTTGGCTAGGCTTCCTTGTCCTCCGCCCCTGCTGTATATTTTATTACCGTTGCTGTCCCGTTGTGATTTGAAGTCACAATCAATGGAATAATTTCTGTTGAAGCTACATGTGTTTTTCACAGTCTCCATTTTGGGGACAGCTACAATCTGCTGTTACCTTAGTTCTCTTCCACTCATTGCATATTTGCAGAATGGTTGAAGTTGGAAGGGACTTCTGGAGCTCATCTGGTCCAACCTCCCCTGCTCAAGAAGGACCACCTCCAGCAGGCTTCCAGTCTGCTTTTTAATACCTCCAAGAAGAGAGACTCCACACCCTCCCTGGCCAGCGTGTGCCAGGGCTCTGTCACACTCACAGTAAAAAAAGTCTTTCTTGATGTTCTGAGGGAACCTCCTGTGTTTAAGTCTGTGTCCATTGCCTCTGGTCCTGCCACTGAGCGCCACTGAAAAGAGCCTGGCTCTGTCCTCTTTGCCCTTCAGTTATTTGTAAACATTGATGAGATTTGCCATGAGCCTTCTCTTCTCCAGACTGAACAGCCCCTGCTCTCCCACCCTTTCTTCACAGGAGACGTGCTCTGGTCTCTTAATTATATTTGTTTCTCTTTGTTGGACTCTCTCCAGTACATCCATGTCTCTCTCGTGCTGAAGAGCCCAGAACTGGAAACAAGACTCCAGCTGTGGCCTCACCAGCGCTGAGGGGAAGGATCACCTCACTTGACCTGCTGTCAATATTTTGTCAAATGCAACCCATGATCCCATTCGCTTTCTTTGCCACAAGAGCATGTGGCTGGCTCACAGTCAACTTGTTGACTACCAGGACTCCCAGGTCCTTTTCTGCCAAGCTGCTTCCCAGCTGGGTGGCCCCAGGAATATACTGGTGCCTGGGTTATTGCTCACTAGGTGCAGGAGTTTGCACATTGCCCATCCCCTTTTTAAACTTTGTGAAGTTCATGTGAGCCCATTTTTCCGGCCATTTCTCTCTGTTGATTTTAAAGCCTCAGACCTGCACCTGCTGATGCCAGTAGGATTGTCATCACAGAGGCCATGGGTCAGTTTTTAGTTTCTTAACCAAACTTTTCAGAAAACAGCTATTTATGCACTCCTACAATGAGAAAATCTGCTCTTTGTTCTAATGAATCAGAGTAGCTTTTGGTTGCCAGCTTCCCCATTATTCTCAAATCAGCACTGAGCAATACAACAAACCCCGCTAGAGAAAACGGAAAGACTCCCTGTTGATCTCCATCGGTGGAAGCTTGACCAGGACCCCTCTGGGTATCACTGCAACTGGTTAGCCTGAACAAAAAAATATTTATTAGGTTTCCTTAGATAGATTTGAAATTATTTTTCATTTTATGCAGAAGGATATTTAGATTAATTTTTAAAGCAATGCTTTCCTCTACTATCTGAGCAAAATAAAAGTGGCTGTTACTCTTATATGTTTACCAGATTTAAGTTACTCACCTCTCCCATGTCCATTAAGAAATGATACATTTTTATTTATTATTTTGCCAGACAGCGAAAATACAAGCTTTCCTGTGCTACTCCATCAATTATTTCATGGCTAGAGTGGAAAGGTTGCCGCATTCAGGGGCCAAAGGGTGATTTACTCCATGCAGTTAGGACAGCTAACAGAATCCTTGGCTTATTTAGCAGAAAGACAGGAATCTGCTAACATAGAAGTAACAATATTTTAAAAACTGTCTGTGAAGAAATGACTCGTGTTTTGGGCAGCCCCCCAAAATCATATTTAAAGTGAAGGACACTTCGATTTGAAGAATGTAGCCAGTGTGATCAAACAGCTGCAGTGACTCCAATAGCAGTTTTGAGAAGTATCAGGTTTTCTCATCACCTTGAGAGATATGGAAAGTGGGTCTTCAGTGAATGCACTGATATAATCTCAGATATCTCAGCTATAATCTCAGATAGTCACTATGAACACTGGCATTGCTTCATTCCAGAGAGGGGGGACCACCATCCAGACCTTCCATGCCATCTTAGGGGCAACACACCTTGAATTCAATGACTTCTCTCTCTCCCTCTCATATCTAAACTCCTCCTCCAAGAGCTTCCACTGGATAGTTATCTTGAGGTAAGTTAAGTTAGTCCCTTACAGGTTGCAGCAAAGCACTGCTGGCTGTGCTAAGTAGGCACAGAAACCAGTAGTAACTTCCTACTTCTGGGCCCTATCACCCTGGATGCTTCGAACTGTGAAGAATGCTTTTCAGCAAGAAAGCCTCCCCATGCAGATGCGCAGTGGAGGGAGCAAAATGTTCCCATTCAAATCTGGAATGAAGGACTGTACAACCTGGCTAAAGGTGTCAGAATGAAGACTCACTTAGGAATGTATTTTTTATCACACTGGTAGTTTTTCTGTAATTGACTGCACAATCGCAGTGCAATTAATATCAAAAAGAATCATAGAATCATAGAATTGTCTAGGTTGGAAGGGACCTTAAAGATCATCTAGTCCAACCACCAACCAAACTCTGACAAAAAAAAAATAAATAAGAAACAGGAAATTACTAAACCATATTCCTGAGGACCATGTCTACCCATCTTTTGAACGCCTCCAGGGATGGTGCCTCAACCACTTCCCTGGACAGCCTATTCTTGATAACCCTCTCGGTGAAGAAATGTTTCCCAATACCCAATCTAAACCTCCCCTGGCACAACTTGAGGCCCTTTCCCCTTGTCTTATCTCCTGTCTTTTTTGTAGTAGGGGGGCCAAAACTGGACATAGTACTCAAGGTGGGGCCTCACCAGTGTCAAGTACAGGGGAATGATCACCTCTCGGGTCCTACTCACCACAGTGTTCCTGATACAGACCAGGATGCTGTTGGCCTTCTTGGCCACCTGGGCACACTGCTGGCTCATGTTATGCCTGATGAAGAAGAAATAGTCTAAATAAGATTCAACTGCTTATACTATTATTTAAGCATTCTGCTGTTTGAAAACCTAACTTTGTGAATACAGACATCAGGTCAATACAGAGGTTTTCTAATCTGGTACCAGTTTGATTAACAACACTACTATACTTGTCTACTGGCACTTTGGATTACCGCCCATGTGCTGAAATAGCCTTAAATAACTAATCAATGAACTACCAGGGCATATGTACTGCCATATGTGCATCAACACAAACAGTATAGCCTTCAGATTACTTCCCCAAGGATATGTCTTGTTGGTTCAATTACTTCAGCATTTTCCAGGAGGAGTCTACCAGAAACTGAAATAAAAGGCTGTGCGGCTACAAGCAGGAAGGTTGAGTGATATGACAAAGCTTCTCTCTCTGGCATGACTGACCCATGGAACTGCATGCATTCTCAAAAGATAATAAACACAAAGATGAAAGAAGAGATTACAAACTGCAATATTTTTCTTATTAGCGCAGTAAGAAACCCACTGATGAGAACAGACCTCAAAAGCTGCATGAACAATGAGGAATGAAAAACAATGTTTAAATACAGTATTGGAAAAATATGGGAATGAAGTAACTTCAGGGCAAAGATCATTAATAGTGAAATCAAGGACAATTTTCACATAGATTTTTTTCCAAGATGGCAGCTGCTCTTAGGTGCTGATCTAAAGCCTACTGAATTAAATTGAAAGATTTAACTTAAATGGACATAGGGTCATTCCAGCTTTTGGCTGAGAGAGTCCCATTTCTCCAAGTTAAAAGAGAGAAGACTTGGCAAACAATAACTGAGGCTACAGCATATTTAGGGTCAAAAGACCTTAATTGCTGGACCAATTCATCCCTGTTGTGATTCTACCATCCCCAGAGGATTTACAGAATCAGTTTTGTACTGACCGATGATGCCATTTGTGATTTCCAGTGAGTTCAGTGCGTAAGTCAGGGTAGAATTTGACCCAGTGGATGTGACGGTACTGTAAAGTTTAGTTAATTTGAATACAATAGTCCTATTGGTTTAAATAACTGCAGAAGGTTTTCTTAACACATTAAAAGGCTATATTTTTTACTATAATCTCACAGCTATGAAATATAGCTCTCCAATGATATAACTATGAGATATAACTTTCTTCCCAACAGCTGCTGGTGGGAATTTCACTGTTTCTGAAATAAATATTATATGCATACATACCATACATGGAGGGAAGGAGAGAGCAATACAATGAGCTGACTTGAGATGTGTTATTTATTTGCACACATTATTAATGATCTCATAGCTCAGAAGTGGCGGAGGGAACCTGAGACACTTGTGAATTATGAAAGGTCATCAATAACTCATATCAATATATGACACATCCATTCAGGTCATCCAGACTTACTCCATGCTTGGATCTGTTTATCTAACACCAGTTTTAGTTTAGTCTGTACTGTGTGTTGATTTCATAGTACATCATGTAGCATTGAGACCTCTTGGCTACACTCCCATGTAAGATGACTAAGTTTGAAGTATAAGAGAACCTGAAGCAAATTTTCAGAGTATCAGTTGATTGAACTGAACTACACATATCTACTTCCAATGACATGTGTGATCATTAAGTAAAGTAACTTAGATATAAATATATCAGGTTGGGTGTATGCATCTGCATCTGTAAGAATACATTTCATATAGTTGAAAGTCAAAACTTTTCCTTATGCTTGTTTTTCTCACTAAGAAACTGAAAGAGAAAAACATGCAACAGAGATTACTTTGATAGTAATATCACAAGACACTCAAGTACTACAGAGGTGAGTATAGTATAAGAATGAAATGAATTACGATCCAGTTTTTCTCTGTCTTAAAAGAAAGCTAAAAGACACATTTTGTTCTCAGTCACGTATCTGAAACTGAACAATTAGGTATAATCCAGATATAGACAGGGGTGTAACACATGAAGGACACCCAGGTGATGAGGCCCAGCCAGCACGGGTTCACGAGGGGCAGGTCCTGCTTGACAAACC
>JAOQGH010000001.1:177895774-177926105 GCA_025769975.1 Gallinago jamesoni | reverse complement strand
GGTTGGACTCGATGATCTCTGAGGTCCCTTCCAACCACCACAATTCTGTGATTCTGTGATTCTGTGATTCTGTAATTTACTTCTGCTATTCTTAAAAACTGTACAGTCTACAGTTATACAAGCTTTAATTATAGCTACTTTGAGACAGCTCTCAGACTGTAAACCATATTTGAAAACATGATTCTGAAAAAAATATGAGTTTAAATGGATTTTGTCCAAGGATTCTTAATAAACTGGTGACAAAATATTAAACTCCTCTGCTAGTTCCTCTAATCCTATGTTGGTGGTACTCACTATGTCAAAATGGTCAGGCAGTGCCCATTATTGACTGCCAGAAGTTCATGGCAACACCATGGGGCAGAGTTCATTTCTTCCATCCCCAAGTACCCATATGTTTATTACTTCTTGAGCTAATGGAAACTCAACGTGGGAAATACATGGCACGTGGCACACCATAGGGACTGTGATGAACACACATTTTAGGCAGTGCTACATACTTATAAGGTGCCTAATGCTAGCACTGTCATCACTACTCACACGTGCAAATTCTCAGTACAGATCAGTATCCAACAGCTATATGGCAAGACAGGATGCATTTTAGTGACCTACAGATGTGGTTTTTGGGATGGTTGCAAACACTTAGGCCTTCGGACAAGCACCCCACCTGGCTCTATATCAGCACAAATGCTACATAAACTGTTTTGTAGTGTTCTTACATCAACTTGGCATGAAAAAATGTCTCCAAACCAAAATCCTCTGAGCACTTCTCACATCACATGTGCTATTTGAGGCAGACAGAGACTGAAGTAATTTATCTGCACAGTTGTTCTCCCATCTGACAAAAAAACCCAAGCCAAAGGGTCTTTGATATCAAAGAAAAACTAACTCCACGCACGCAATTCTTGGTCTTTTCAACTACTTTAATCAAACTCTCATGGTAGGTCATTTCACATTTTATACACGAAATAGAACATTTTGTTTATAAACCAGAACATGATACAAACATTGCTTTCTTCGGGGCAGGAGAACAGCTCTCAGGCAAGCGGCACACAAAGCAACCCTTTTTAAATGCACTACCACATCACAAGAGAAAGCGAGTGTTACCTATTTACTGCCAGAAGAGGGAAGAAAGCATGGTGATATCTTTTGCTAGCAAAACCTTCCCTCAACTTAATGGCAAATGTGCCTATCTAGAAGTAGTACCATGACACCCTGCAAATATTTTTAGTGTTTTCTCCCTCGTTTTTTCATCTTTTCTTTTAGAAAGTGTCTTGCTTTTTTTCCCTTCTTTCACCTCAAAATTGCCTAAAAATAACTGAGTTACCAGGTTATTGTCAAACTTTTTTTTTTTCCCTAAAAAGGACAGATAACTTTCTCAAGGTTAAAATCAAATCATTGGTTGTAACTTGACAACTTCATTCCCTCCCATTGAGCAGGTTCTCCTTTGAGGAGTCGTAAGGAGATTCCTGGACCAGTTGAGATGTTGTTGTGAATCCTTGTTCTCCACTGATGCTGTATGAGTCAGCCTGCCTGTGTAACAGGATGGCAGTGCTGAGGACCTCTGTACAGCAACGCAAGGCTCTTTGCTGAGTCAGATGTTAGCATTATTCATGCAGAAACACAGATATTCCTTCTGACTCATATCTGACATACAGACATTGTTAACTATGCTAAAAGGTGAGAGTCATGGCTGTCTTTTTGTAGAAGACCAATGTTTCCAGCCAATGGCAACCTTCCCCAAAAGAGAAAATTGTTAAATGATTAGGCCACAGTCAGAAGGGCAATCTCTAACTGCTTGAAGACAAAAATCCTTGAATATGAATAAGTAGAAACCATGAGAAACTGAGGTGAGTGGCAGAATATGACAGACAATCCCCATCACAAATACCTAGAGTTATAATCCAGAAAGCTCAGAGCTGCACAATTTTGTGACTGAACAGAATCACCAGATTTAAAGACAGAAGAGGATGGTTAGGATGCCTGAAGTGCTACCAGAACATGTTTCCATACCTGATGTGCTTCGGAAAGTATTAAATGTAGGATAGAAAAAGGGCACATCCACTGTTTCAACAGGGTGCCCACTGGTCCTAAGCATTAAAGCCAGATCAGAAAATCAGTCTGAATTCAAGCTGCCTCTTACCCCATGAGAATATGGTCTTCTGGGACCAAGGGGAGATAATTTCAGAACCCTAGAGGAGCTCACATTTCAGCTACTAGCATTGCTCCTGGCCTGGGGATAAATGGAGGCCTGAAGTCTACAGTGCTTCCCACAAGACTCCAGCTCTTCAGAGCCAGCTGTAAAAACTGTAAGTAAAAAAAAAAAGCAAAGAGCCTATTGTTTTACAGTTAGCACTTCTTCCAGTTATTGCATGAGCGCATAGAACTCAGATCAAATCCTAGGAATCTGATTCTGACATCACCACATTAAATATATTGCTCTATCTCTGTCAATTTAACTCAAATCACTGCTGATTTATCCTACTATTAGATCAGAGTTAGGCCAATGAACTGTTCAATATGACTGCAGAAGTCAGGTGCTCTGAGTGTAGTGTTGATAGGTCCTATGCACGTACTTGAACACAACAAAACAGAATACACCAGAGCCTGACTAACATGATCCTGGCATGAGACCAGGATCTAAGCCTTGTTTTTCTCATCCATACATCACCACCACCACATTTTTCAAGTGCCACTGTCATTAAGTTAAGATACGGAGCAATCCATCATTTAAAGCCATTACGTAAACATTTTTGGGTCAAAAAGATGACCTTTCATATAACTAGGTCTGAAAAGAAAAACACTTTCCTGATGTGGCATAGGGAACTAAGCAGAGGAATGCATCACACTATCAACAGATAACTCTATGAGCTTCATCACTAATTAATTTTGATTTCCACTGGATTTATGCTTCATGGTTGACTGAACCTTCAAACAAATCACAATGAACTCATCCTCATATCACCTACAGGCCCATCACAATAACGTCAGTTCCCTCATTTCTCCTCACTGCAGGACTCCTCGGTCCTCTACAGCATCCTTATGTCCTTTATACTCTCCCATCCCTGTCTTTCACCAACTTTGTCTACCTTGCTGGTGGGACAAGAGACATCAAGACCTTCATAGGAATCAGGACTATATGAACACAGTTTGACTGGCCAGGATGCACACTGCTGGTTGCTCAACTGGTTGGTCAGGAGTCAAACTTTTTTCCACAGCCCAGCCCACATGGTGCTGCAGCTGCCCTGTGACAAATTCTCTTTTGGAAGGACAGGGCATAGGGGAGGTGGATTCATATGCTCTTTCACCACACGTCTCACAGATCTTTTGCAGAAACTTTGGCTATTGGAGACTTAGTCCTCTGTTAAAGCTTGATTAAATCAGCTAATGAATCAAAACATTCACAGTGAGGAAAGGGACTGACATTTAGACCCACGATGTGACTATGCAATATTGTCTCCTTGCTCTAAGAACTACTGTTGATATTACACAAGCACAGAAAAAGATGCAGTCTTAGTAGAAAGCAGAAATTTGCTCACAGTTTTCTTATACTTTCTGGTGTGTCATTTTCATGGAACTGCTCAAAACAGTAAGTTAATGCACCATTCAAGCTGATAAAGAAAATCTGGGAGTAGCAGAGAGAGTTAGGATAGTATTACTCCCCTCCGCTGACTGAATCAACTTGGCCAATGGAACGAGACTTTCTTTAGCTGCTATTCACTTGTCAAATCCAAAAATAAAAATGATCAGGGCCAGTGAATACCTAAGGTCTCTTTGAAGCCTCATGCAGTGTTTGGAGGAAGAAAAATGTACATTCAGCACACAGACGCATGATCTTCTGTTAACAATAAAGTTCCGATGCTTTTGCAAGTCCTGATGTCAATAATTACCCTTCAGCTCCAGAAAAGCTGTTCTGTGCTCAGGCTTTTGCTGCTGTTGTGAACAATTGCTTGCTCCCTGTTCAAGCTATAGGTGCTGCAACTGTTCCTAACCACTTTGAATTCTAGTCAATATTTTTGACATGCATCGTTTTTCTCCATTTAATTTATTTAGGCATTTGTCACAGATGAGGGTATGACAACAGCTAATAAAGACAACAGCAGAAAGGAACTCCAACTGAATAAGTTAATTCACAATCCCACTTAAAAATCACACTGTTATGATTATCACCTTCCTCTCCTTCAGTTTCAGCATGATTTTTAGCAATCATGCTTCTCGCAAACTCCTAGACTCAGCAAATAATACTTTAAACTTAAAACATTCAAAAATGGAAGCAACAATGTTTTAAACATAGTCTACTGCCTCCATCCTCTAGACAGCTGCTGCTAAAATGTGGAAGCTGAGAGGAAAATGGAACAACCAATTATTTTTCATGTGTAAATCAGTAAGATTCAATAGAAGCACTGTTTATAATTAGAAAATAAGCTTTCCAAAGGTGTACAGCATTTGTTCCTGTTCATGATACTTCATGATAGTGAAGGTTGAAGGTTTAGTGAAGGTACCCACCAGTTCTTTTCATCCCAGCAGGCACTAAGGCTGTTAGTCAACATGCCAGGATGCTTTATTACCAATGGGAGCTCGGAGTCCATCTGTACCATTACTTGAAGATGGAGAGTTGTCCTCTGGTAATTATACATTTTCACCTCTGTCTAATTAAAGAGATCCAGTGCATTCATTCTCATTAAAAAAGAAATGTGGAGCTTTGCAATTTCTCTAGTTTGGGGCTGTAAAAGAACTTCAAACATCAGAATAATTTTCTAAAAGTAATGAGTTCCCTCATTCTAGTGGGTGCTACAGCCCTGGTAATAAAGCATCTCTGCTAAAAACTGCTGTCTGCAGACTGATTCATTCTGGTGGCATGAGAGAGAGATTCAGACTGGGAGTGCTCTGCGGGGAATCTGTGACAGTCTTTCATCAGCTGCATATTCTTGACTTATAAAAACACAAACAAAGGCATATTGTGAAGATCATGGAGCCTCATTGCTGGGCTACAGTGTTTTAGCTGAAGATTTCAGGCTCACATACAACAGTGTGCTTGAGAAAAGGGTGCCGTATAAACTTAAAACCAAGTGTGAGCTTTCTGTCTCCATTGCTGTCTGTACAAATCAACCAAATCTCAATTATTCTCCCTCGAGGGATCTTGAGGATTCTGCTTTTCTCTTAGCAGACCCACTCTACTCCTTTGAAGTGGCAAGAAGAGACAGTGGCTTGCTTCTCTGGGGTAATGAATGTGTTCACATACAACTGCCTCCTTTCTTGGCATATTTGCAGGATACTTGCACCAGATTCTCAGCCAGATCATACCAGTGTAAATCTTGAATAATTTAGACAGGAATCATTATCTTGTTTCGGCTGAAAAGAATAAGTGGCCAACAGGCTCCAATAGGAGACTGGCCTAAGCAAAGTCTGCAAGACATTACTGTAAAAACACCTGAGAGAAACGTCTCCAGAAGGCAATCCCAGGCCACCGAGCTCCTAACTTTCATGACCTTGCTAGGCTCTCCAAATTAGTCAGAACTGGGGAAGAGACAGAAGCTTGGGCTACGGCCCACCTTCCCTTTGCTTTGCACCCTCTGCCACTGCCGGGCCTCCCAGGGGGGAGTTTTTCTGCTCCTTCGAGTGTGGGAACCACAGGCATTTCTGGCACTTGCATGCAGCACTTTCAATATACTCTCCCTTCTACTCACACCCACATTAAGCATAAAAGACAGTGTTTTCCATCAACACTTATCAAAGTGCCAGTACCCTGAGAAGAAAAACTAAGGGGGGAAGGGGAATTCAGCTGAAGAAAATGAAACCACTGCTGTCAGCCCACTGAAAACTCTCCTAAAAGCCTTTTTCTTCCATATTCCCTACCAGAGTGCCAAACAAACACTAATTAAAATCTATATTATGCTCAAAGCCACAGATTATTCTTCCCGCTGGATTTCTTGAGTGGTTCTCCTGTCTTCTTGCATCAGTGTTTCAGACTGTGAGCTCTCTGACACATGACTTTCATTATCTCTGGGTCATTAGCAGCTCATAACTCAATGTCAGATAATACTGATAAAGAGAGACAAAGGGCAGACCCTTTTCAAATTGTGGAGCCAAATGTATTGCACTGCATTGTGTAAAGTCAAAATTGTATGCATTAGTTACCAAGCAGTGACAATGCTGGACACTTGGCTGGTTAAGAAAAGTAGATGGCATGTCACATGGTGTTCAGCAGTGGGATTCACACAGCCGCTCAAAAACACTCACTGAAGGCCATATTGAATCAAAGATGGGTCTGCAGGGATCTTGGTCACCAGAACAGCATCTAAAACACAGATTGGTTCAACTAGAGCATAGCTGTAACTTCAGAAAAATAATCTAAAGAAGCCCCCATACCTTACACTCCACAGTGACCGGTAAGAGCCATGAGCCACAGCTTGTTTGTTTGCTTTTTAAATATCCTAGTGACTATGCATGCACTTGGTAAACTGAAGACCAGGCTCTATTCTCACCTCAATCCGAAGTCCACCCACTTCTCCCCTCTCTTCCTGCCATAAAATTGGTCTCACAGAATCTTCATGTTTGGAAGGGACCTGTGAGATCATCATCTCCAAGAGCTTTCTCTCCTAACAGGATATACATAACAAAACCAGCAAAAGCTTCACCCAGAACAGAAGAATATGTAACTTTGTAGCCTAGCAGACAGTCTCTAATAACTATTTCTTTTTTAATCCAAAATCTATTTGAAAAAAAATTTGTGAGCAGTCCTTGGAGCACAGACCAGCCCTCGGGTACACTGCACCAGCTGAACACCCTGACCTTGAGGAGCCTGAGTCATCTTCCCTCTTGGTTTTCATTCCAGCCATATGAATCCTGAATTATTTGCAACACCATAACATCACTTCAGTAAGAAGGGTTGGAAGAGCCCTCCCACACAACCTTGTTTTCAAGGGCACGGTTCAAGGTACCCCCCAGTTCAGTAGTAAATGTGGTTTTGAATGCCCTCGGGCTGATGTGGGTGGTGTATCCAGCTTTCCTGCTTTTTAGTCATAGTACCTTACTCACAGCCTGAGATGTAAAGGCACTGAGATCAGGGTTTTTTTTTTTTTTTTTAAATGATGCAAGGACTGCTGATGGTGAGCACGCTCTTGTCTCAGGTTCGCTGCACATAGAGCATGCCTCCACAATTGCACCCCTCAGGGAACCATGAAAAATACTTCTCTGAGAGTTGGGAACATGGTGCAGCCCAAAGACTGCATAGTTCTGTCAGCATCTAGAGGCTTTTTGGGGAGAAAAGGAGGTGGCCAGATGAGGAACCTGCTGAAAGAACAAGTTTGGGGAATCACAGATTTCATTCACCTAAAACCTACCAAGCTGTCAACAACCTTATTATAGACCTGGCACCATGCAGTTTTCTTGCATTCACCAGAAACTTTGTCCTCTTCCAGGGCACCGGCACTTATCAACAAACCTCACCCAGTCAGCTGACGCAGGGCTCCAACGTTCACCCTTCATAGGGGCTGCAGTTTGAGCTTGCTGGAAGCAACCAAAGAACTGACACCAGGGTGTGAAGACTCTAGGATAGCTAGTGTCCTAAGAAGCTCAGCTATTAGGCTGCACTGAGAGCAGCATATGGGGTTTTTTGGCTAAAAGGTCTTCAAATGAAACAACTTTTTCCACATGAGATTCAGAACCTTGTTTTGTCAGCAGAAAAAAAAAAAAAAAGGTTCAATATTGTTATTTAGGAATTTGTTTTAATTATCATGTCAGTATTTTTCCTTTGCAATTTTTATTTCTTTTATTTTCCTGCAAACAGCTATTGAGCTTTAAAGCCTTCTCAGCTAAATGGACTAAAAAACAACTTTCAGTTGTGATCCTAGACAGACACTGCTGAGCCTTGTTAAATTGGTCTGGATTTTGTTGCTAAATATGTTTTTAAATGAATGCCACGTCTTTGCAAGGATGGTAGGGGAAAGAATGGAAATACAGTATTATACAACCTGCTGAAATTCTTTGTTACTGTGGTCTAACATGCCGATGTTTTGTATTTCCCCTCTCCCACGATATACACATTTGGGCACAATTGTTTTTTTAAAAAGAAGAAACTCCAGTTTCTGGTATTATCCTGTGTTTATATAATTTTATGGAGAACATTATCTGATAAATTTCTAAGTGAAAGGTGGGAGAGACCAGCAAAGGAAAAATGAAAATAAATGTGGCTCTTTTTAATTCAGAGTAAAACTTGCATCTGGCAGAGATGAACTTGTCCCAAGGTGAAGGGGAAACAGGATAAAGGGAGAAGAGAACCAAATGAGAGTGAGAAACGCGTATTTAATGGGAAGTTGCTGGTCAGGTTTAGAAATAGGGAAATAGGACTGCCTCTTTCAACGTGTAAAAATATATAGCCATCCCAATTTAGGCATAACCCATATGTTTGAGGCATGCAGATAGGTGGCAATTCTACCAGCACTTGGTGAAATATTAGCAATGCAAATTTGCCACCCTGTTTTCAAAAGAACACGGGAAGTGGATTGTTTCTTTGATGGCAAGGTGGAGACGCTGATCTCCCCCAAAGTTCAACAGGCTCCAGATACCACAAAACACAAAGTGGCAAAGGGTTAAGAGGCTGAGATGGAGACTCTGAGACTCCGGAGAGAGTTTAGTGGGGTTAGAGAAGGTTTTCTGCATGTAGGTTGGCGTGAATGTGGCTTTGTGTGTCAGACCTATATAATCAAGATAGCAGGAAGGGAATCCGAAACAACAGTGCCTCCATTCAGAAAAGGCACCTTGAACATTCTGGAAACAGACATTTTAAAAGACAGTTTGAAACCACAGGTCTCCTTTTTCTTGATAAGGGTCTGCTGCCATCTCCAGCTCAGTTGTCACCATTGCTAAGAGTCTCACAGCTTCAGTATGGGGAAGCAAACATGATGACCTTGATATCCCAAATGGCTCCACCTGCAGAAATCCCAGTGTTACTCCCTAGGAGGCACTTAATCTCTGGCTAGGATTTACTTGCCCCAGGGCAAGTCTACGTGCAGTGCAGGCAGCTCCCAGGTTTGTCTCGAGCCATCTGTCCTTGCAGTCATCACATCAGGCTGGAAAAGCTTGAAGGCACGTACGATCCTTCTCAGAAGAGTCACGGTAGTGGAACATCAAGGGTGCCTGTGCCGAGAGCCCAAGCACAGCCTGGGCACAGGCAGCCCCGAGACTCTAAGCACAGCGCTGGGAGCCCCAGCGTAGGAATAGTCCCTCGGTGAGGAAGTACAACCACTGCCATCCCTGTCCTTCCTGTAGCCACATCTATAACCCCACGTGGCCAGTTAAGAGATCATGTAACCACACCTTTCCCCCAAAACAACCTTCCCTGTGACCATAAGGAGGTTATGAAGGGTGGATAAGTGGATGCACGCTTCAGTACTGTTTATAAACAGATCTGTCCCAGATACTTTAGAATATGCATGAAGGAAAGAGGTTTGATTATTTCTCCATCACACAAGTAACACTACCAGGAATGAAAACACGGGTTGACAGCCCTGCTCTGAAGGTTTTGGCAGCTGAGTGGTCAGCCCGCATTTTGTGATTAAGGACAACGGGGAGGAGAAGGTCTTTCTTCTTTTCGTTTGTACCATCCCCAGTGGTGCTCCTGTGAAAATACAAGACAGTTGTGAATGACAGGGGTTGTAAAGTAGGGCTGCCATAGGACGGTGTGAAAGCAGAGACTGAGATGGACAGTTAATCCTTATAACAATGTTTTAAGTCAGACAAAACAGAGCCTGGGATTACAGCATGGAAAGAGAAAGCACGTTCAGGAAGGTCACCATTTCATTTAACTAATTTGAGGTCAGGGCAAGGTAGGGCAGCTGGAAAAGAGAAATGGAAAATGTTCTTTAAATTGCTTTATTAATCATGACAGGATCTAGTGCTGAGAGCGGGAAGAGAAAAACAATATTCTTTTGACCAGCACTTTAAAACAGTCCCATCTTCAGATGCACACAGTAAATGAGTATTCCTTCAAGCAAAGGATAATGAAGAAGACTTTAAAGCAGATTTCTGGGAACATTCATAGCTTCTTCTTTGATGTTTTTCTATGTTCATAATAGAAATAGTAAGGGACACTGAAGTCTATACTAGTAACTCTATATAGTAGTAAATTAAACATGCCAAGGACCAGTCTCTGGCCCTGAGGGCGGTAGGCTGCGAACAGCCCACATCTGTATTACTAACTTCACTTACTCTCCAAAATGGGTTGGCCACCACTAAATTACTCATTCCAAATTTCTCCTCCCCTTGCTAGCTCCGGACCCACCAGGCAGGAACAGAGGGGGACAGTTGACCTAAGCTAAACCCATGGTAAGGACTCTGCTAACAGTTTAGCACTGGGCAATCACTTTCCCATAGCCAAAGGAGCTGGAAATACGGAGCCACCATTCAGCAGGTATCAGTAGGTAGGATCCCACCATGCCTCATTTGCAAGACAGTTTACACTACAAACAAATTTAGCTCAACCATCTTCCTCTTTGCCTATGGTTAAGGTGCAGGAGCTGGAAGTCTTCCACCCTGATCATTTTATGCCAGTGGAAACTTCCAACATAAGATCCTACCTAGTCCCCTGACTGATGATGGAAATAACTCTTCTGGATAATGGCCCTTCATGTAAAGAGAGTAAAGGCTCTTCATGTAAAGAGCCATGTAGATGGCTCTTCCCTTAGGGCAAAGACTAGTCAGTCTTCTGGGAGTAAAGAAGTGGCTGGCCCTTGCCCTGCTTCTGCTCAGGAGTGGCATCTGGAGGAAATGGGGATGGGGCCCAGCCAGTGGGTCTGGAAGTGTGAGAATCACTGACATAAAACCAAAATACCTCCTTTTAAAAGTAAACAAAAAGGTGCCAGCTCTTACCAAACCCCAGCAGTTGCGTTAGCAGTGCTCTGGTCCCACTTTCAGGGGAAGGACTCTATCCCAGCCCCAGTCCACGGAGCCAGGGCCATCCTTCAACAAAGCCTGTTTTTTCATCTGTTACGGGTTTGGCCCTCCATGTTTAATCAAGCAAGCACCTACTGACGGAGATGGGAGCTTTGCTTGAGAAGACTCTGCAGGATTTTGGCCTTTCATTTGAATGGTTAACTAGCTCCAAGCCTCGACCTTCAGCGGGGCTGAGGAGATCCGTACAGATGGGAGACTGCTCCTTCTTTTCTTGTGGTAAAATTAAAAAGAAAAAGAAGCTCATACATCATAAAACGTGACAATTCCCAGAGTAGTTCTTTTGGGGCTCTTTCTACCAAAGACTTGTAGCGCTGCCAGGCGAAAGGAGAAATGGTCTTAATCACCCGAACCCTAGGCAAACACTATATCTTTTTTGTGAATCGAGTTTAAACAGAAGTTATGCAGGAAGGACCAAGTCAAAAACCACTTTTTCCAGATGTCAGAAAGATTGAAACACACATGAGGGGAAAAAAGCAGTGTTACGAACTTTTAGCTTGATATATCTGGTAGGTGAAAGACCTAATGCTGTAAAGAAAATGTTTGCATAGTGCCACTGAGTCTGCTCTAGACTGTAATGCTGGGCAAACAGCACTTTCACCAAACGTTTCGTAGCCATGCTGCTGTTTGAAGAGCAGAAAGTACAGGGAGGGGGAGAAGAAGAAAAATCTAAATGTGAACACAAAGTTCTATTTACTGAGATAAAGATTGAAGAAATAGATATGGATATAGAAAATGCTCTTGAAATATGTTCCTTGTTATAAATAAACCATGTTGCCAGCACTTAAATAAAAAAAAAATAAAATAAAATCCCTGTTGAGAGTCACAGGGGAGCAATACCATCGCCGGAATATCTGCTGATGCAGCTGAACTATGCTTAAGACATCTGCTGAGATGAAACTACTTTGTGGCTGGAGGTATTAGGAAAAAAAGAGTTACTTCAACAAAAAAATAGCCAGTGTGTGAAAACAAAACCACACCAAAATGTAACAGAACGTGCACTTCTACAACTGTGGCACCGCCGTACAGTAGTTATTCCATCAATCTGTCTGCCTTAGAAGTGAAGCAAAAGATTATAAAACAGGCTGATAAATGAAGAAACCTCCCCCATGGCACCATTCTCTGCAGAAATCTCAGCTCCTGAGTGGAGTCGCGAGCTATTAAGAGAAAGCGAGGATCAAAACTAAAGGGGATTTCAAGCCAATTTATTCAAAAGGAGCGCCCCGTTCGCTTTGTTGCCCAAACACTGAGTGTTCAGACCAGGCAAGGACTGGCTGCCACCTTCCTTAGCACCCAGATTAACGGGAGGAGCCCCCACTCCCAGCCAGCACCCCTGGTCAGAGCCGTGCCACCAGCTGCAGGCAGGGAAGCGCAGCGTGCGGGCAGCCGTGCATCATGGATACTGGTGTGTGCCACCCAACCAAGGGTGGGTTTTAAAAACAATTTCCTTAACTTGGAGTGGCTCTTCCTTCGGTTTGTGAGTGGTTTGACACTGGCTTGGCTGCAGCTGATTCTTTAACAGCTGGAGCAACACCAGAGGAACTGCTTGACCAGAATGGACAGAAGCAACTTGGTGGTTCTGGGTTTAAAGTAGTTTAAAAGCCAGCTTCGACCAAACACAAGGCATTTCTGTGCACAAACCATATCTTTGCCTTTTGAGGGTTGCAGCCTTCCATTTAGTTTCTATAATGAGTATTATTCTCTGTGCTTCTGTAAGGAAAGTATGAATTCAGGTTATTTTTCACTGTAATTTTAGTATGAACTCTTCACTCGTATTTCTTAGAACACTTCATAATCATTATTAACCATAGGTCAGGGCTTTAGGCAAGAAGGGCCAGACTGGCAATCTAATGCACACATACATGGGAGACATAATTCAGGAATATTGAGGAATAGGTATCTCCTCCTGTGCCTAAACTCTCCCTTGAAATAGCAGACCGTTTCTGTAAGTCCCCCTTCTCCCTTCCCCACCTCCCTCCCTCACCCCCAGTTCCTTTATCTCTCATTTCTTCTCTTCCCATCTAAAATCATCACAACTGTCACATACAACTGTTGTCTCAGGTGACACTCAGCAAGTATCTTCATCCCTGCCTCGGTGTTTTTACCCTGAAACTCCTCCCACCAACATTTAAAAAGTATTTGCCAGCTGCAATACTTAGAGCTCCCATGTTCCCCTTTTCTGCCAGCCTAATAATGTATTTTGCCTCGATTCTTGGGTTGCTGTGAGTTTAATAGATGAAACAACTCCAGGTTTATCTTCCAAATTTTGCCACACCTATGTACTTGAAAATTTTGGTGTAATACTGCAGCAGGAGAAGGACAACTGTATTCTGGAGCAATTTAGCATCCAAATTCTATTCATTGAGCCCATTGCTTATATGTGCCTTGAGTATGCCTCAGACAGACTCCATGCATCTTTCTGGGGTTGTGGATCAATCTGTTTCCTTGCTGCTTTTATGTGATATATGGCAGCCAAATGCTTGATGGAGTTGGGTAGAGAAACCAGGTGTCCCATGTGGCAGGGGTCATATATGCCTCCATGGCGCTGTGTGGAGGAGATTGGTGCCAGAAGGAGACACTCCATATCCCACCTGTGTGACCTAGTGGTGAGGGCACATCCCAGGAAGGTCAAGATCTAGGTTGAAGCTTCTCAGTAGAATAGGACTGGAGGTGGGTGCATGCCACGGCCATTGGGTAAGAGAGGCACACTTCCCCAGTTTCCCAACCTGTTTTTCACATCTAGTCCTTTTTATCCTTTTATTGTATCAGAAAGGGGAAAATGTAATTTCTTCTGCTATAAAATATTCTGCTCACTCCAAACCACGTTCAGGTTTTTACTTCAGCTAGGTAACCTGGGAGAAAATGCCAGGGGAAGCTAAACCGGTTCTGTTGCCTGATTTTGTTCTTCTAGAGAGACCTTGGTGGTCAGTTGAAAACTCAGTTTCTCAAACAGCCCTAATTTGTACCTTTTCACCCGTGTGGAATGGTCAAGCCCTTGTGTCCCAGACATATTATGCATTGCATAGCCACAAAAGGGTCATGAGCTCCCTGAAGGAGAATCCCCCAGGTAATCCTCCAGCCATGGGCAGCTTTTCTTCTGATGATGCAATACAGGAAACTTCAACTCCCTACTAGAACATTTTAGTGAATTAACAGCCCAGAAAATGCTCAAAGTCCCCTGCCCGTGTGGAAAGCAGTTGTAGCTTCTCTGTTTTACCTCGGGTCCCTTAAGTAATAACTCAGTAACTGAGATACCCTTCATTAACACAGACTTGACAGACAAAAAAGGTAACAACAGTCTTGTCATGACAAGTCTCAGTTGTGGCTGTTGCTTTTCCTCAGTGCTGTTGCTTTCTGGTCCTGTTTACTGGGAAACCTGACTCATTTGCTACTTTTGCAGTACAGAGTAATGCAGACTTGGGGGATTCCCTGCTGGAAGAGCTATTTACGATTTAGTTTTAATCAGCACAGTTTGTACAGGGGGGTTTTATACATATATTTGTGTATGTACGTACACTCTATCCTGAGTCTAAGGTGGTGCTTGTGTGGTAGCTTTTGCAAAACAAAATAGTAAGGACAAAAATAAATCTTCTATGTAGGGAATCAGAAGTATCTCCACAAGCAAAATAAGCTGAGAAAGGACAGGCTGTTTTTACCACTCGCCGATGAATACAAACCTAAAAACCATACAGGCAGGTAGAAAAAGTATACAAAAAAGCAGGTCTCTGAGATCGGAAGAAACATACATGTTAACCATCCTAAAAATATTGACAGAAAAAAAGAGACATTTGGTATTAGGTATACCTTTTCGGTCACAAATGGAGAATAGGTGATAACATGATGCAGATGGTCTGTATCATGCTTTGATAAACACTTAATAAAAATGCTTCAAGCTCTCCCACCACCTAGTAAGTGATACACAGATGGTCTTGGCTTAGTGGCCATTTCAACGGGGCCTGTTCAGTGAGATTCAATGCTAAGCCTATCTATCTGTATTGGTTGATCACACGCGTTCCAGTTCCATATATAGTCCTCTCAAGCATCAAGCACCCACTAACTTAAATGGCAATTCAGAACACGGAAGGTTTGGCAAAACACTCAAGGAGGTCATACTTATAACCTTTGCAGGAGTGCATTCTTATTGAGAATAACTTATGACCTAAGATGACTGTTCCAAAATAAATTCCTTCACAACAGACAGGTGATGCCTGACATCAAATCTTATAAATATAGTTTTCCTTCATTCTCAGAATCGCTGTAGTTAATTTTCAATAGCTGCTTAGAAGCATTCATGCAGGGAATATGTACTGTGTTCATTGTGAGTAGGGAACATGCTATTCTCTCACCTTAGAGAGCATTTTATCCCACTGGTGTATTCACTCACTCAAAAGAGAAGGTTTTTCATACAACTCAGTGCTGGAAACTGGAAAAATAAAAACCAGCATAAAACAAAAAAGCAATGCAGAGATAGAGATGCTAAGAATTTCCATTAATATATGTGTGTATATATATATGCTGGTCTTTTCCACCCAAACAAGTCTTCATGCTACCGTAACTATTCAGATGATTTTACTTCAAAAGATATGAGCAGATCTGCAAACATTTTCCCCACATTTTTGTGGTTTTCACCCTTTCAACCCATTTTCTGCTACGGAATTAATTTACAAACAATGTGTGTTGTCCTCCAAGTAACTGTATGTGAAAGATACCCTGTGCAATGAGGCATTTCTTACACTTAGGGCCACCCAGTTTGCCCCCTGGAGACACGTCCTTCTAAAAATTGTATTTATATTTCCATTTTTATATATTATTTGAAGCTGAGAATTTTCTCTTAAATGTCTGGCATAACCTTTTCATTACTCTGTGGTAGACTTCTCACACAAAGTAGCAGGCAAAGAAGAGAAAAATATCTGCATGTATTTTTTACGGTGTTTATGTCGCCAAACATCTGGTATTGGCTTTGATTGAAATATCCTTTTAACATGCTACAATTTGTAAAATTATTTTGATACAGAGCATTTGGTCTACATTTCTTGATATACATGACAGTAGCACAGTAGTTCCTGAGAATTAAATGGTACCATTTTTCAACAGAGGAAAAATCTTTGTAGGGAGAGCATCATTGTAGGTGAGGTCTAGTGTCATGTTCCTAGGAGCAGAGGTCAAACCACCGGTATTAAAAAACTTAAACTAAGTGTGACACCATTTTAAGCATGTTGGCAAATGAGATTGCTTACAGAAGTGCTTTTCAGACTAGTATAAATATGTATGCTAGACACAACTCCACACTACTTCTGCTCCCTCTGTAATGAAATTTAGGGAAAAGCACATTCCCCTGTACTCCCAGAAGTTCACAGCAGCCTTCATGATGGGTGGGTCCGGTCCCCGGAGGTGCACATTTCCAGTGCAGCTTTTCTCAGCCTTTCCCCACAGCTCTGCCAGGAAGTGCCTTGCTTGGATCCTCTGAACAAGTTCTTGTTTTCCTGCAATAAATAACCTCTGCTTATTCAGTTCCACTTAGCTTCACAACCCTCCTCTGCCCTCTTAACTTCTGTTCTGCTTCTGTTCCTGCCAGCCGTCCCCAGAGTTATTGCTTCGGCAGCTGAAGTCCGCCTCTGTCTTCCCCCAGCACCTTGCTGGCAGCCAGGGAGCCCCAAACCCCTCCTTAGCACCCACCTCGGCAACGAGCATGCTGAGAGCTGTTGAGGTTATTCAACACACTGTTTGGACTCAGGGTGAGGTGATCGGTCCTGCACCAAAAGCCTCCCAGAGCTGCCGGTAAGAGGCCGATGTGGTTCAAGTTCGTGGTTCAGAGCAGGGAAATGACCAACCTGAGATATGCCAGATAAACCAATCCTTCTTTTGTTATTACCGTAGAGGAAGTTTCACAGGGAGAAAATGAACCCTGCTTTTCAAACAGAGGGAAGATCCAGGCAGAAACAAGATTTGTGAAGATGGCTCATGCTGGAAAAGGAAGATGGCATTCAGGGGGTCGCAAAACCAGCATACAGAATTTGGATATACATAGCCCTATGAATATAAGTGTACCTAAGAGTCAAAAAAGAGGTGGCAAGGCAATTGCTGGGCATGATCCTTGCAACCAGCATTACTGCAACAGAGCAGACAAATCCACATATGGTCATTGCAGGGTCCTTATTGCTTCTACTTAGAGGCTTTCCACCTCTCACTTAGAGTGGTAGAGACCTTCTTGCTCGCTACAACTCCCTGAAAGGAGGGTGTAGCTGGGGGGTTCAGTCTCTTCTCCCAAGGAACAGGCGATGGGACAAGAGGAAATGGCCTCAAGTTGCACCAGGGAAGGTTCAAATTGGATATTAGAAAAAATTTTTACCCTGAAAGGTTTCTTAAGCCTTGGAATGGGCTGCCCAGGGAAGTGGTTGAGGCACCATCCCTGGAGGGATTTAAAAAATTTAAAATTTTAAAATTTAAAAAACAAGTTTCCATAGTGCTTAGAGACATGGTTTAGTGATGGTTTTTATCAGAGTTAGGTTGGACTCAATGACCTGAAAGGTCCCTTCCAACCTGGACAATTCTATGATTCTATGATTCTGCAAATAATTGGGCAGAAGAGGAGTCACTGAAGCCTCAAGACAGCTTCAGCAAGCAGGACAAACCAGCTGCTCCTTCCTCCTCCTCCCCAGGGCTGATGTGAGGGGCCCAGGTTTTGGAGGTGTGCAGAGGCCACATGTGAGCAGGAACAACCAGCTGGCAGCAGCACCCCTGGGCCACCATGAGGCAGGCACCAGGACAGAAATGCTGGCAGAGGCTCCTGCCCATGGCAAGCTGTGGTGCACCTGGCCTGTTCAGGGCCTTCAACCCCCAGCATTACAAACAAAGCAGAAAATCAGGAATCTTTGCCCATGGCTGGGTTGTTGGTTTTTTTTGAGCCTGTGAGCTTCACATTTTCTAGCTGTTCTCCACAACCACGGCAGCTAAAACTTTATTTCCTTTTTAATTTGTTAACCAGAGCTGGACACCTGTCTTCTAAAACTGGGATTTGAATTCTCTCTTCTCCCTGGCTAGTCTCTCCCTTCTCTGTCTCTTCCTCCCCCTCCCCTACAGCACCCCAGCACTCAAATTTAAGAAGATTTATGCTCGAGCTGCTGGAGCTGGCAACAGTATATTAGGAGCAGAAGGTGGTATTCGAGTAAAGGCCAACGCAGTGCAGAATTGCAGAGCTGGATGCAAGAGCAAACAGAAAGGAAGCACCTACCATAAGGTACTTTGCATCAGAGCAGGCTGCAAATTTTTCATCGAAGCAAATTTTCACTTAAAATCGTTCTTCTTTTTTTGGTCAAAGACAAATTATCCATGCGAGGTGTCTGCTTTTGCATTTTGCCTTAAAATTAATGAAGGCTACCAAACAAAAGATATTCCAATCAGCACATATTCCAGTTTTCAGCTAAACTGCGTTTGACAAAAATCTGTCATTTCTCAGGGGAGAAAAGAACCCTTTTTTTTTTTTTTTTTTCATCCAGTCCTATTTTATAAGCCTAGAGTATACAATGCCTATTGTTTTCTGTGTTGTTAAACCTCTTACCATGGTTCAGTATTGCAGCTGGCTGTCATGCTTGTGTTTGTATATTGAATATCTGTGGGGTAGATTACTTCATCGCTTGTGTGTATCAATTCCCCATTGGGAAAGGGGACATACCACATCTTGTCTGTTCAGCTGATAAGCGTAGCGACTACTGTCTCTTACTGGGCTTGGGTACGGTGCCACTTAAAATGGGTCTCCAGCTTCAAAGGGCGCTAATGTTGTGCTAATGTCATGCAAACAATACAAAATAATGGTCTTATTAGACAAGTATTTTCTGATCAGCTCCAGAGGAGGCAAAGAAACACACGCTCAGGTTTTTTTTTTTCCCCAGAAACAGGCCTCATGAAGCAGATCTCCCTGGTTCTGTGACAGCGGCTGATGTCCATAAATCTTTGTATGTCCATGCTGTTTGCTGAGCACACAGTGAGGACAGGGGTATCATGTGGGATTATTTGTGCACTGGTGATAAAAATCACATTGATATGAGTAGAACTCAGCACTCATCCTTTCCCATTCCTCCAACAGCTCCTCAGATTCTTCTTAGTCTTCTTTCTCAAAAAGATTTTATTTTTTTCACTGCCAGTAGAAATTTCCATTACATAGTAATACCATTGCATGGTAGCTGCTCTAAACTTGTTTGCAATCAGCAGATCCGAGTTCAGGGTCAACATGGAGAGGAACTGTATTTGCAGGACTGCTTACTCTGAGTGCTCTTCCCAGAACAAACCAGTTTAAATTTGCTGTCTGCCCCCAGAAGAGAGAAGCTGGCAGGAGAGGTACACAGGGGCTCCAGCAGTGCTTGCATGTCCTGTCCCCCTACCCCAGCTCGTGCAAATGCTGGTGGGGTACAGGCAGTTGGAGTTTTCTGCCCAGTCAGTCCTTCACACAGTGACCGAATCCTGAATCCTCAACGCTGCCGCTGTGTACGGCACCAAGGTTGTCTCTAGGCACTTATGCCATGCTGGGCAAGTCTGTCACACAGCACCACTGGAAGGGAGGTGTAATGCAACACAGCATCCCCAACATCGCCAAGGAGGAAAGGCTCCGGGAGCAAAGATGAGAACCGACATGAAGGTGATGGGGTCAGCTTGCTTTATTCTTGTCTCTACTCTCAGGTCCTGAAACATCTCTCCCGCTGGCTTCACCCTGGACACTCAGACACCAAGTAGTGCAGACCAAGTTCTGAAGGTGTGCAGAAACAATATGATTTAGGACTCAGCTCTAAACATATTCTGCAGTAGTTTGGTGCAAGCAAGCACCCAGCTAGCAAGGGATGTTACAGGCAGCGCCTTCCCTGTGCATCTCACGTCTGTGTATCTGTAGCTGTTGGCTTCAGTTGCATCCCTGAACTTTGCCTAAAGCACGTAACATTCATGAATCTGCAAAATTGGACTGGAAGTCTCCAGAGAAGAGGATTACCCATGAGAATTTTAGTATTTCCTGCTTCCAATTGGGCTGGAACCAACACAAAACCAGCTATAATAGTATTTGGCTCTTGCGCGCCTGATCCCAGCCAAAAGGCAGGAAATTTAGAGGTATGTAAAGATGGAGGGAAAAAAAAAAAAAAGATAGGAGATTGGGGTGAGGAACAGAACTGAGCTTTTGAGAAACTAAAGAGGAAAAAAGATTCAGTGTGGTCAATTCTTATTTGTTTCTGAAGCATTTTGCTAACCTGCAGGGCTAGGTCCTCCCCTCTGCATGACACCTGGACTTTCTTACAAAAGAAGAATCCCTAAAGGCTAAATCTGGGGGCTTTGGCACTGTTTTATACCTCCCCGAAGCAGAATAAAACTGCCAAGTCAGACTGGGATCTAGCCCAGAGTTTGTATTAATTAAATTATTTATTTAGCTGATAATTACAGGCTTCCTGGGCTTGACTCTCCTTATACTCACACAAGTGCTGTTTGGAGACCTCTACTGAATTCAGAGGAAAATGTAATCTCACTGCTCTTCAGCAGACCTGGCAACTACTAGAAAGGCCATAGCAGCTCCACATTATTACAGATCCATGCACAAATATAGCATTTTTTACAGAAACCACCTATGAAGATGAACAGTGGGAACTTGCTCTGTGTGCACATCTGGAAATGAAGTGTTTAGATGTATCACTGGAGATTTTTGCTGTTTGTGACCTCTGTCACCAGCACAACAAACTGCACTGTGTCAAGGGGAGGGCTGGATTTGTAGATCCATGTGGCATGAACACAGCCTCTCAGACTGCTGGCTGCGCTGTATAGTTGCATGCAAAACAGAAAAACGACCAATTTAATAGCAAGTAAGACTCCAACAGCAATCACAAGGCATCCCTAGCAGTTTATACCTAGTTACAGCAAGGTGGTCATGCATGAAGACCCCTGTGGTTCTGGAGGTGCCCAGCAAAGTTCTACACCAGCCTCTCTGGATCTTTAAGCAGGTGAGCCCAGTTGGCACCACATGATGATAATGTCTGCATTGATCAGTGGAGAGCCTAGTTGAAGACTGCTGCTCCACAGACAGAATGGCCATTGGCTTCTTCTCACCCCTCTGATACACTCAAAATTTATGTTCTTAGAGCCAAATCTATACATATTCTGTATTTTTGCCTTTACCCTCAAGCTGGGCAATCCAGTGTAGACTGGCTGCATAAAGCTCTCATGTGTCATTGCATACCCTGAGCTAGTAATGATAGTTTACACTAGGGGATGAAGGGACATTTCTGGCTTTTAAGCTGTATGTGACTACAAAAAGCTTAAGTGCATCTCTTCCCCTGAGCATATGTCAAGGGACCAGAGGCGTGGGCTGGTGGGGTACCAAGACTGCTGGGGAATTTGCTTCTCCAGCTACAAGAGGAGGTAGGCAAGGAGGATAGCTTTGGCAAATGCCACTTCACTGCTCAGCACTGGGCCAGTGGGCAGCATGGTGATGGGACCTCTGTGAAGCTCCTGACCCTGGCTCTTCCCTTCCCACAACCCTCTGACAGATGAGATGACTGATACCTCTTGGCTGTTTGTGCACTTTGGTATGCAGCTCAGAGATTTGGCCATCCCACTACGATGAGTCAGACCATCTATATCTTGATAACTGGGGATGTTCACTGACTCCTGAAGAGAGGGAATAATCTCATTAGGTTCTCACTAGTCATAAATTTGGAATAGTCACAGGTAATTTTAAAAACTGAGTACTTCCAACTGGGTTTCATATTCCTGGAAGGTAGCTCCCTAAATGTTTGGGTATTGGTACTCTAATTGGACATATGTATTTACCTGAATCCACTGCATTGTGACGAAAAAAAAAAAATTATAAAAATTGGTCTTGAGTAATAGCTCACTTTACTTTTACAGTAGAATCACCAAATGAAAATTCCTTTAGAGCCCACTCCAGTCCCAGTTTTCATTCAACAAAGAAGGGCCAACCTCTGTTAGTCTTTGAATACCAGGGGTCAAATTAAAAATGAGCCTGCATATTAAAAAGAAAAAAAAAAAAGCGCCTTGGTTTTTAGACTTACAAATAAAAGCATGAATGCCCTTGGTTTAACCTTCCTGTATCCTCTTACTCACAATGTGCTTACATTGTCGCCCAAATGCTTGAACAGAAAAGCTTTCCCCCATGGCAGCGACCTTCTCTCTGTTTTCTGAGGTCTTGTGCCCAAGATTCACATTACAGGAGAATACAATATAACTCCTACTGCGCATGCTATCAGACCATCCCATTTGTAGTTTTACTACATTTCTGTCAAAGAAAATGGGCAATGGCTTTGCCTTCAGCTGTCTCTTTTTACTGGTGTAACTTTGACATCTTTCACCACTTGGGGCTTAAGAGATTTCTTATAATTGAGAAAGGACTCGTCCAGTTCTTTTTTTTCCATGAGCCTGTGCCGTGCAGGTCCCACTTGGTTATCAATGACACTGTTATGAAAGTTCAGCAAGGCTAAACACTGGTTAACTACTTACAGGCTTTTTTGGCTCGGCAAGTAAATCCTTCAACAGTTCTGCTTGCTTACTCTGCTATCCCATTATACAGGATAGCTTTGGGGCTAGACAAGAAAGTTTTTCACAATCCTATGCCTTTGCAAGCTGAAAATCCCAAGTGCTTGGGGTGCATTTCATTTCTTGCAGAGCCTAAGTGACACAGCCTCTTTACGCACAACAATTTTTCCCTTTCCAAACCAGAACACCATTGTGGGCGTAAAGGATCCTTAGGACAAGAGGAAAAGTTCTCAAGTTGCACCAGAGGAGGTTTAGATTAGATATTGGGAAAACTTTCTACACCAATATGCTTATCAAGCATAGGAACAGTTTGTCCAGGGAAGTGGCGGAGTCACCACTGGAGGTATTTAAAAGGTGGGTAGAAGTGGTCTTTAGGGACATGGTTTAGTGATTATCTATCTGTATTAGGTTGATGGTTGGGCTTGATGATCTGAAAGGTCCCTTCCAACCTAGGCAATTCTATGATTCTGTGACTACAACAAGGCATTAATAAGTAACCAGCTCACCCTACCACATACTCCAAGCTCAGGAGAGCGGGCTGGTTGTTGTTGCCACTTCTTTTTCTTCTTGGGGCACACCTACGTCCTTCTCCTCCAGCACTCTGGGGGACCAGGGATACAGAACTAGATTTATTATGACTGGTATGGAAATTCAAACAGCATCATCCCTTCAGCCCAAATTAATCTCACTTAAACTCCAGCTTATTCCCTGTGTACCTTTTGACCAAAGCACTTCTGGTGTCCAGCAAGAGCTTGATTTAGACATAGGAATGGAATTTAGGTCTGATGATGAATTTTTTGGCCATGAAGTTAGACGTGAAATCCTTACCAGGATGAGGCAAATTGGCATTGACAACAAATTGACAAAAAAAGCAATTTTGCTTCCCTTTCAGTGAGGAGTGTCCTTTGGCCTGGGCAATAGATTTACAAGTTGTTAAGGACATGAAGGAGAGGGTTTCTGCAACCTCAGTGGTACCTACTATATTCTTTTGGTATAGTGAAAGTTGCAAGTATGCACTAAGAATGAAATATCCATTTTGCTTATTATATCCCACCTTCAGAGTTTACCAGTGCTCCACATGCTCATTAATCTCTGAGTCATCCCAAAGTCAGAATATTCAGATCCTTTTCTGTAGAATGCAGCCTGACCTGACTGAGCATTGTACTTGTTACTTCTGCAGCTCACTCCCTGTCACTGGAAACTCTCAGCTGGAGTCAAATTCTGTTGAAGACAGTCCATGGATCCATATGCTTCAGCTATTCTGCTTATGAATATGGCCTTCCTTTCTTTCCTTTTTACTTTCCTTCCTTCCTCTTCAAGCTGTTCCAACTTCTCAGCAGTTTCTATAATTTTCCTTCTTTCACCCACTTCCTATCCTAGCTGGCATGCCCAGTAGCCTCTCCATCAACCTCCATTTGCTCTTCCTTCTCTCTCCAATGCACTTTCCCTGTGGGACACCCCATTGTCTCCCAACAATACTCCCAACAATACTGTGCATACTCCTTTTCCTCCTTGAGGAGCCCTTACGCTTGCATGAAAAGCTCAGATACGCCCGTTCCCTCTTTTGAGTGGTCTTTTGAGACTCTTTTAGTCTCAAACTCATCCTTTGTATCTTCTAAATTTCTCTCTTCTGTTTGGATCCACACTAGTAATACCAGCTGGTTAACTTTTTTTTTACAGAAAAAATTGCCATTAACTAAAATGCAACACATTAATTTTAACCCAGTTTCTTAGGAAAGACGAAGTTAATATTTTCTTAGTTATTTTCATCATTTCTGCCTCATAACAGAAGCCACAGATTAATTTCAGTAAAATTTGGCAAGGGTAAAGAAACCTCAAAATATTAAGTTCCAGCAACTTTGAAGTTGTTAAGTACTTCAGCTGAAGCTATGATTTCAGTGACTGGGAAATCAGCAGCTAAAGTGAGGAGGAATGCCCTAAACAGCCCTTCTACCTATGAAAAAGCTGCAATAAGAGCTGACCATCTCTCAGACCATATGCTATTTTAATAATACTTACCTAGGTTTCCATTTCCTACCTTTAAGTCATGTGTGTCATTTGTTGGGGCGTTTTTTTCCTAATTTGCAGGGAAAGCACTGATTTCACTTGCTGTATGCTTTTATTTTCCCGTCAAAAGCCAAATATCTGGACACCCCCAAGTCTTATGGGGAGTTTGTCATGCATCAAGCTGCACAAACTCACAAACTTGGTCTTAATTTTTAGACCATTTCATATACTGATCTATTGTTTCTGCAGGAGTCTGATATCTGGTAATAAATAAAAAAAGACATCCAAATGTCACATATTTCTTGGGGCTGAAATAGTTCTGGAACTGATCCACTGGTAGAGTTAATTTTGTGTTATCCTTTTACATTACAGAGCTGAGAGTACTTCCAATACATCATGCCCAATCACGTGAAGGAAAGCAGATGCTTGTCGTTTCTGTCCTCACCATCTTGCTGGTACATAAATACCGTTCAAGCATTTGTCTCCTCTTTCTCCTGTGCTAGGATAAGACCTCTGTAAAAAAACAAGCTTTGTCAGGGTTCCATGTGTCTGCTATTTTCACCATCAGACCAGTGCGATAACAACCCAGCTCTGCTGGGGTCAGAGGCACTTTGTTCAGGAACAAAGGCAAGGCATGAACTGACATGGTGTTTGCAGTCGCTCTAGTCAAGAGCTCAACTAAGAGAATGAAGCCCTTGACATAAATCAGAGTACCGTGTAAAATGCTCCAATCTCGTTAACCTGGTACATCGCAACAGTCACGTATATCAGTATCATGTTTGCCAATGCTAGAAAACCAGATCATGCAAGAAAAAAGACCCTTGAGAGTTAGGGCTGCTAACACACTGTTAAATATTCAGTGCAGGCAGACACCATCATGTTCAGCGTTGTGGCAGCTGGTCAGCCCATGGGCTTAACCACAACCAGCTGATATGATGTTAAACACAACAGTCCCTGTCTGTGTTCAATGTTTAGCAGTGTGTTTAGCATTGTCTTAGTTACCAAGATTTCCTTGGGGTTGTGTTTTATCATGATGCAATTTTCCAGTGTGGAAGAGCTCCAAAAGGCTAGCGTTTTACAACCACTGGAATATAAGTCAGATTATAAAGTGTCAAAGAGGAATAGATGGGTCTAGCCAGTACACTTGGCTTGTGGCTCTTCAAGAGATCTTGCTCCCATGCACACCACAGGTGCAATCCTGGGCAGAGAGATCCTTTGTTTAGGAAGAAGATGCTGATAGCAGGTGTTTTCCCCTGCAGCGTCCTCCGTTCTGGAGCAGCGTCCACCCTCTTTGTATGAAAAACCTCAAATTCACTGACCTAGGGGCATCCTGGCAAGATGCATCTATTTTCCTAGTTTTTATTGGGCATGGCAGGTTGAGCGAATCAAGATGGCAAGTTGAGGGAGCCTCTCGCTTTGGCACAGGAACTGTTGCAGTAGACCGAATCTAAGATATCTTAGATTTTTATCCATAGCTGTGTGTATATTTAGAATAATTACCCAAGTGTGTGGAGTCATCCTGATGGGTGCTTTTTAGATAAACATGGAGAAATAGCAGAAGATAAACACATTACGTCATCATATAACTCCTACAGTTTGAATTCTCCACTGAGCCTCTTCCCAGATATTTGAGGAGCAGAACTATTCAGCCTCAAAATAATCTTTGGAGAAGTTTGGACCTAGGTTGGCAAGCGAGTTTTGAATCTGGCTTCCTTTATCTACTCGGAAATAAAGTCTGTCTTTGATCAGAACATTCCTGAACTTTGAGAAATTATGAGTACGACTCAAACAGGGTGTTGGACCTTTGTCTCCTCCAGTTTTCTTCACCCAAAGGTGTGAAGAAAGGATCCTAAGGTGACAGATCCTCAGATTCTTGACACAGTTGCAATGCAATGGTTTCCAATGGGTCCTTAGATTCCTGATAGAGGCTCCTTAATGAACTTTGAAGCTCTCACGCCAAATATTGCAAAAAACGTCCAACTTTGCAAAAGTAGACCTCTAAGCAATACATCTAGCTACTTTCTGTGCTCTTCTTCTCTTAATAAACAATGGACACTTTGGGGAGAACAATCCACATTCCTGAAACATTAAAGTTAAGTAAAACGTGCAAAGTCGAGGAACATAAAAGTAATGCATCTCTTATGAGTGGGGTGTTGTCTCACAAAGATAATTTAAATTTCAGTGAAAAAGAGTTTTCTTAGAAACTTATTTTATTTAAAAATAGTGAAAAAGAATAATTTACTGGAAAAATATTTTCACCCTTACATTTGCAACCATATTGGTTATACACAGCAGGACAAAGCAAAACAAAATTGTATTGACTCTGAATTTTTTTGGCTTTTGAGTAAAACAAGCCAAATGATAGTTGGTGGCTTGATCCAAAGCCTATGAATGACAGTGGAAAGTTGCCCATTCACTGCATCAGTTCTAAGATCAGGCCTTACTATTTTAATGCAGTCCCAAGTGAAATATAAATAAATTATCTTAGTCTCTTCACTAGCTCTGTAAAATGGGCATGTAAGGCCCAGTTAGTGATATTTACGTATTTTAGGAGATTTGTCTATAGTCTTTTAATGCTACTTTTGGTTTCTTCTTTAGGAAAAAGACCACTTTTGAGATGCCTCTGAACATGACAAAAATCTCTTAATTTGCGCAGTAAAGCTCTGTTTGAAAACCGTGACTGTTGGACAGATGACTGATGAAGATACAGCAAATTGTCTGTTCCATTTTCATCCTTTTCAGCCAGCCAGCTGCCAGATAAGACTTACCACAGTGCTTTTGTCACTTGCATATCTACGTCAATGTGGCTGCAAATTCTGGAAACCCGAGACATGAAGACGAACTCTTGTGAAGACTGATGACGATTTATGCATTTCAGCGGGGGACAAGTCAGACAGGAGCCAGCTGAGAGAGCCAGCCACCCTTGGCACTGGCAAGAATAGGTCCTGAAAGGGGAGAAAATGAGTCTGTAGGCAAAGTTCTAGTTTTCTTTTGTTTTGTTTAATTAGCATCCCAGACAATTACGCGAAGACAATGTCTGATTTATCGAGCAGTTGCGATATTATCAAGGCTTCTATCACTGTCCCATCACATATACCCTGGTGTACATAAAGGATATAATCTCGAGGGCAGTTTCAGTAAGTGAAAGGGTTGGGAGCTATGTAAGGTAAACAAGGCTGTTGGGGTTTTTTCCTGGCGTACCCACACTTACAGCTGCCAAAAAGCAGACAAACTTTAGCCTCCAAAAATAAAAAGTGATTATACTCTGTCTAACCAAGTCTACCCTTTACTGCACCACTGCATATCACAAAGAGAAAGAGAGATATGTATTTTGTGGTATTGTTTTTGGAAAGTTTCCATTCAGGAGTTTGCAAGAATAATGTGGGTGTGTTGCTGGTGCGGAGCTGAGTGTCTCTGTGAGCGTGAACTCACGGGTCCTGTGGAGCACTGCATGATTATTTTTGCAGCTTCCTATGGACACTGGACACAGATTTTTTTGTTCGCCAAAATATCCCCAACTCTCTCTGGAGGCCTGACCCAGCTCCACTGACATCTGTAGGAGCCTTGGCACAGACTCCAGTGGTGGCTGGGATCAAGTCCTTTGAGGAATTAGGATCTTTCCCTAGGAGATCACCTACAATTAGCATAACAAGAGTCTCTGCGCTAGCCTCCACATTTCAGCTATGTAGACTTGTGTTGATTCGTCCCTGCGATTCTTCTTCCACGTCTGCTCTGCCCAGACTTTTTTGCATCACTAACAAGGACAACTTTGGTCCAACTTTCAGTCTTCTGTGCAATTTTGATTTAGGGATGATATCATAAAAGATATCATAAAATATATTCCTGCGACAGGAAGAGCAGGAGTCCTAGCATGGCTGGTTTGCTGAGATATTTCTGGCTGAAGACAGAAATTCTTGCCTGCCTTCATTACACGTGTACGTGAGCAGGTCTGAGCCCCATCAAAGGGTGTTTTTCAAATGTTTTTCAAATGGTGAATGAATAGCCTCTTACACCAGACTTAATTTTCATCTAATTTTGTCTCTGCTACTGGCTTACTGCATGATCTTGCAGAAGTTACCCCATGTCTCCATATTTCCCATGTTCTTCTACACCTTACCAGTTGAGATGTTCAGTTTCAGGGTCCAGGGCTTGGGTCTCACAGGGTCCCTAATGTGCCTACAGTATTCAGCCCTGACTACTGTTTGGAACTGTCACTACACAAAGAATAACAGTCCCCTATGGGCGATTGCAGGCTTTAATCCCACAGTAAAAGAAGTGGTCCTGGATGTGTGCTTTCTTTGCACTAGCAGCTGAATTCTCTATGTGCTACTTCTGACTCGTCCAGGGAGGTTTTAAAACCAAAAATTGCAAGGTAGGATGCAAGTTATTATAATGTCCTTGCTGCACACTCTTAACTTTTTGTGTGTTCTACAAAAGTACCCTAAGCAAGGGCATGTTCAGCCTCTGCCTGTTAGGCACACTGGCAGCTCGTCAGGGTCCCAACCAATTTGAATTAATTAACTAGTGCAGCTACATTACCTACCTGGGAGCCCTCCAGGCTTCAGGTTCCAATATGCTCTGTTTCATCTTGATGAGAGGAAGCACCGCTTAGTCACCAAAGGGCACTGCATTGTGGGGTTTGGGCTCCGTGGGCTCACCTCAGTAATTAAGAGGGGAGAACAGCTGCAGAATGCCACATGGCACTTCCTGGGTGGCACTGACCGTGCAAACTGTGTCACATCAAATCTAAAAGAAAGCCTGCTTTGCATCGATGTTGTATATAAATGAAGACACTTCTAGGTGCATCTTCCACAGTGAAACCAAGCAACAAGTGCAACAATGCAGTGCTATTGACTTCTCTTAGGCAGAGGGTGAGGTTTGCCTTGGTCCTGTGCAGCACTACCTAAATTAGCTACTAGTCAATTAGCCCAAGGGGCACCAAGCTCAATCTGGGCTCATTCACCTGTTCTGGGGATGGAGAACCACATCTCCTATCCTGCCCTGACCCTTCAGAGCTGGGAGATGTGCAGTAGACCATACAGGCTCTGCCTACACCATTTTAGATGACGGTTGTCAGTCAAGGTCCTCCATAGCTGCTTCATCTCCTCACAGTGTTTGCAAGATTTCTACTCAGCCTTTCCACTTTACTCCCCAGGAAGTGTTTAAGGCAGCACCTTTTCTCCTCCAGCTTTCCCAGGAGGATGGGGAGAGCACAGGGGTAACAGCTCTGATTGCCCTCCTTTCCTTCTCCACTTTTTATACAGCACTGGGACATCGTGTGGTAACACAGGGAGCAGGTTGTTTCCTGCTGCAACAGCTGGAGCCATCTCTAAATTTGCACATTGCTGCCAGCCTGCCAGGCTCTTTCTTTTTTTTTTTTTTATTTTCTTTTTTTTACAGACTTCTAAGCTGTAACAAAAACTTTTAAATTCCCAAGGAGAAGATGTGGCTTTTTTCAATATCTGGTTAGTCTCATAACATCTATTTTGCCTTGACCTAAACAAACACGGTATAAAACACAGCAAAACAATCTGGGCAATCTGCATCCTTAGCATGTAAAGGCACATGAAGTTTCCTGCTGCATCTCTCAATCCTTAAAGAGGGAAGACACCTTGCTTAAGAAGATGTGATCAGCCCAGGAAGAGCTCCTTCCTTTGGAGGAACCAAAATGATCCTGAGTGGATCCCTCTCTGCCCCTCTTGGTTCACAACACAACGCGTAGGCTTCCTGGATAGTTTGTGATTTGGAGCATCAGTTATTTAGAGAAGGTTATGTATATTTCTTTTCTTTTCTTTTCTTTTCTTTTCTTTTCTTTTCTTTTCTTTTCTTTTCTTTTCTTTTCTTTTCTTTTCTT
>JAOQGH010000001.1:177872313-177895674 GCA_025769975.1 Gallinago jamesoni | reverse complement strand
TTTTCTTTTCTTTTCTTTTCTTTTCTTTTCTTTTCTTTTCTTTTCTTTTCTTCTCTTTTCTTTTCTTCTCTTTTCTTTTCTTCTCTTTTCTTTTCCTTCTTTCTCTCTCACTTTTGGGCTGCTAACCAAAAATACTCTGCAAATTTCTGAGTTCGAGTCAAGCACAGAATTTATGTGATGAACAGAGTATCCACAGCAGTGCTCATGAGATAGCAAAAAATCTCCACCTCAACAACCCAACAACCCAAAGAATGCTCCCACTTCTAACCCTGCGGTAAAAACTTTACTCTTTGAGTAAAGCTTTCCTTTAATGTTTCTCCATGCTGCAAAAAACGGTGACTCTTTCTAGGAAAAAAAATAATTCTCCCTTGCTAACAAAATTATGAGAAATGTTCAGAACAGACAAGCCAAAAAGATGGAGACAAAATAGAAAGAGGACTGAAACAACCCCCAGGCCACAAGTACAACCACTTTCTCCAACTGCTATCAATTCCCTAGAGAGTGGCCAGTTTCATAAATGAAACACATCTTGTAAATACATTAATTGTCTTTTGACAGGCCACAACTATCTTCCCACATCTGGACTGCCCCAAGCCATGGCGAAGACACAGCATCTTTTTGAAGTCTCACCTACAGTCACACTTCTTAGGCATAACATTGCTTTTTCACCATAATTTACAGGTCACAATTACCACAACAGGGTAGTAAAATATTAGCCAATTATCACGGACAAGCAGTTCTGCTTTGCAAAGCCTTTTCCACCCTCAGAATTCCACTGGTTTAATTAAAGGTGTGGTTTAAAGTCAAATTAGTTAAGCCAGTGCAAGCACTGGAATCTATTTGAAGTTGGTTTGTATTAATTTCGCTTAATCTGATCAGGAAATGACTTAAACTACATTGATACAGAGCAGATTTAAATCCGTCTTGAGTGACCACATCTTGAGTGCCAGTTTCACTAAATAATTTTAAAACCAATTTTGTGTGGACCATATCCGACTGTTGTGCCAAGGAGCATGAGCTAAAAAGGGGAATGAAATAAGCAAATAAAGGAATGACACTTAGTACCTGATTTAGCACTGTGATACTTCAGTGTAAGCCTACTGTTGTAGACTAGTAGTTGGTCGTAGTTGTAGTAAAACTCGAGAATGGAGCATAGTTTGATAGTGTTTCCTCTAAGTATTTTGTAAGGTTTCCAACCCTAAAGAGGATGAGGTATTTGGGACTTTATTTTTTTTTCAGCCCTGGTGGTAATTCTCAGATTCTCTAATTTCCTGAGCTGCATATTCATTTTTCATTTTATATTTAAAAGTTCCGAAAACTTCTATCATTTCAGGCCTAGAGAAAACAATAATATTAAACCTTACTTGACTCTTTTTAAGAATTATTGCTTTCTAATCGAGGTTGACAGTCTTTCCTTTTTTGCACAAATGAGGTAAGCTCATTTTTATAAATAGTGCATTTCCATCCAAGATCTGCTCTTTTAATTCTGCAAAGGAAAGAAAGAAAGAAGGAAAGGAGAAGGATATTGCATTTTCAAATAAAATTCCCCCAAACTAAATCCTACAGAAGCTTAAGGTCTGAGAGGGGGTTTCTTGTGGTGCTTTTATATTGTAAATACGGAGGTTTTAGGTTACTTACATAAGCTTTAGTCACCAGTAGATCTGCCTTTAAAAAACAGGAGAACACTGAAACAGCTGTAGCACTGTATATGAGTCACTTGGACCATGGCAGAGATGTGAGCGCTAAGGTAGGGGCATCATTGCTCCACAAGCTTAGCGAGGCGGCCTGTTGTTGGGTGTACCTCCAGGCCACAAATTAATAATGTCTGCTAGCCCAATAATAAACGCCGTGCTGCAGAAAACCAAGCAAGGCATAGCAGTGACTTGCTAAAGCGGGAGGTCACCGGTGTGTGTGGGTTAAATAGCCCTTCCAGTGCTGTAGACACGGGCACGGGTGCTGTAGAGTCAGATGTGCATCTCTCTCCTGGTGACCTGCACTGGGAGGGAGGAAGAGGACACTTGTTCAAGTGAGTTTGGGCCAACAGAGATGGGTGGAAAGATGAACATAATATTGATAGATTGGGCTTTTTCGGAGGCTTTGCTGCAAATCAGCACAGATGGCTCTTTCACCCGCACCCTAGCAAAAATTGTGATTTATGGCTGGAGGCAGCAAGCATGTTGCCATGAATTATGGCAGTTTAAGAAGCTCACATTTGTAATTGGGAGCTGGTAATTGTTTACCATGAAATGTGATCATTACTGTCAGGTGATGATGACATTCCCCCACTTTATGCATTCAGTAACTTTTTGAAGACTCTGCATGAACTCTTTGTGGGGGGTGGAAGGAGGAGCGTTGGCTTCCCTCCATCGCTGCTACCAAAACGGGTGTGCGTTTTGGCAGTAGTTTTGCTTGGAATATTCAATTCAGATTAATGTAATTTCAACATCTACTATCCCAAGCGTGTGGTGGTGCCACTAAATACACACAGTTGCCAACTATGAAGTGCAGGCCATGTCATTCAGCATGGGAGTGAAGTAATTCTTATCTATCTCCCATATGTGTATCTTTCAGATTAGCTCCACTGAAATCAATGGCATTACAAGGGTTTAAAAGCAACAGCAGTGGCAGCAGGACCAAGAGAGGAGGTGCATTATCAGGCAATTTGGGGTGAGGAACTGTGATTGATTGGTCATTAATAGAGTCGTGTTAAATAAAGATGCAGCACCACATTCTGGTTGCAAACACTCAACCCAGTGCCTTCTCTATTCACGCAGTCATGGAGAGGAGAGGCTGGGAGGAGAAGGTCCTTTCCTGGGCCAAATGAAGCCAAACCTTCTGTCTCCAGCCACCGCTCTCCCTAGTTGGGGGGTCAGTTTTGTCTGGTGCTGTGTGTAAAACAAGCCCATCATATAATGTCTTGGTTGCAGGTCCTTCTAAGACTGTGTTGTAGCTGTTTCTTCTTTTCTATCCAATTCATAGCAAATATGTATGTCTATTCCTCGTATTAATCGGGGATTTCCTACTCTTACAAAGTTATCACATTCTTTAGAAAAAGCCCTTGGGTTCCAGACAATAAATGCCTGCCTTCTATTATTTTTCTTGTGTTCCTTGCATGTTAATTGTGTATATTGGTACATTCAGTCTTCTGCTGAGACTTTCCTGATTCTCCATAATACCAGTCATATAGTTGTGTAGGGACAGATGTCTCCCGATTTTTTGCTGCCTGACTGTTTATTTATTTGTTTGTTGATGACCCTTTGAATTTCATCTCTTTATGAAAACATTTTCAGTCTTGGGCAGAAGAACATGCTGAAAAGAGTATTCATGCCAAGAAAAAGATACTAATTTTATTTTGCTGAATCATCAAGTCTCTCAGAAATAAATTACAGCCCTCATCCTGCAAGAAACTACAGATGGACAGACCACATAGGGATTTGCTCCTACACAGGTATAGCTTGCCACAGCCTGGTCAGCCCAGCAATGCCATTTTCCTTTGATCTTGGCCAACCCTGAGTGAAAACCCCCAGTCCTGTGCAATCCTGTTTTACCATCTGCCTTTGCTCCTGAGCAACCCCATTCAGCCAGACCTGACTCTGACAGGTACGTAAATATTCAGTTAACAGAGATGCTGACCTCATCAGGGTGTAAGTCCCTGACTTCAGTTACTCTTCATTCCCTGCACCCATTTTTTTTCCTCCCGCAAAATTGGTAGTGCCCTCATGAGACTGTGAAAAAGCAGAGTTAGGCAGAGAGCCCAGGATTGGCCCTTGGCTTCCCAGTGACTGCACAGCATGCCATTTGCTGGATGGATGCTGTTATACATGTGAATAGATTACTGTTCCATTCCTGTCATTTTTAAATTTCTCCATCTGTATGGACTTTTTTTCAGACAAAATATTTCATATCCAGGTGGCTTCCTTTGTGCTTTCACCATAACAAAATGGTATGGAGGAGCAGGAAAATTGCTGCCATCATCCCAAAAATGTTAAGTAATTTCAGACTGTATTTATAATACTCTGATATATACATACTGTGTTATGAAGCAAATGAATACATCAGGGAGAAGAATTAATATTTAAAACCCATAAAAAAGTAATTTATTAACAAAAATACAATGTGAACTACTTCAAAAAGTAAGTTCTGGCTTCTTTTGCTTTTTTTAAGTCATAAGAGACTCCATCTCTTTTCATTCGATATCTCTAGTTTTGCCATAAAGAGGAATTTCAAAGAAATGCCTGGAAAAATTCATTTATGCCTGAATATCTTCCAATAGATATGAAAACTGAGCAAGAAAGAAAGTGTGCTCATTGCTTTGCCATATTGACAAAACTCTATGATGTTACCCTAACAGCCACCCTCAGTGACGTTTTCATGCAAATGCCTGCTTTGGTGCTATACCAAGGAAGATCCTCAGTTCCTTGGGCTCAGAGCCTCTCCTCTGTGCCCGGGCACTGCTTCACCCCAACGCTGGGTTATCACCTGGTGCAAAAGCCTTTTCTGTGCACCCTCAGCATTTGTTGGGACATGGGGACACGTTTCTGTATATACCAAGATTGCTAAACCTAATGGTGTGTTACCATGCAGACTTTCTGACCAGATGTAGCTTGCTATTTGTAAGACCCTGTTATTACTGGCTCATACTTTATTTTAGGGACATTAACCTGCCTGTGTGCTTCTGCCGGTGCCTTCCTGGTAACCTTCTCTGCTATGCCAAGCTCAAGAGCCCTCAGTAAAAGACTCTTTGTGAGTCGTCATTTTAAATAACTTTTTTTTTTTAATTCTCCTTCTGTTTCCTGCCCTCTCCCATTCCCTCTCTCTTTTGCTTTTTTTCTCTGTCTTGGCTTTTGCTTCTCTTTCTTTTACTTCTCTGTCTTTTGCTTCTCTGTCTTTTGTTTCTCTGTCAGAGAGGGTGCCCACCCCAGGAGCAGGGTTTACATTGCCTGTAAGCTCTTCTCTGTCAGGACTGCTTGGTGGTTTACTGATAGCACCAATGACCAGCTCCCCATCCACAGCAGCCTCTTCCTACATCATGAATCAGGACACCAGCAACAAGCTTCAACTTACCTGTGGGTTGGAAAGAGCTGGTAACTAGGCAAACCTCCTCAACCCACCATCCCAGGCACTAGCAACAGTCAGAATCTAGTTCTCATGTCAAAACAGGGAAAGGCAGTTCCAACCTAGATGATTCTATGATTCTATGCTGATGTCAGCCAGAGTCACTCCAGGGTCCCTTCCTCCCTCCCACCATCAGAGCTATAACCAACCTGACTTTTCTCCTTAGAGCTGGGGAGAAGAGAGAGGAGAGGAGAGGAGAGGAGAGGAGAGGAGAGGAGAGGAGAGGAGAGGAGAGGAGAGGAGAGGAGAGGAGAGGAAGACAAGGTTGGCAGGCAAGAAAGGAAGCAGGGAATTAAGCAAGATAGACACAAAGTAAAGAAAGAAACACATAAAGAGTGTGTTGCTATTAGCTTATTTACTGTCATTTTTTTGTGCCCTTACAGTTCAGTCACACCATGATGATCAACATTTTCCCTTGTTTTCCAGGCCTTCACTGGGTTTTTTTCACTCCCTAGATCATTCATCACCTTTTTCAAATCTTTTCATTCAAAACAATTCTCTCCACATTACAAACGACCTTTTTAGAGCATTTCTTTACCCAAGTGTAACCATGTGTGGTTGAACATGATAGAAAAATGATCTGAAAACAGGGCCCTGGGAAACAGAGAACCATATCAAACTAGTAGTGCTTTCAGTTAGACATTTGATGCTAAAGGTATGTGAGGGCCATGAGGCATTTGATGTTGGATAGCTGTTTACCAGGACAAAAATGTGAGGCGGCAGTAGGTCAGTGTCAGGAGAAATTAGGCCTGTGGTGCTGCTGACCTGTGATGAACCTGGAGACTGTCGTTTCTCCCTTCTGTGCTTTTCTGTCATTTGTCTGCTTTCCTCAACAAGAGTCCTCGAAGCAGGGACATGCACGCTGCATGTTTATACGTTGCCTAAGAAGTGCCAGCTTGGATTAATGACTATGTTGCAAACACTATATTGTTGCATCACTAGATCCCAAATCAGTTTGCAAGCACAAATTGTCCTTTGTTAGGGTAACTCCAGGAGTAGAAGGAAATGGATGAAGCAGCAGGGAGAGTGCAGTCACCAAGCTCTGCACACCCTCAGCTGGCCAAGGAAAGCACATGAAAATAACACACACAGTGGGACTGTACATAGGATTTCTGATCCACAACCTTCATGCTGCTCTTGCTTGGGCTCACCACAGTCCTGTGACTGAGCAGGACTGGTGGCAATGATCCCCCCAACTCCCTGATCTCCAGGAACGTTCTCCGCTACCAGAGAGTTTCCTTCTGCTAGGTTCATCACCATAATGTGAAAACCACATCTTGTGATCAGTCTGCTAACAGGTGTCTCTGCTTCACATCATGCCAACTACATCCTGGGCTGCATCAAGACAAACGTGGCCAGCAGGTCACGGGAGGTGATGCTGCCCCTCTACTCTGCGCTTGTGAGACCCCACCTGGAGTACTGTGTCCAGCTTTGGAGTCCTCAACACAGGAAGGACATGGACCTGTTGGAAAGGGTCCAGCAGAGGGCCACTAAGATGATCAGAGGGAAGGAGCACCTCTCCTATGAAGACAGGCTGAGAGAGCTGGGGTTGTTCAGTCTGGAGAAGAGAAGGCTCTGGGGAGACCTTATAACGGCCTTTCAATATCAGACCTGGACAGGCTGGAGAGTTGGGCAAGGAAGAACCTCATGAGGTTCAACAGAGAAAAGTGTAGGGTCCTGCACCTGGGGAAGAAGAGCAGAGTAGAGGGGTAAATCACCTCCCTCAACCTGCTGGCAACGCTTTTTTTGATGCAGCCCAGGATGCGGTTGGCTTTCTGGGCTGCCAAAGCACACTGCTGGCTCATGTCAAGCTCCTCATCCACAAGCACTCCCAAGTCCTTCTCCTCAATGCTGCTCTCCAGCCATTCTCCACCCAACCTGTATTTGTGCTTGGTATTGCCATGTCCCAGGGTGCAGGACCCTGCACTTGGCTTAGTTGAACCTCATGAGGTTTGCAGAGGCGCACCTCTCAAGACTGTCCCTCTGGAGGCATCCCTTCCCTCCAGAATGTTGACTGCGCCACACAGCTTGGTGTCATCAGCAAACATGCCGAGGGTGCACTCTATCCCAGTGTCCATGCCTCCAACAAAGAGTTAACAAAGATGTTTCTGCTCAGACTGCTCTCCCCAAACCCTTTGGTAGAGCTTCCCTAATCTACTATGCCTGCAGAAAATCTGTAGGAACTAAGTGTCCCTAATGCAACTACTTGTGAAATTTGGACAAACTTGGCCAACTCGGGCTCTCGTGGACTGCTATTCACCCAGAACACAAGAAGATGGGCAACCAGAGTGAGGGGAAGTGGGATTTTTCCTGGCTGAAAATGCATGACAGAGACGAAGGTGCTTTAGTTCTAACCAAAGGAATAGGATCTGACCTGGTGGAAATCCCGTGACTCATGAAAATTTCGTGAGACCCAGACATGTTCCACATTCCTGACTCATTTGAGCACTCCCATCAGAGCCATCATCACTGAGCCAGTCATCCAACTACTGAAGGAAAACCATACCATGTGGCTTACAGTTAGTGTGACATTTTTCAAACACTTTTGAGAGAAATCACAATGTGCATGAAGAGTTTCCAGGGTGAAATATATCAACAAAATTATTCAGTATGAATAATTCTCCCACTACCATTTACCGTCACACATTAGGATCAAGAAGTAGAAAAGAACATGTGAGAGAGAGAGAGCAAGGGAGAAAGAAAAGAAGGAAATTTTCTTCCCACATATTCAGAAGATGTATCGTTTCTGGATTGCTTCAAACTGAAAGGAACCCAATAATTATGATTTCACATTTCCAAGAGAATGAAGTCTGGTCCCACACAAATAGCCTCAGTGTAGTAATATGCTTCTAGACACTCATCCTAACTCTGAACACACTATAAAGAACTGACCCAGCAGGCTACCAGAGCTAATTCTGGTTGTGACTAGCCCATGTGTGTTTACTTTTTCTTAACCCTGCATCACTTGGGTCTTCATTAAACCTGTTATTCTCTTTTTCTTCAGATGTGTTCATCCTGATGTGTCTTGAATGGTCAAAACCCAGACTGTGTGCTCACAAAATGGGAGAAGGTTCAGAGGCACCAGCAGAGTCTGATTTGCATTAGCTTATGAAATTATGACATCTTACAGATTTTTAGTAATGTAAACTTCAGCCTGCTACAGTTTAGCATGAACAAAGCTGATGAGTGGCCTCCTCATGAGGAAGAGTTGGTTTCTGGTATAGATGGTCCAAGTGCCTGAAATGCAGGCAGATCTGAGCTCTGTCCAGTCAGAAACGAAACAAGATTCGACTTGCTCAACTAGTACTTTTCAAGAGTTGTGAGACCTTCTCCTAGGGAGCCCCTTGTGCGTGTGGTGGTTTAAGTTAGAGCTCAGAAATGCACAAAGTCAGGGCAAGGCTCAGGCTCACATCCCTGGAACCAACTCTGCAGAGGCTTGATCCCTCCACCCTTTCAATGGACACAGAGAGGCATTCAGCTCATAAGAAAGTACAGTGCTTTTAGCTTGGTGACCCCATCTATGGAAAAGGCTGTTGCAGCAAAACTGCTCTGGTAAGAAGTCTTGTTCCAAAGCAAAGTTCACATAGCAATGAGAAATCTGCATGAAGACCAGGTCCTGAGCACGTGCTTAAGTCAATGCAAGCAAGCAAATCTTTTGATGTCAGGGGAATTGTTCCCAGGAGTCATTGGGCGCTGGATGGTCAAGCATCCTGCAGCAGTACAATTTCACAGCCCCCTGACAGGAGAATTTCTGGTTTGTATACTTTTTTTTTTTTATTTATTTTTGAAGTAATATATCAGCCTTTCCAGTGTCTCTCTGGAAAAGGAGATTCCTGTTTGACAGAACACAGCAACAAAAGGGACACAGAGATTTTTATGACTTTTGTCATCTTTTAATATTATTTTATGAACTGTGGTTCTAGCAGATTCAAATCGTAGCCATTGCTTGCTGCTTTGTTTCTACTTATGAGACTCAAAGCCAAAACTAAAAGTAAAACTAGCATGTTTGACATACTTCATCCTGTGCAAGAGAGCAGCCTATAACAGCTAGGAAGAAAACATTGAAATAAAAAAAAAATAAGGAAAGAAAGAAAAGGGAAGGAAAGCTCTTGCTTTTATAGAATTATTATTCAAAAGCCATGGTACATGGCTCTGAAGCTAAGTGGTGTAGCTGTACATTGCACAGACCAGTGTATGCCTCTGACGTGCTAAACACTGATATCTCCTTATAATGATGTGTTAATGTAAAGGGAGTGATTTTGCAAAATTTTATGCCTTATTAAGGAAATGATTCAAGCCCAGGAAATGTGCGGGTTAAGTACTTGCTTTCATAAACATGGGTTATGGTGGAAAAAAAGATTTTAGATATTATGTGGAAAAATGCAGTAAAAAGCGCTGAATTAGCCCATTCCATTACATTGAATTGTTCAGCAATTATGGTCATCCCCCAGCCTAGAAAATTGAAGTATATGATGAAAACCCAATCTAAAGATATCCACTGCTGTGCTACTGAAGACACAGCATATCATCCTTTAAAAGGCACTTATGGCTTCAATGACCAAAAAAAAGGTATCTGAGGAATAAGTTTAAACCAGATCCAGTCCCAAACCAGAGCTGCCCTCCTCTCTTTCCTTTCACTTCTCAAACCACTCACGCAAATAGGAAACACAACAGATTGTCAGGGGCTCAAACTTGCTCTTTGTAAGTGGAAGATCTCTTACAGAACTCTTAATTGCAAAGCAAGAGCAGTCCTTTGTGGTCTTTGTTACAGAAGGCACGATCAGGCCACCAGGCAGCATGATGGGGGTGGCCCTTCTTGCTAGGGAAGGAAAATGTGTCATGATCCGAGCTGGGTGGAGTGGGAGAAATAATTTTCAAATATTCATTTGAAATTGAAAGGCACTTCGTATTCCACCACTTTTCCTGTGCCATCGCCATGGTGTTCACTCACCACAACCGTTTGGTTGCTGGATGGTATGTAAATGAACACTGGTGGAAAGCACGTTCTTCGTGCGCATGCTTGAGCGCTGTCTGCAAAGCCCTTTCAGACTGAACAGCTATCTGCAGCATGCCTTTTGAACGACGCTGATTTTCTCAGTTCTATTTATGATCTAGTATTTACTAGAGACATTCACACCTACTGGATATTAGCTTAGCAGATCTTTCTCTTTCAGCTCCAAAAGCCACTCGCTGTTCCTTCTTTCTTGCTTTCTCTCGGTTCCCTCTCCCTAATGTTTAGAAGCAGTAACTTTAGCCGGAATTCTCTCTCTTTTTTTTTTTTTTCCTTCTAAATTTAAAAATAATAATGTGGCTCCTCACTATAAAATGTCTGTCTCCTCCACTCCCAGCCTCCTGGGGGTTGCCGTGGGCATGGTCTGCAAATTAAGTGGAGGCACTCAGCCCTCAGTTCAGCTCTAGTCAAACATTAGCTGCAGTGTTTACCCTTGTGTAATCTTCAGTTTTGCATTAATTTAATACTGCTCAGCACTTTTTTAACATATTCAGCAAATCCGTGGCACATAGTGCTTTGTGTCTGTATCTCCCCCATCAAACCGAGTTTTGATTTTTAACCAAACTCATCAAAGTAAACTCATCGCAATACTTTTCTCCCTCTACTTTGATCTTTACATAATAATAAAAAAAATGTTGCTTTATGTGGTAATTCAGCTATACTCTGAGGGTTTTTTCCCCCCTAACTTCAAAGAGAGCAAATAGGAAATTGTTTTCATTTTTCTTTCACATTTCACAAACATACTCTAGTTGTTTTTGAGCAGCAGAAGGTAGTAAGCATCTCCCAATTAATAATTCCCAGGTAATATCATGGCCTCTTGGAAGCACAGATCTCAAGAAATTCAATTCATAACACAAACAAATAAAATTCTCTTTGAAGGTCTGGCTAAAGGACAGTCAGAAACAGAGTGGGAGCACATCATCATTCTTAATCAGCCTTCTATCTTTGAACCTTCCTCTGAGCAAAATAAAATAAACAGAAATCTTGGAGTATTTAGTTAGAAAGCCACTCACCTCCTGGCTTCAAAACTGCAAAATCCCACTGGGCTGAAAAGAACAGCAACTAATGCCATAAAACCTAGCGTTCTCACACCAGCCTCGTTACAGGTAATCCCACAATGAAGAGGGAAGAGATTTTGTTAAAGCAAGGATTGAAATAAAGTAAAACCGAGACCTCGGGCTTTTTGGCTGTCCAAATAAAGATCTAGCACTTCACGCCCACCAAGGGCACTTGTATAACTCCCACCGCACGACAGAGTGGGCAATCGGGCTCTTACATCGGCATTTGGATGGTGAGATCTTTTCCGGGCTGGTTGAGGCACACCAGCACATGCCTCATCCCACCCACACCGATATTAGTAACGCTGCAAAAGCAATAGCTGTCTGGTGAGAAGGTTTGGGGCTCTGTGTGCTTTCATTGTGTGGGGGCTCAGGGCCTGGAGAGGAACTGCAGGAGCCAGGAACCATTTCCACCCCACCACAGTGCCCCGGTGAGGAGAGCTGGCAGCGTCAAGGGCACTTAGGCTGTGGCTGGTTTATACAGAGGGGCAAAGTCCAAGAAAAAGAGCTGTTTGAGCTCCGCCGCTTCCCCTTGCAGCTGATTTTTCACCAAATCCCCCCCACCGTGCTACCCCTACCCCACGGACCCGACAGGTCTGAACATGGCCCTCGGGATGGGGGGCAGGGGCTGCTCTCGATCTCTAGCACGCCAAATTTAGTACGAAGAGTGAAAATCCCAGAGCAAACAAGGGAAAACACAGCTTGCTGTTCCTTGTACATCAGATAATTCCTTTTAGCTTATTGACATACACTGCTTTGTTTCTTCTCCCATTTAGGAAAGGACACGATAATGTGTGCGGCCGGGAGCTGGAAGCGCCGAGCCGGTTCTGCTGGACGGTACCCCACCGGCTGAGCACTCCCCGGGGACTCCCTTGATCTCCTCGCGCCTGTCTGAGGCCCTGCTCGAGTCAAAGAGATTAAGGAAAAGTCAGTGAGAATTTAGGCACGCCTGGCTCCAACAAGCCATTTGCACTAATTCACAAAGGAAAAGCCTTGGAAGTGTTTCCAAAAATACAGGCCAGTCGTGTGAGTTAAGGCTGCAAGGGAGCCTAACGCGCAGACTTTCCCCATAATCAGGGTTTACCTCAACTCTGTTTATTCTGTAAACTCTGGTTTCTCAACAGAAACAGCTCATCACGCTACACCCTGGCTCGACAGACACGCAGAAAGCCTTTGTAAAGAGCTAGAAGTAGAACAACCCAGCTGTTTCTTTCATGAAAACTGTTTGTTAGCAAACTATCTCATCATTTTCCAAGCATTTGGGGTGGAAAAAAAAAAAAAGATAGAAGATAGCAATAATAATTACATACAATGGGAAGCTGCCAGATTGATGACACTGAAAAGCAAGGGAGTATCTCAGGCCATGGACAATTACCAGTGTGGACAGTAGCAGCATAGCTGTCCCCACAGCCGCTGGTTAGGGAGCAGAGGAGGGGAGGCCAGGCTTTGTCCTGGAGACAAGTGAATTATTCAGAGCAAGCCATTTGCCAGATTGTCCTTTTTCTTTTTTTTTTTTTTTTCACTTCTGGTTTGAAGAGTGAATTTCTACAGAGCACTTATGATTTCACAGATTTATTTCTCAGAATTGTTGAATAATTCTTGGCCGGCAGCCCCATCCACAAGCTGTTCACTTTGAGGCTACATTGGCTGAGCAGCTCGAGGGAAGTTAGGAGTAGATGCAGCTCAGGGCTGGAGGCACCAAAAGTAAGGGAAAGAGCCACTCCAAGGCTCAGCCCAAAGACCAGGGCAGTGCTACACATCCCTTAGCCGATGGAAGAAGGCAAGAGCTCGCTGGTTGTGCCACACAAGCTGAGCTGGTGGCTACTTTGCTCATGGAAACATGTCAGTCCATCCACGCAGTGATGCCAGACTGACCATGCTGCATCATCCCCACAGCTATCTGTGGACGTACAGACTGTACATGCAGATGTAGCCACCTGGCTCATTGCTCTTCTGTCACTATCACTTTTGTAATCAAACTTCATGACTGAATACCTGTATTGATTTATTCAGCATTCACGTGGCTATCGATCTGAGTTTCCATTACAGAGGGGCATGAACAGCATCAGCAAGAATATGCTTCTCAAACTAAATCAGCCAAATATTTGTGGGAAAAGAAGTGCATGCTATTTTGTCTTGCTTGATGTTACTACAGAGTCAGACCCCCCAAAACAGTATGGAGGGGAGACAGTGATTCCCCATCCACCAGGAGAGCTGGTTGAGGGCAGCACAACCTGGATCAAATTCAAACCACTGTAGGCTCTTGACTGTATTACTGCCAAACCCTGAGACACCCAGTCCCTCTCTCCCTCACCCCCCAAAAAATATGTTTGGATTCCAAACACAAAGCTTAATTGTTTATTAAGGAAGTGGTTATGATGGGAAAATAATGCTGCTATGGAGGAAAGAGGAGGAGGGGTTTACAAGATGCAGTGGGATTTATCATCATCTCCTCCAGATCAACTCCCTCACCCCTTTGTTCTTCTTTTGCTTTTGCTTTAATTCTTATTGAAATAGAAGTCACTTCTCTGACTGTGGACAGGATGGTATGCAAAACCCACACAGGATGACTGCATTGTATTGATATCATGAGAAAAGATCAGCTTTCCTTGTATTCATAGCCCTGTGAGACCTCTAACTAAACATGTGGCCTTATTTAACCCCTGCTTTATTCTCCCAGTGCAGCTGGTGTAATTACAAACCGAATGTATTTTACACCCTTTTGTAGTGTATGGATATATCTCCTGTTAAACAGAATAATTTCACGCATGGAAACTGGAATTAATTTTTCCCTTTGAGGATATAATACTGTGAGCTGGTACCTAACTATCTGTTCTGTGTAATGATACCCCTGAAAGTACCACAAAAATCCGTAGTCATAGACCCATGCTCAGATCTTAGCAGCATGTTTACAGGACAGAAGCCACCCCTCCATCGTGTCCTTTTGAGCTGTACCAGGGACAGACTTGCCCTAATGGTCTGGTGGCAGGACCAGGAAATTCTCAATAACGGAACAAGGCAGAAAACAAAACAACCCTGGCTCGTTCCGAAATCCGCAGTGCTCACATCATGTATATCTTTATTCGGTGATGCAGGATGACTCACAAAAATGTTAGCTCAAGATATATTTTAAACTCCTGAGCTAGCACTGTCCTGAGAAGAAAATTCTAATTTTGCTTCCTGTGGGCATACTTTCGAGAGGAGATTATAAATCTGAGTAGTGAAAATTGCACTCCCTTTTTTTTTTCCACACAGGCAGTTTTGGAAGATCAGGATTTTTCACTGTAAAAACAGCAAATTGCCCACACAAACAATTTACATGCACACCCAAAACCACACACCCCAAATCCCATGCTCCTGTTCTCCACCCTTGCACAGTGTGTTGCTCTCTTTTCTTCTCTGCTGCCTGGTTAGTCTAAGCTCGGCTTTGTGAGATTGCCCCTAGCTTTGCAATAACAAATCTAGGTCTTTCCATCCAGGCAGGAAACGTTTGCATTCTAAAACCAGCAGAGCCTGTTCCATTTCTGGCTGGATGCAGCCAGGTCTGCACGTTCACTCTGGGCGTTTCAGCTGAAAAGCTGTGCTGAGGACATTTTGAATGCCTAGCTTTGAATGTCAGGCATGCAATGAGCTTGGATAAAGCTGGTCCCATGGTGGGACGCAAGGCAGCACTAAACAAGCCAGCGCTTTCAGGGGCAGCAGAGGAGCTGCTTTCCCACGCTGCCCTGTCCAGGCTGTCCAGCCAGCTCTGCCTCGGCCAGTGCAACTGCTCTTCTCCTGGGAACCCCTTCCCTACTTTCAGACCCAACTTTTGGTGCTTCAGGACTCTCAGATCACCTTCATGCCACCTTCACTCCTGTCTGTTCCGCATATGTTTTTCTCTTTCAGAACAAATCAAGTACTTCTCTCAAAAAATTAAGTCCCTGTATGATGCTGGGAATAGCTGACTTCAAGGACTGCTTCCTATGGAGAACACAGGCAAGATTACAGCTGCTTTAATTTCCTACAGTATTACTGTGTTATCTCTTAATAGGCCTTCAGAATCATAGTATCACAGAAGGGTTGAGGTCAACTGGTCCAACTTCCTGGCTCAAGCAGGGGCACCAAGAGCAGGCTGCCTTAGGACCACATCCAGTTGGCTTTTTAATATCTTCAAAACACTCTGCAACCTCTCAGGGCTACCTCTGCCTCTGCTCAGTCACCTTTATGGTGAAAAAGAGTCACCTTATGGTGTTCAGAGAAAACCTACTATGTGTTTCGGTTTGTGCCCATTGCCTCTGGTCCTACTGAAAAGAGCCTGACCTAAGGTCCCCCTCTTAAGGCTCTTAAGATCCCCTTTCACTAGAATGAACAATCCCAGCTCTCCCAGCACTTCCTCATAGGAGATGTGCTCCAGTCTCTTAACCATCTTTGTGGCATTCTGTTGGACTCTCGCCAGTATGTCCACGTATCTCTGTACTGAGCAGCCAAGAACTGGACATAATTCTCCAGGTGTGGCCTCACCAATGCTGAGTAGAGGGGAAGGATCACCTCCATTAACCTGCTGGCAACACTTCTAATACAGCCCAGGGTACCAATACACCTTCTTTGTCTCAAGGGCACATTGTTGGCTAATGGTCAACTTAGTGTCCACCAGGACCTGCAAGTCCTTTTCTGCCAATCTGCTTTCCAGATGGGTGGCCCTTGCATATACAGGTGCTTAGGATTGTTCTTCCCCAAGTGCCTGCTCAGCCCCTCACTAGGGCTGAGCAATGCTTTTTCTCCTGAAAATGAAAAGAAAAATAGAAAACAAAAAATACTTTTATTTTAAATTTCTTTCAAAAATTCAATTTTTTGACCAAAAGAAAAGCAGAGGGGAAAAAAAAAACACTTGAGAACTTTCCTGAAAAAAAAATCTCCCTTGAAGAGAAAGCCAGATTTTCAACAAAAAGCAACAACAAAAGACTTATGTCAGAGAATGAATTCCATTCAGCTCTATAGGCGGCACACACAAACCAAAAACATCTCCTTCGAGGGACAGAAAATACATCCTTCTCTTTCAGTCAACACGACATCAAATGTAATGGAAAAGCTGGTTCACTTTCTGGTGAGAGAAGATCACCAGGACATGAACTCCATTTCAAGACATCTTCTATATGATCCTCAGCATTTTCCTATAGTCTTTAAGATTTGACAGAAGCATCAGATTCAACCAGATCTCATGGTTGACTCCCCAGCAAGCAAATATATTTATGCATCTCAGCTTGTTCTTTGCATTTTTTGCATCCCATATGCATGAAGGCTTACTCTCTGGTCAGTCCATGTCAAAGTAGGACCATGACAACACCTAGGAGTTGGTGTAATAAACAGTGCCCATGCCTGGAGGTTAGCTGCCAGTTCTACTCAACTGCTAGGATGGACCTTGAGACGTTTTTCAGGTCAGTCAGTCCCTGGGAAAGTTTCAAGGACCTTGAAGAGGCGACTATGGACACTGAACACGAAAAATTGTTGCTTTTGTCCTATGCCAGCTACCACTCTGCTATTCAGTTTCCAGGCATGATTCAGATGTTAACATAAACAAGGCATTTCTCAGGGGGGAAATTTGGACAGGTCCCCCATTTTGGCAGGTGAAACAGTCCAACAAACAGTCCAACAGGTAAGTAAATGGGCAATTCCACAGCAACAAATGGTCATTTAAGTGGGACATTTAGTTTACCACAATTGAGAGACAACAAGATGAGCCATCAGTGGTTTTGGTGGTCCCAACCCTTAGGGATGTTAGTGCAAGTTGCAAAACCCCTGTGAGAGGCAGCAAATACATCTGGCTTCCCAGAAGACACAGGGCACTAGCAAGGAAGCACACCTCAAGTCTAAAGACTGGCAGAGAAGGTGCAGCAAAGAATAAACCAGAGCTAATAAGTGCTGCTCTTCCATATCCACAGGCATGAATGAAGTATTCCACCTCCAGCCCACCCCACTCCTCCTCCACATAACACATTTGAAATGGAGGGTGGATTTTACAGGGATTTTATAGCCATGCTATGTCAGCCCAGACCTACCCACACACCATCCCCAGAGCTTTTTGGTGTCTGGTAAACATCAAATTTACTCATATTTTTAGAACAATGTTTCAGCGTGTCTTGGACCCCAGATCAGCTTCTGAGATCCTTCTCTTTCTCCACTAAGTCCTGAGGAGTCTTGGGTGGCTACAACCATACTTCAAGTCCCTTACTTAGAAGGACGTTAGGAATAAATCTATGGCAACATTTCTGAGTGATATCAACTAGGAAATGGCTCTCTTTCTCTCCTGCAAGTCCAGACTGTGCACTCCCTGCAGCTTGAAGACCAGTTGTACAAATGGTGCATGCCATCTTTCCCACCTCGCATCTCACACAAGGTCTGGCCAGAACAAGGAACCTCATCTGATACCTGGATCTAGCAGGGGTTAGATGGCCGTACTTCACCTTTTGTGTTGGAAACTCAGCACATGCTTGTTGGTAGATGTCCAGGCAATGCATGATCCGGCTGCTGCTTGCAGCAGTGTTTTCAAAAGCTGCCAACACTGGCCCTACTCTGCTTGCCTTAACTAACACAAAGGTTTTCAAATCCATCATCTTTTTTCAGTAATTAGTTTACAATGGTATTCAGGCAGTATATCATAATTAGCTTCTCCCTCGAGACACCTCTCTGCCACACACAGATTCAGAACATCTTTATTTTCTTCTAAAAGGCATTAATCTTTACAATCAGGCATTTTGGTTTCTTTTTCTCATCTGTCCTCACCCCAATAGAACTTGTCTTCTCAGCACAAGTCAGTTAGGTAAACCCGCAGAGTGCTGCCTGGATTTAAACCTTAAATCTAGTAGCATTTCAAAACAAGTCTGCTGCTATAGTTGGTCCAAAAGTTTGCCCCTGATTTGAGCAGTATTCTGCAGTAGACAATTTTATGAGCCCATGCACTACTTTCTGCACAGAAATGTGAGTAGCTTACAGCTGAGTAACTTATTCTGATCTCTGCTGATGGCTGGATGTTTTTTCCTTTTTAAATGGGTTTGGTGGGGAGAGGGAAAGGATGCTCTGGTTTTTGAAGAGGCTTTATGGCTTTCTTGCACCAAATTGCTGATGTTGTGTGCAGCCCTCACGTTTATAAGATCTAGAGTCCTGGAAGTGGAGGGTTAATTTACCTGTGTCCAGCTACTGGGCTTAAGGGAAGAGGAGCAACTGTGAGGACTATTCCTATTTCTGTTGTGCATGAAAAGAGAAGCTGTCCCAAGACACACCATCCCAAAACACACTGTCCCAAGACACACCATCCCCAAACACACTATCCTAAAACACACCATCCTTCTACCACTGAGCTTGAGGAGATTTCAGGGCATTAATGGAAACAGGACTGGACCCCAGCTCTGCCTCTCGTCACTGGATGTTCGTTATGCATGTAATATGCTTTGCTCTTGAAATTTATTTCAAGGTCAGAGAAACGTACCTTCTGTGTATATTGGGTTGAGGCATATTTTGTTAGCAAAATTTATAAGATGGCTTGTTTTAACAGTTGTTACGGTAGATCGATTGGGTAATATTTACTTGTGCTATAATTATCTTGTTTCATAGTAGTGAATGTAAGGAGGCAGCTAGACGCGCTGAAACCAGAATAACAGAAATCAGGAGATTTGCAGCAGGAGGCAAGGTGTTGTACTGTATATACTGTTGTGTCTTGTTATTTATATCAAACTAAACTTGTTTTTCCAGCTATTTGTGCAATTGACTGGCTACCCAATAAATTACATCATTTCCAGCACTGAATGGCACCATGACATGTTAACTAGGAATTTAAGCACCAGAAAATAATCTTGACTGACTTAAAAGTGCAGCTATAAAATCCCAATGAAAGCTAATTTTCTGAGGCAGGATGGGGAGGAGGAAAAGTAGGAAACAGGCAGGAGGAGGAAAGGAAGGAGCAGGGCTGGGAGACAGACAAAAAGAAAGCCTCATACCCAACCTGATTCATAGACATACACAAGTTTTAAAATTCTTAGTCTAAAAATATATTCCCTGTAAAAATTCACTTGTAGGTTGATTGGTCTCTCCCCCTTTGGCTGAGCCAACTCTGAGCCCTGCTCATGTTTTCAGGTGTAGACGAACATCTGCTTAGAAGTGAACTGCAAAGAGCTCATGTAAAATTAAGTATGTGTAGGTACATGTGGCAAATGCCCCCAGATAGAATTGTAGAAGCAGAGATGTGTTCCCCACATTTATTTTAAACTTTTTGTATATAGGAACAGGCCAATGTGGAAAGAAATGAGAATTCAAGAATTATCATATTTATTTATTTTTAACTAGACAGGCACAAACTTCTTAAACCTTTCATGTAAACAAACGACACCATGACACTATGGTCTGAGACAGTGGGACTAGGAAAGGCCGGTGCCTGCCATCAGGAGGCACTTGGGCAAGGCTGAGCATTTCACCAGGCACATTGGCTACCCAGGGCGTCCAGCCCAGGCAGGGCTGGAGGATGCTGGGGCTTTCTGCAGCCAACTTGCCCTGGATTTCTTCATCTAGGGGCTCATCCTAACATGAATTTAGGAAGCGAGAAGGATCCCTTAACCACACAGGACAAGCACAATCCAGGGAGCCTCTTCTGTGGTGGTGTCCCTGTAGGTGGCCCCAAGACAACAGCCCAGGAATGAAGTGGTAAGAAGGACCCCTGGGTGGAGGAGGGATGTCTCCTCTCATCCAGTCGCAACCCCAGGATCATTTCCTACAGCCTGTCACCAGGGTTTGCTTCCTGAAAAGCTTCCTTGTCTAAGCTTTGGTTAATGTTAGCTTAGAAGATGAGAATCCTGCAATCGCGCTGCCTGCTTGCCTGCCTGTCAGCCTCCCCTTCCTCTCAGTACACAAATTTTGATTCCAGTTTCAAGTAACGTTACGTGAGGGAAGAGAAGATAGACCCGAATTTGTGACCCCAGTGAGGGAAGAGCACGCCAAACTCAGCTGTTATATTTGGCAAGGACCGCCCAGGCAGCCAAGCACAGCCTCTCTGGCTGGCAAGTGAACACGCAGGCAGGCTACCAACGTGCGCTCAGCTACAAGGTGCCTCTTGGCTGGAGGGGAGCTGGGGTAAACTGGGGCTGTTGCCATGGGCTCAGGGCATGCGTTTTCAAAGGATGCAAGTCTGTATGAGACAAACCATCACTGATGTAAAATTCCGAAGAGTATAAAATGTCACGGCAGAAACTATTCATGGTAGTTCAGTCTCCTTTTTATTTTTCTGCATGTTCACTTACAAGAACAGAGAAGGCAACCTCAATTCAGTCAGAAAACAAGGTATCCCTGGGTACATGTCTTGTCTGGGAACAAGGTCAGCACCTCCTTCATGGACCATGCAACCAAGCACCTTCCCCAGTTTCTCATCCAGGCTTCCAAGCAAAGAGCAATCAGAGCTTTGCAGCACGCCAAAATGTGGGGATGCCTGGGAGAGCCTTCAGCCTCTGAGGATCAAAGCTCTAAGCAGTTGCTTCCCCAGGAACCGCAGTATCTGTGGGGCTCTTATTGTCTTTCCCCTGAAATCCACACATTCACATGCCATAACATCCTGGCATGAGCAGATTTATAAGCTTCCTCTGGCCTTCTGTCTCTCAGACAGCAGGGTGCTTGGAGGAACCAGTGCCACACACACTTTCGTGTCAGCCCTGCCACTTACCACACATGCTGCCATGTCTGCAGGCAAGGACAGGGACCCGCCTGCACCAGGTTCTGCTCTCGGCTCCTTTTTCCCCGAGGTCAGTAGGTTTGCCCCAGTGTAAGCGAGAGCACAAAAGCTGGCCCTTTATCAATGGGGTTTGGTGCTCTTTAATGGGATTAGCCAGTTCCACCCAGTGCTGGTTCCTACAAAGGCTTTTTCTCCTGTCTCAATGACGTGTTACATCTTAACGTGTGTGGTCATATCTGCAGTTGATTTGTGCAGCTCTTTGTTCTTTGCACATGTTTTTATTGCCTAGGGGGCATGCAGCAACCAGCCAGCAAGCTTTTGTGGTGCCCAGTTTACTCGACTGTTTATACAGTTAATGCACTGCAGCCAAAATAAGAATCTGCAATATCAATTCGTTGAAAGTAAAGCTGTATGACAATTGCAGAGCACTTTCAGATTGGCAGGACATAAAGGATGCAACACTGCCAACAGCTCATGGTATAGCTGAGTTACATCTCATTTAACGTTAGCAACCTATTCGCTTGGCAGCTAGATGTTTAGCCCCCTCCAAGAAAAAAAAAAAAAAATATAAAAAAACACAAGAAGCAGCAGCACTTTCACAGGGTAATTCATCCCCTCTCCCTTAGACACCTACTGAGGTTGAGATGAAACACCCTGTGGAGGTTCCTCTGTCACTCTCCTTCTCCATCAAGGATGGAAGGAGCCTCATACAACTGTTTTGTTCAGTGGTCAGCACCAGAGTATGCCCATTGTCCCATTGTACAGGACTGTTAGGACTCAGAAACCTCAGAGTTCTTCTCAGATAAGCCCCCAAACCCCCGTTAAAGGGTATGAATATTTGATCAATGATGACCTGAGATGCCTGTGGACATTTTGTTAAAAGAAGCATAGAAGTGAAACCCTCTCTTGCCTACCACCAATGGATATACGCTGTTCCGTGGTCACAGATCATTTATCATAAGACCATGAATCAGCAAGCACCCTGATGAAAGTATCGGCCACTCAACAGGGCTTGAAATGTCTCCCAACCCTGGCAGGCAACCTTGTTTCAGTCGAAGCAGCTTTCGCAAATAAATATTCCCTGGTAAGTAGCATACAACAACCCAGTTTCAGTTAGCACATCCACATTTGAGTGAATATTCAGGGACACATCATCAAGAGAGTAAGGAGTTTGGAGCATTTGGAACACTTTATACAAGAATTGTCTGAAATAAATGAAGTTTCAAAATGGTCATCAAAACATATTAGTTATATATAAATTGAAATTTTCTATGAAACCCTTTTAATTTCACCAGCCGTAAAATTATGTCTTACCACAGGGGTGAAGTGAATTAAAAATTCCTTTACCTGAACACAGCAATTCATTTGTGTGCTAGCAATCAGAAGAGCTCATCCTTCTGTTTTAGTTTTAAACTTGTGTTCTGACCACTCTTTTTTCTGCTTTCCTCTTCTTTTTAACTTCTCTCAAATTTTTCAAATTAAAAAATAGGAAAGTCGTGGAAAAAAAAAAGTGGGGGGAATTATTTTACTTCTTTCCTAATTTTTTTTAATCATTTTTCTTTTCTTCAGGTGGTAAAAAAAAAAAGAAACATGGTTAAAGGATTGTGAAATGTTATCTGTAACTGTAATTTTAAGTACCAAGAACAGAAAATTCTTTTGAGGGTTTGTAGGAGAAAAGAATGCTTTCCCTGTGATCACTCCAGTCTGGGAGAGCTGCAAGGTATGCCCCATGTGTCAGTGGTGTCCTGTCAACCCAAAGGCCTCTTGAGAAGCCCAGGACAGACAGGTCTCGTTGTGTGAAAGCAGCTCACCATCGTCCTGTCACCCAGCAGCCTGCGAGCAGCTGGGCAGGGGGCACTGTGGTCAGCTTCACACACGGCAGGGCTACCTCTGCCTCCCCTCTGTTGGGAGTTTTGGCTTTTGGTTGGCTTGGCCATCCCCTGCCATTGTTACTGGAGCCCAAGAGCCAGCATTTCCATCCAAACTCCTCTCACGTGCGCTCTCCTGTAACGGCAGCCACTCCGGAAAGCATCCCCAAACCCTGCAGGTTAAGACGTAATAATCAAATCAGAAACTTTCTGGCACTGCTTTTCTACACACTAAATCCTCGATAACAGATTAGCACACCAGAGCCTCTGAGCAAACGTAATGACTCCTTCTCTGTGCTCCCTCCCCTCAACAAACCTATGGCTGGAAAACCTATAAATGTGCTATTTCAGCTGTTTTAAGCAGCTTATCATGATTTTCTGAAAGTCTGGCCTCAAGACTCTGGATCCCCTTCTTAATAACATTTAATGCTACCATTATGTAATTGAATCCATTTTGTCTGTGTGGTGGGAATATTATTAAACTGTAATTCATTTCACTGTCTTTATGCACTTGGACTTTTAGGTCCAAGTCGGGAATGTCAAAAGAAAAGAAAAGAAAAGAAAAGAAAAGAAAAGAAAAGAAAAGAAAAGAAAAGAAAAGAAAAGAAAAGAAAAGAA